>OX359281.1:27235278-27792778 GCA_947179155.2 Hedera helix | reverse complement strand
ATATTTCTAAAACAAAATTATTGATGAATGATCACCAACAACAACAGAATACAAGAAAGCTAAACACATCATGTTGCTTTGAAGTGTTACTCAAGCTCTCATGATATGAAACCACCTTATACTTCCTATTAAAACAAAATTCATCTACTACCCTAAAAGCTAAAACCCATTGGTATATGAACCTTATTTCTCTTCCAAGAACACAATTAATGAATTAACGAAGGAAGTTAGAAGAAATATTTTAGGATTCTAATGCAAAAATGACACTGATGAATGTTTTAGGCTTAATTCTTGTACTTCATGTCGGCCGTAGATCGAGAATCCGGGCATGTCAAAAGAGGATGCAAACTTCTCAACGTCAGACTTGAGTTCCTCAATGTCCTTGTTGTTCACAAGACCCTTGTTGAAGTCCTTCAACAGCTTACCATATTCCTTTTGGATATTCAAGGTGATAGTAACAGCGCGGTGGAGGAATTTTGCAATCTGCTCAAAGTCCTTCTCAACCAAACCCCTTGAAGTCATAGCCGGAGTACCTGTCAACACTAATGTCAGAAGACGATGTCGTTGGTGTGCAAATCTTGCTACCGTGCGTCTCACCAGATCGGAGCTCTTTATTTGGAACTGTAAATCTGTAATGCGGGGTCTCCGGCCAGGGCGACTGACCGGTTTAGAAGAGACCGGTCCGTGGCATTGAAGGGGAAGTCCCGGTTCGCAGATTTTAGCCTCTTGCCTCTGGATTGGGGTGCGCACTTCACCCCTTAGCTTTCTGTTATGGCGAACAATTATCGTGAGCTAGAGAAGCTTTACCTTAAGCGCATGTCGGTCACTTATGATGACCTCTTTGTGGTGGCCCACTCATTCACGAATTTCAAAAAATATATAAATACACACAAATTAAAAATAATATTCAAAAATAACATTATTTAAGCTATTAAAAGGTAATGTTTATAACACGAATTTTAATATAAAAATATATTTTTTAATAATAAATATAATATTTTGTTTGATTTAGTGTATATATATATATATTTAGAAAAATTATAAATTTATCTGAAAAAATTATCTGTTAATTTTATCTGTAAAAAAGACGAAAAAATATGACTCCACTTTATTTGTATTTTATAAATAAAATAGGGTTATACTCATTTGTCTTTTATGAAAATAAAATTTATGGGCAATTTTTTTAAATAAATGTAGAATCACCCATATAATTATCCTGAATTTCAAGGAAATTGTGCTGCTTTGTTGCGATGGGTTTAGTATCAGTGGGCTTGCCATGGTTGCTAGCAAGTGCTGGGATGCAAATTACACTTTATTATAAGTAATTGGATTACGACTAGTAATTACATAATCAAAAAGCAGACTTTTTTTTTTTGTTGTTGCTCTTTTGATGTTGAATGAAGAACGATGATTCATTAATCAATTGAGTGATAAATTTATGAAATGATCAATCGAGAACTGATAGCTTAGAAAAGAAATTGCTGGATCAGATCTGGGTTAATCGGATGAGGAATAACCATCTTTGGTGAAAATGAACTGAGTGAAGAGAAAGAGGGAGGGAGGGAGAGAGAGAGAGAGGGATGTTAGGTTTAATTAATTTTTATTTTCAATAAACGTATTTAACAGTGAAAAAAAATATTAAAATGATAATCAATTAAAGCTTACATAAAGAATTTCACAAAAATAAATAAATAAATAAATAAATTCACACAAAAGTGAATATCGAATCTAATACCTTTTATACTGTAATTTTAATATTTATTAATATAATTGCAATTATTGTACTAGTTTTGCAATATTAGTGGTGGTTATAAAATTTGCATAAATTACATCAATTTTATAGTTTTTATTTTCTTTAATTGATAAAAAAAAAGTAAAATAAAACTTATTTTATGAAACAAAATATTTTTTTTTGTTGATATCAGTCAAGATTGGGAATTTGGGAGTAACGTTAGATGTTACTTTTCTTACTTTTTATCAAAGTCCCGCTTCACAAATCAAATAAAAAAAAATACATAATTTAAATTGAACATTTCAAGGCAAATATTTACCCTCTTGACATTTTTATTGTCTGAATATAGGCTTAAGTTCAGTCTCATCACTGTATGAAAATAGTTAAAAGGAGTGTAGTATCTTGAAATGGGAGGGGCAAAAATCATACTCCCTCCCTTTTAAAAATAAAAATCTATTGTTTTAGCTCGTTTAAAAAATAAAAAAAAATTGGCGATGTATTTTTATTTTTAAATCATAAAATTATATAAAAAAAAATTAATTGTCACTAGTATTTGTGACTATTAATATTGTCGGAGCTAAATTGATACTGTTATTACAAATGTATATGTTTAGTGACAAGTTTATTATTATTTTAGTAATATTTAATATTTTAAACGATAACTATTATTTTGACAATATTATTTTCACTCTGACAATACTAACCACTTATATCCAAATAAATTAAGCAGTGTCGTGTATTTACGGCCCCACTACTATATTTTTGATAAATATTAGAAATACATTTCAAATAAAGTTTATTTAAATTCTTTATTTTAAAAATGTATCTTTAATTTAAAAAAATTATGCATTTGAGAGTGATGTTTACCGGCATTAAAACAACAAAAATGACTAAATAAGTGTTAAATGCAATATAATGGCTCACCAGTAAAGTACTTGGTAGAAATTTGGAATGGCTTGCTTTTTTTTCAATCTCTTTTTAGATGTCGAAGTTGACTATGGTCTATGGGGGATCGATAGAAGTGGAGGTAGGTAAACCTACTAACCCTAATTAAGATAAGTTCGGAGGAAAATAAGCAAGGCTTTGATGAAAGGGAATATATTATAACATATTAACTAAATAATGACAAAACAGGATAAACCAATTCACTGCAATTCCTACATCCAACAGGTACTAAATATGGTGCCGAATTGTGGATGAGCCCTTATCTCTGGAGAAATTAATGGTTGTTCCGGAGCAAGTTATAATTTGTTCTTTCTCTCTCATAACACCGTAGAGTTCATAAATAATAAATTCCGTATAAATTTTACAGTATTTTAAAAAGAAACAAACTGTAACTTTACTCTTAGAATAACAAATAATTTTTCCTAATTTTGTGATTAAGAATGAGGGATCGTAATTTTAATATTTAAATTTGATTCTCATTTAAATGATTTTTTTTTATTTGAAGTATGATTTTTTTTATGTGAGATTTATTTGTAAGTTTATTTCTTTTTCTTTTAGTGAGCTTTTATTCTTGATATTATAATAATAATGATGTACTTGATCATGATATTATATTATGCTCTCCAAAAAGTGGGCTTTCAAAAAATAAAGTAAATAAAAATATGATGCCAAATTTTAGATTAAGATTTGCTCTATTATTATTTTCACCCAATCAACTATATAATAAAAGTACAAAATTAATTTTAAAAAATTTCAATTCAATTTTGTTTATTTCTATTCAAATTAGTATAACTACTATTCAAATTATAACAATTAAATTCTATTCAAAATTTGTAAATTATTCAAAAAGAATTTTAACATGTTAGGAAAAAAAGAAGGCGATTTTGTTTTTAAATAACAATCAATCAAACCCTTTCATATCTCCGGGGGCGGATCCAGGATTTCTCCCCAGCGGGGGCGGATTTTTTTAGGTTGAAGACTGAAATGAAGGACTAAAACTTAGCGAGTTAGAGAACGAAAGTTTGAATACATTATACACTCTGTGTTTAAATTTTTTTTAGAGTAGTAGTTGTTTAAGTTTTTTTTTGCTTCTCTAAGTTTAACTTTTTCATAAATTTGTCCCCTTAAATTAACAACATGTGATTTTGAGTTAAATAGACAAAAGTTAACGAGGAATATGAATTAAGTATGTATTTCTTATTTCATGTATAACTAATTTAACACCTAGAAGCTATATTTGCCGGCGTCGTCTCGGCTCCATCTCCGGCCTCCACTTGCAATCATCACAAATTCATATTCCTCGTTAATTTTTGTCTATTTAAATCGAAATCACACGTTGTTGTACTGAAGTATAGAAGCAAAATAATTTGGCCCAAGAGTGAAACATACGTTCAGTATGGCCCCACCTACCTAGCAATAAGTATATGCCCAACTTATCTAAAATTGAAAATTCAATTTGGAGTAATAGGCTAATAGCAGTCGAATTTGACATTATCCATTGGTTCTTTGCAAAAATTATAATTCTAAAATTATAATTTTAAAATATAAATTTATAATTTTTATTGGTAAAATTTATATTTGGATGATTTTATTAATCTCAAGTATTTTATTTATTTTTAAATTTGAATTTGAAACTATTAGTCCAGAAATTAAAAAATTGTTTAATATAAGGACTATTTAATATCATATTCAATCAGGTATTATAATTTCATAAATTATAATTCCGAAATTATAATTCTTACAAACAAATATGAACTTGTTCTTTTATTTTACATACTTAGCGTATCAATATAATATAATTATATAATTAATAATTTTATTTTATATATATATATATATGCATGTATGTATAAATATAAATATTTAAATTATTTTTAATAATGTATTAATCATTAGAACACTAGCTTATATATATTTATTAAAATAATTATCATTATATACTCATAATACTAATATATTTTTCACGCTCTATTTTCAAATTTTAATTTCCCACTTTAAACTAACGGTGCCTCACCATCCACGTCTTCATGGCTCACACCCACATAGCGGCAAACGGATTTCGTCATCTCCACCGCCATTAAATTCCCCTCCATTTCTCCCAATCCCAAATCATCCTTTTCTATCTCTAGTAAGTTTCTACACATTTCTTCGCTTTCTCTCTCTAGTAAGTCTACACATTTATTTTAAGTGAGCAGAGGCAGCTGCCTCCTCTGCCCCATGAATAGATCCGCCCCTGCATATCTCTAATAGGAGAAGGAATTTCTAAAAGAAATACTCATTCCATCTAATTTTACTTGATATATTGTTTTTTTATGATCAAATTGATCAATTTTAAGATTAATAATTAAACAAATGCATTAAAAAGTTAAAATCAAATAAGTTGATTTTTATAATATACTCAATATATTTTTTTATGATAATAATTTTATTTCTATATCTAATAAACTTATAAATAATTTTTAATTTTGAATATGAATAATTTAACTATAAAAATTTAATTAAGATAAATAAAACTGAACGGAAAAAGTGTTATTTTTAGTTATACCAATTTTCTTATAAGTTAATATTTTGACACGACCATAAAAAAAAGGTCATTTCTCTAATACCTAGGAAAAGGAAAAGTCAATATATCTATGTTACATCTAACTATATATCTTAATAATTAATCAAAAAAAAAATCTGTTAATTATCACATGATTTTTTATTATATTATTATTAATTGCTAATTTTATTATTAAATTAATGTCTAACTAAATTAAATTCATTAAAATTTAAAATTTTATCAAATAATGTGATTAATTGTATTAATAATAATTGTGAATTATTTTAAAACATATTATATGTTAGATTAGTTGAATAATTATAGCGGATACATTACTAAAAACATATATAATAACTAACTTAAAACATATTAAAATTTGAGTTCCGTAGTTCTACTCATAGTAGAATTTTAAATAAATTTTGTCAATAAAAACGCTTATATATAATTCTATTACAAACCTAAATAAAAATATAAAAATATAGTAGTTACTTATTTTCTTATAGTTATAACTGAATAAATCTATACAATATTTAATTATCTATCTTAATAATTAATCAAACGAAAACTTATAATATATAATTCAATAATTTATTATTCAAATATAAATTTAATAATTTAATAAATACAACTATCATTTCAAAATTCTAATTAAACATTTATTATATATTTAATCGATTATCTTAGTAATTAACTTAATGAACTTTTATCTATACAACCCGCACGAGTTGGTAAACTTATTTTTCTAATGTTGCATTTAACTAATATTGAAATTTTATATTTAATTTAGTCAATTAGACAAAATATTACTTATATTTTTTAATTTATGTGGGTAACTTTAAAATGTCAATTAAAAACAAACAAAAAGAATATTAAGAAAAATTGAATGAAAATGTAATAGAGGGATCCTAATACCCGAATTTTAGATACTAAAGTTATCAATTCATGTGATCGATCACATTGTATTAATAAATTATACAATAATAAAATGGTAGTTATTGAGATTTTGAAATCGTAATAATATCTTCTTGATATTTAATCTTAATGTGTATTTGTCTTTAAAATTTTAAATTATTACTTCTTGATATTTAATCTAAATGTATTTTTGTCTTTAAAATTTTAAATTGTGTTGTTTATCGACACAATAAAAGTGAGTTGCAAGTATTGAAGTGCTACATACATGTACAAATGTACATAACTCTAGTCCATATTGAAGTGCTACACACATGTACAAATGAACAAAACTCTAGTCCATTATGCGTTAGTAGTCACCGTGCCAATCGCGTTGCGTGTACAATTAGCGTAAGAATATAATAATAATTTTATTAAAGAATTAAATTAAAAAATAAAAAAAAGAATAAAAAGAATAAAAGTGCAAAATAACTAAACTTAAAGGGGGGAAATGAAAAATATTAACGCCAAATTTTGTATCACCCGTTTAAATTACAAAATAACGGATAAAACTAGACGTTAAACACAAATAAGTCAAACAAAAATTAATGCCAAAACAACGAAAATTTACGTGAAAACCCAATTAAAAAAAAATCACAGGAAAATAGATGAATTCACTAGTATAATAATGGTGTTTACCGATTTTTCTAAGAATAATAGAGAGCTTATATGCTGAAAAATAATTATTCTGTGAGTAAATAATAATAATAAGAATAATAATGTCCTCAACGCCTCCATGCAGCACTGTATATATACAAGTGTGCAATCATCCTAAAGTGATTAGAATTAAGAATCATTTTCCATATAAACATACAACTCACTAGTTAATAGATCCAATTCCACTTAGGCTTCCTTGTATCATCCAAATAAGGAAACAAAATTCCCTTAAAATAAGGATTCTAATATTCCTTATCCCTAATTAAATATGAATCTATATATCAAATTAATGGTCCAACCCAACAAACTATTATGGGTCAGTTCAAACCCGGGCCCAAATAATCTCACCCCAACATTGTCCCTCACTCTCCTACTTTTAAGAGCCTTAAATATGAGAGTAATTCAAATAATCTCATTCCCTCGTAACTAGCCATACCCAAACAACACTTAACCCCTCGTCTGATACACGATCATTATTACTCCATTACATTCCCCCAAAATTTGGCGTCTGTTAAATTTCGTGTGTCCCATCCCATCAATAAAAAAAACCCCAAAAGCCTCTTCCCTGACACGCTATTTTATTTCTTCAACTCTTTCATCCTCCCTGTTTTAGAAAACCCCCCTCCAAAATTACTTCACCCTTCGTAATCCATGGCTGCCCAAGGTCAAGCTTCCTCTTCCCAAGCACTAGAAAATCGTCCACCTCTGTTTGAGATGGAGAAAGAAAATGCCATCCGACAGAAATACAAAGACGCTCCAGTAGCAAACACTCCCTCTTCTATCACCCCTGCTCAACTCAACTCCATCCGTCACGAATACCAAATCCCCCTCCAATATGAGCTCCGAATCCCCGAACCTCACGAGAGAATGTACTAGCAGCTCAAAGGAGGGTGGATAAGAGTACCCACTTGGACCCTGAAGCACGGCGTCTGATTCCCCCTTCATCCCTTCATAACCGAATTTCTAGGGTTCATGGGAATTGGGTTTTTCTAATTAGTCCCTAATTCCTATATCCACCTTATCTGTTTCATCGCCCACTATAAAGATCAGAACATTGAACCAGCCCTGGATTTATTTCTAAATTACTTCAAGCTCATAAATTCAAAAGAAAAGGTTTTCAAAGTCTTAACCCAATACTCCAATTGGAAAGTGTGGATGGCAACCCCTTCAAGCAACAAAAGGTGACATTCATCTTGGTTATTCCTCCGATGAACCAACACCCGACTTCTTCAACCATGGGGAGAACCAAGCAGAACCTCCTTAGGCTTTGACCACATCGAGGACGTCTGAGAAGCTGACCTCGAAAAGCTGTTGTCCACGACGCCGACCATATTTTGGTCAACCAATCTTCTCAGCGATCCCGACAGGTTGTTCCCTCATGGAAGTAAGTATCCAATCCTACTTTAAGATATTTTAACTTACTTGTTAGGCTTAATCTTTTGTTTATCTCCTGTTTGGTAGTACTCTTCCGAAATTCGAAAGGGAACACCGCTAGTCAACCCCCGATCACTCAAAGATGCCAACAAGAAGGCCTGGGTGAAGAAATATTTGAGGACGGACAATTTGAGCTACGATTTAATTTTGCATACCATCCTCAAATGGACGGACAATCTGAAAGGACGATTCAGACTCTCAAAGATCTTTTGAGACTTTGCGTGCTAGACTTCAAAGGAAGTTGGGACAAGTACTTGCCATTGGTTAAATTCTCCTACAATAACAGTTACCAAGCAAGCATAGGCATGACTCCATTTAAGGCTTTGTATGGACGAAAGTGTCGCTCTCTAGTGTGTTGGAATGAGGTAGGAGAAGAAAAATTGTTGGGACCTGAGTTGGTACGTTTAACAACATAAAAGATCCAAATAATTCGACAATGAATACAAACCGCACAAGAACGACAAAAGAGTTATGCTGATCTTCATCGAAGGGATGAAAGTTTTAATGTCGGAGACCATGTATTCTTACGTGTTTCTCCATGGAAAGGAGTTACGAGATTCGGAAGGAGAGGAAAACTCAACCTTCGATATATTGGCCTATTTGAAATTCTAGACCGAGTAGGAATCGTAGCTTACAGACTAGCCTTACCACCAAGTATGTCTCGCATTCATAACGTTTTTCACATATCCATGCTACGTAAATATGTGAAAGATTCTAATCACATCATTGAGTTAGAGCCAGACGTTATAGCAGATGATTTAACGTACGAAGAGGTACCTGTCAAGATCTTAGATAAGAAAAAGCAGATCCTAATCTCAAAGGTTATACCTCAAGTCAAGGTTTTATGGAGAAACCAAGATACTGAGGAAATGACCCGGGAGCTAGAATTTGAAATGAAATCTAAGTATCCTTATCTCTTTGAAATACTAGGTACGTCAATTTCGGGGACGAAATTTCATAAGTAGGGGAGGTTGTAAGACCCCGACTTTTATAAAATACAAATTAAATTTTTCTTTATATATTTTCTTCTGAAAACGGTAAATGAATAAATTGACAAAAGTAAAAATTAAGAAATGTTTGTACAAATTTTATCTTGTCGGAGATTATTTGTTTTGTCGGGGAATATTCATTCTGTCGGGGAATATTCGATTCGTACGACAGCGCCGAAATAACCAAATATTGGTGGACCCCCACAACAAATTATTGTCAGATATAGAAAGCGACATACGTAACCTTTCTAAATAAATATAGTCAACGGTACTATCACTTTTAACTGTTAAAATAACCGGTGGTAAAAGAATAGTAAGATACGGTATTGCACAGTAGCACACGGTATTGCACAGTATTTCATATTATTGAACTGATAAAGTGGCTGTTGTACTATATTGACTTTATTAAACCAATAATTGTCACATGCATAATAATTTATATTATTGAGTTGATAATTGTCACAATAGCATATGCACAGTAATTCACATTACTGAATCAATAATTGTCATTACACAGTAACTTGCTTATTTATTTTTAGCATTATTATCATCTCTTTTATTATGTTGATTAAACTGTTGTATTCTATTATTAGTTAATTTCTCTACTTATATAACTCAGAAAGCCAACTACACCGCATTTATAACAATTAGTCATAATAATGAATAATTGTGAATTATTGTTGAATAATTGAATTGATAAAGTTATTTATTTTTATTATAATAAATTATATAAAGTTAGTTATTTTATATATAAAGTAAATTGAATGGTATAGATTAAAGATGGTCTTTAAATGAAGGGTTTAGATTAAGGAAATCTTAAAAGATAAAATGAGTGGTATAGATTAAAGATGATCTTTAAATGAATAGTTTAAATTAAGGAAATTTTAAAAGATGAAATGAGTGGTATAGATTAAAGATGATCTTTAAATGAATGATTTAGATTAAGAAAATCTTAAAAGATGAAATAAGTGGTATAGATTAAATATTATCTTGAAATATACAGTTTGGATTAAATTAGAAAATCTTGATTTATGATAAGATTTTTGGCAATAAATAGAGGTCTTAACTTAAGGATTTTTCATAAAAACTTCCTTGCTTATTCTTTCTTTCACTCTTCAAATATTTCTTTGTATAAGTTCTCTTTGAGTGTGCTAAAGTCATCTTGAGTATTTGTGAAGATCTGTAAGTGTACGAGTACTAACCAAGTAAGTCTTTTTATAAAAGTTATATAAATAACCACACACATCACACGGTGTTTATAAATCTTCTTTTAGAAGATTCATTTTGAAAAGTTTCATTTAGAAGATTTATTTTGAAATATTATTTTCTTCAAAAACTATATTGTAAGTTATTCTACTTTATTCTATTAAATCACTTTTGATGATTTCATACGAATTGGTATACACCATGAAATTATATATGGTAGTTACTAATTAAATTATAAAAATATTGGTTGATCAACTTCATATCTAGTCACGTGTTAAGGTAAGGGATACCATCTTTTTCATTTTCCACTATTCAAACTTACTACGGTAAGGGATTATTATTCTTTGATTCTCGAAAATAATATCGTTTCTTTCTTACTCGTAAGATGTGTCATTTATTTCCATGTATTAATTTATGGGAATAACCTGACTACACGGACTACCGCATGTTTGATGAATAACCTTTCTTATTCATTTGTGGGAATAACCTGACTACGCGGACTACCGCATGTTTGGTGAATAACATTTCGTATTCATTCCTTATTAATTTGTGGGAATAATCTGACTACACGGACTACCGCATGTTTGGTGAATAACCTTTCATATTCATTCCTTATTAATTTATGAGAATAACCTGACTACGCGGACTATCGCATGTTTGGTGAATTACTCTTCGTATTTGTTTCTTATTGGTAAAGTTTCCTAAAATGATTATATATTCTTTAATAGTTTGCGCTTCATCTAATATCATTTCAATTGAGCCTTCCTATTTTTCTAAATTTTTCTATTGAACCTTAACCGTTATTCTGAACTGTGGATCTTGAATATCATTCTTGAATTTGAGTCCACATCATGTTGACAATTTGGACATTATTTGAATCTGTACAAAGAAAGATCAAAAACTTTCGATATTTATTGATTATACTGTTTCTTTTGATTCATTATCTATATCATTATTGTTATTCTAATCATCAAGAACCATGTTGTTGTGAATATCGGTGGCCTGAGGAACAAATGATAGGATAAAGGCGATATAATTGTTGTGTCTTTTAGGGCACGTGGTGAATGTTCTCTTTGGCCAGGGGCAAAGAAGAACTGTTGTTTGGTATGATTATAACCAAAGGCTGAATACTGGTATAATCATGATCGTTGGTGATATACTGAATATCTTTGGCTCGTAGTGCAAAGATGAACTGTTGACTTGCATAATTATAACCAGGAACTGTGAATTTGTATCATCATGATCAGTGGTGTTTTAGATGATAAAAGTTGATGATATTTTTCTTAAAAAGAGAAGCGAATGGACATCATAGTCTACATTATTTTCTAATGGATTGCTCATTCCGCTGCTATCATTGATCTGAACTTGATTCAAGAATTTAACTACAGTTCTTGATATAAAGTTTATTGTCTATTATATTCAACTAAGAACTCAACTGTTGAAGGCTAATGATAATTTATTTGCCATTATCTTAGTCATGGTATTTTCTTACTGGGCTATTTGAGCTCACCCTTTCTTTTGTTCTATTGTTTTTAAGAAAACGAGAGAATAGCTGAGTCTAGCAAGGGAATGGAGTGACGATCCAAGAGATAGCCATTATAGTCTTCACATGTTGTATATAGTGTGGCAATAATAGTGAAGACTTAGTTGTGTATTATTGAGTTCTGTATTTCTGTTCTATGTACTGTTTGTATTAGAAATCGTGTATTTTATGGCGTCTCAAATTGGGCTATGTAGGCCTAGATTTGGGGGCGTCACAAACAAGCCACTTCGGGTATTCGATTTCTTCAATTATTCCCGCATTTAACAACTTTTTCACTTCATCATCAATAATCTTTTGTCGTTTGGGAGCAAAGATCCTTCTCTTCTGGAAGATTGGCTTCTTTTCAGGATCAACGGATAGCCTGTGGATGGCTGCGGCTTCTGCCATCCCTGGCATATATCTAGGTGTCCAAGCAAAGATATCTGCATATGTCCTGAGTAGTTCTATCAACCCTTTCTTCAAAGTACCTTGCAGTCCGGCACCTATTCTAACCAGCTTCTCAGTGTTGCCTGGAATAAGTTCCACATTTTCGGTCTCTTTAGCAGGGCAAACCACGTTCTCAGTAACTCCTTTGGTGAAAGGCTCGATATCCACAGTTAAGGTTTGCTTCATCTTACTGACCCCAACCATTGGCGCTGTTAGTGTGTGTCGATAACACCTCCTTGCAATGTCAAGGTCTCATTTAACTTCTCCGACTCCATGAGAGGTGGGGAACTTCATTTTAAAATGAGGAATTGAAGTAACTACTTGGAGTGCTGATAACGTCGTCCATCCAAGAATAGCATTATAAGCTGAATCCACTTGTACCACAAAAAACTTGACATTGATTTCGACTTGTTTGGGAGCCTCCCCGAACATCATCGGTAATTTCACTGTTCTGATCACTGGTACGGCTTCGTTTTCGAACCCATACAATGGTGATTCTTGTCCGACCTCCAGCCTGACTCCTTCCAGATCCATACGTTGGTAAGCATGACTATATAATATATCGACGGATGATCCATTGTCGATCATTATCTTCTTCATGTCCACGAGCCCTACTTGGGCGGTTATCACCAATGCCCCTTCATGTGGTTCTACTACATCGGGGGGATAGTCTTCGTCAGAAAAGGAGATGATTGTTCCTGGGTAAAGTCGTTTTGGTTTATTTGACTGTCCTGCCAATGCCATCATAATTTTTGAAGTAGATCTTCTTCGTTTTCCTGACTGTTTTGTAGGTATCCCTCCGATGATTACATCAATTACTCGCCTAAGCTGGTTTGTATGTGCCTCATTCTGATCGTCCCTTTGCGCTCGTCCCCTATGTGGAACTTTACGTCCAGCAACAAAGTGTAGTAATCGTTCGTTTTGCACATTCTTCTCAATCAGCTCCTTTAATTCGTAACACATTTCCGCACTATGTCCGGGCATCTGATGATATTCACAAAATTGGTTCCGGTACCCCTAATACCCCTTTTTTGTTCGAGGGGATTCAAAAAGTTGTGTGCCTCTGATTTCTTCCAATATCTACACCCGATCAACATTTAGAGGAGTATACGTCTTCTGTTCAAATTTAGGTTGGACCGATGGCCTGTTTGTCTGACTATCCCCCCTCGGGCCAAGCCTATCCAGCACATCTGTCTTCCCTTCTTTAGGTTTGTACTGGTCGAATCCCCTTTGGCTCTTCGCTAGTGTTGCCATCGCCTATTCGATCGCAATAAAATTCTCTGTTCGTTCATATGCATCGGCCAAGTTCTTCGGTGGTTTGAACATGATATCCTTCATCAACTTTTTGATTTGCCTACATCCAACCCCGTAGTAAAGAACTCCAATGCCTGAGTCATATCCAGGTTAACCACTACCCCCGCTGCTTCCCTGAATCTTTGCACATATTGGTTTAAGGTTTCATCGCTCCTCTATTTTATTTGCATTAATGACGTTATCAGCTTTCCCCTTTTTTTGTTACTTCCGAATCGATTATGAAATTTATTGCACAATTCCTTCCATGAATTAATGATCCCCGATGGTAAAGATACAATTCATTGCTTCGCCGCCTACTTTAGAGTTGTTATGAAAATCTTGCACATCCCCGCATCAGAGTGGTTGTAATATCCCATCACGATATCATATGAATTAGTGTGGTCGTAGGGATCTCCGGTACCATCGAAAGACTCCAACGATGGCAACTTCATCTTCGGATCAGCTTTCTCCACATTGATTGCAGCGGAGAATGGAGACTTGGTATCTGCGGGTTTAGCTCCCGCCTTGATTTTAGCTAATTGTCGTTCCAAATCCGCCATCCTTTTCATAATTGGATCATCGTCACTTCCTTTCCGAATGTCAGGTTTATCTCCTGAGCCTCTTCTCGGACTACGCCCCCCCCCCCCCCCCCCCAGCCTCAGGTTTATCTCCTGAGCTCCTTCTCGGACTATGTCCTCCCCAAGTATTAGGTTAATCTCTTGAGCTTCTTCTCGGACTACGTCTTCCTTGAGCATTAGGTTTATCTCCTGAACTTCTTCTCGGACTACGTTTTCCCCGTCCAACATGTCCTCGGGCGTATCGCTCGTCATCGTTTTTTTGGTTATGACAACCTTTGTGTGGGGATGGGGAGTGCCTTCGCCGGTTTGAATAAGTTAACTCCCTGTCCCGAGGAGGAGTCTATTCTTTACCTATAAGCTCCAAGGTTGGTTTCATCGGGCCATAGATGTGACGCCCCCCCAAATCTAGGCCCACACAGCCCAAACTTGAGTCGTCAAAAGACTAGAACAAAATTATTACAACAAAGCACAACGTACAACAATACAGTGTATAATAATACACAACTAAGTCTTCACTATTATTGCCACACTATTTTACAACACGTGAAGACTACGACAGCTATTCCTCAGACTCTCACTCCATCCCCCGGCTAGACCCTGTTACGTTTTCATCTCCTGTTGAAAAACAATGGAACAAAAGAAAGGGTGAGCTCAAATAGCCCAGTAAGAAATATCATGACTAAGATAATGACGAATAAATTATCATTAGCCTTCAACAGTTGAGTTCTTGATAGAATACAATAGACTACAAGGTTTATATCAAAAACTGTAGTTAAATTCTTAAACAATGTTCAGATCAATAATAACAGCGGAATGAGCAATCTATTAGAAGAATAATGCAGACTATAATGTCCACTCGCTTCTCTTTTTAGTAAAAATATCATCAACTTTTATCATCTGAAATACCATTAGTCAAAATAATACAACTTCACAGTTCCTGGTCATAATCATGCAGATCAACAGTTCATCTTTGCACTACGGGCCAAAGACATTCAATATAACACCAACGGTCATGATTATACCAGATTCAGCCTTTGGTCATAATCATACCAATCAACAGTTCATCTTTGCACTACGGGCCAAAGAGAACATTAACCACGTGCCATAAAAGACACCGAACAGATGTATCGCCTTTAACCTAGTATATCGCCTTTAACCTATCATCTGTTCAACAATTATATCACATCTGTGCCCCCGGCCACAGATATTCACAACAGCTTGATTCTTGATGATTAATACAAATAATAGTGATACAAATGATGAATAGAAGAACAGGATAAACAATAAGTATCAGAAGTTTACTTTGTGCAGATTCAAATAATGTCCAAATTGTCAACATGATGTGGAGTGAAATTTAAAAATGATATTCAAGATCCACAGTTCAGAATAACGGTTTCAGTTCAATAGAAAGGTTCACGTAAATAGGAAGGTTCAGTTGAAATAATGAAGTTCAACTATTATGGAACATATAATATTTTCAGGAATTATAGAAGCAATAGTTCCATAATAAGTTTCGATTTAGGAGTATGAAAGAAAATAATATCCCTTACCGTAGCAGGTTTGATTAACAAAAGGTGAAGGGAATTAATATCCCTTACCATAGTAAGTTTGAATAATGGAAGATGAAAAAGATGGTATCCCTTATGAGTATAAAGGAAAATGATATCACTTACGAATATGGAATAAAAGTGTCATGTGATAATTCGTGTAGACAAATTATTTCCACACGAGACAAATAAAAAGGGTTATTCACCAACAGGCGATAATCCGCACCGTAAGGTTATTCCCATCAATTTGAATACGAATAGTTATTCACCAAACAGGCGATAATCCGCGCCGTAAGGTTATTCCCATCAATTTGAATACGAATAGTTATTCACCAAACAGGCGATAATCCGCGCCGTAAGGTTATTCCCATTAATTTGAATACGAAGAGTTATTCACCAAACAGGTGATAATCCGCACCGTAAGGTTATTCTCAAAGATTAATAAGGAATGAATACAAAAGGTTATTCACCAACAGGCGGTAAACCGCGCCGTAAGGTTATTCCCACAATTTAATACATGGAAGTAAATGGCACAAGAAAGAAACAATATTATTTTCGAGAATCAAAGAATGATAATCCCTTCAAGTAAGAAAGAAAATAATATCCATTTATGATGATGAAAAGAATGATACCCCTTACCTTAACACGTGACTGGATATTGATTTAAATGAGGTTGATCAACTTGAAAATTTTCTGCACTCCTTTTGGCTTTCAAACTCTCAAAATAGCCTTACTATTCTCAGAGAAAACTCATAAAATTCTTATAGAAAAATTTTATGTTTTATGTGTGATTTTTCTATTCAGCTGAGCAAGCTATTTATAGGAGGAATAAGGGTACTATGCATGGTTGTTGGCAGCACGCCAATGCTGAAATTGGCAGGAGAGGCTGCGCAGCCTCTGCGCAGACGAATTCAGCGAATTTTCAAATTTGGCACAGTAACTTGCACAGTAACTTGCATAGTAACTTCTGAATATAATAATATTTTTCTAATAAAACAAATAACTTTTTATTATTATATTGTCTAATAAAACAAACAACTTTATGAATATATTATAATAATCAAATTACCAAATAATACTACCATAGTAATAATTCATAATAATGCAACAACTATTGTGTCAATTATTAGATCAATAATATGCATTATTATTGTTTCAATAATCCAATATGTTGTGCCACAACAATTATTAATAAGACAATGAGTAATAACAATTATTGAATTGATAATATAAAATATTATGCAGTGACAATTATTGATGAAATGATGCGCAACAGTTACGGTGTCAATTATCAAACCAATAATATGAGACACTGTGCAATATCGTGTGCTACTGCAGAGTACCGTGTGCTACAGAAAAATACCATAAATTACCGTATGCTACTATTCTTTTATCACCGGTATTTTAACAGTTAATACCGTTGACTATTTTTATATAAAAAGGTTACTTCTGTCGTTTTCTATATCCGACAAATATTCCGTTGTGGGGTCCATCAATAATTTGTTATTTCGGCGCCGTCGTACGACACGAATATTCCCCCGACAAAACGAATATTGTCCGACAAAATAAATTTTGCACATAACATCCTTAACTTTAAACTTTATCGATTTAACCACTTACTGTTTCAGAAAAATATATATGAAGAAAAATTAAATTTTATATTTCATAAAATTCGGGGTCTTACAATAGACGCCCTCGACTCCTCCTACCAATTGTGATGTGGGTGGATCATTCATTCGTCGCTGACCCGTCCTACTCTGAGGTGTCTACTCTCCGGATCCTCAGATTGTGTTCTGCGGCTCTTCATCCTCTTTTAGCTCTGCCAGTAGAACATCCTACTCCTCCTGTTGATATCAAAGAGATTGTAAAGCCCCTTCTGCCGCCTGGATCATCTGTCTCTTGATAGACTCTCTTTGATTATGGGAATCTCTCTCTTCGGTCGTACGTTCCCGAACATAAGATTGGCGGTTGGTCCCCCTATCATGTACTAAACTTGGGGAATTAGAGGGGAACAACTGACGCCGGACTGAATTGGAATGTGACGCAACCGACCCTACCCTTTTAGTGGATGGACCCAATCTATCCTTGACAGAACCTCTCGCCGTAGACGGTGTTGACGAACCTGTCCTTTCCACTCGATTACTCTGCTGCTCCATGACTAGACTGCTCCTACGCCTTACTTACGCTGTGATTTTCAAACAGAACATTAAGGCCCTCCTTCTAGCGCCAATGTTAACGCCAAATTTTGTATCACATGTTTAAGTCACAAAACAACGGATAAAATTGGACGCCAAACACAAATAAGTCAAAGAAAATTAATGCAAGAACATCGAAAATTTACGTGAAAACCCAATTGGGAAAAAACCACGGGGAAAGAGATGAATTCACTAGTATAATAATGGTGTTTATAGATTTTTCTAAGAATAATAGAGAGCTTATATGCTGAAAAATAATGATTCTGTGAATAAACAATAATAATAAGAATAATGTCCTAAACGCCTCCATGTAGCACCGTATATATACAAGTGTGCAATTATCCTAAAGTGATTAGAATTAAGAGCCCCTTTCCATGTAAACGTACAGCTCACTAGTTGATAGATCCAATTCCACTGAGGCTTCCTTGTATCATTCAAATAAGGAAACAGAATCCCCTTAAAATAAGAATTCTAATATTCCTTATCCCAAATTAAATAGGAATCCATATATCAAATTAATGGCCCAACCCAACAAACTACTATGGGCCAGTCCAAACTCGGGCCCAAATAATCCTACCCCAACAAAAAAATATAGATCAATTAATGTATTAATTCTCGGTGTTCCTCTCCTTTCTTTTTTGTTTATTTAGTTAATTTCCTTCCTTAGTCCTTACCATTTCAAAATAAAAGAGATTTGTTTCTTCTCAAAAATAGGAATTTCACAAGCTTTATTTATCAAATGCCAGTTTCTTCACTAAAATAGGAGATTTTGAGAATAAGGTGGTAGAAGAAAGAAGACTATTAAGTAACCAAGTTTTAAATTCAGACGAGAGTAATTATCTAGTCGACTATTCCACTATCTCAACCCCCGCCCTCGGTGGAGCCGTGGAGCATAGAGAATCTAGTCTTATAAACCTATTGCATGGAGAACACATTGGTAAGAAAAGTTATTGCCGGCTTTTGAAATATGAGAAATAGTATCTTCCTCTTTTTACATTTATGTTGGTCTTCTGTGGATCTCACCACAGAAGACCTTATATACGTATGAAAGGAAGAGCAAACTGTTTCTCATACTTCAAGAACAAAGAATAATTTCTTGGTTGGTAGAGTCGAAATCAGAAAGTAAATTAGCTTCCTTATCATTCCCCTTTCCCTTTTTTTTTTTTTTAAATTTTTTTTTTTTTTATAGAAAAAATCGTTTCCTTGTCTAATCATGTCAGCCCGAGCAAATATTTCCATATTACTTTTGTTTAGTTAAAGACTCGTTAGAAAATTTAAGATAAATTACATAGATATATTTGGAATAATTTTTTCTAAAATTTTGTAAAAAGAGTAGATGATAAAAAAAGCTATAGTTATTCCTTTTCAATTTATTAATTTAATATTAACACAAAATAAAATAAAATAATCATGTCACGTATTTTGAGAGTTTTTTTTATTAAATTACAACTACAAAGATATTAATATGTAAAATTAAATAGAATTACAATAGTGATTTATTATATTAGTAAATATATTTTTTAAAAGCTAACGTAAATATTTATGTAATTGATAATAAAAAAATTAACATATAAAATAATAAAATGTATCATTTTATTTATAAAAAAAAAACTTTAATAGCTTGGCCGCAGTTGGAGTCCTCCTGTCCAAGGTCACTAGCCCTCCGATTCCGGCGTCGAACTTTCCCAAATCTGAGATCCACCAACCCCACAAAACACTGTTTTCATCCGACCCACCCCAAAAAATCCTGACCGTCCATTTAACCTCTTTTAAATCTATTTATATCCCCTCCCATTCTCTACCCTTCCTTGCCTACAACCCCTCTCCACTTCTACACCGAAGGAGAGTAAATCCCAGATCTTGAAACCCCAAAACCCATAAACCCTTTTCTATTTCTCAGATCTAGAGAGATAGAAATGGCCTTGCTTGTTGAGAAAACCGCCTCGGGCCGTGAGTACAAGGTCAAGGACATGTCCTTAGCCGACTTCGGCCGTCTCGAACTCGAGTTGGCCGAAGTCGAAATGCCCGGACTCATGTCCTGCCGGACGGAGTTCGGCCCTTCAAAGCCTTTCAAGGGAGCCAAAATCACCGGATCCCTTCACATGACGATCCAGACCGGTGTTTTGATCGAAACTCTGACGGCTCTCGGCGCGGAGGTGAGATGGTGCTCCTGCAACATCTTCTCCACCCAGGACCATGCTGCCTCTGCCATTGCCCGTGACAGCGCCGCCGTGTTTGCCTGGAAAGGGGAGACCCTTCAGGAGTACTGGTGGTGCACCGAGCGGGCTCTTGACTGGGGTCCCGACGGTGGGCCGGATCTTATTGTGGATGATGGTGGTGATGCAACTTTGTTGATCCACGAGGGAGTGAAGGCCGAGGAGGAGTATGCCAAGTCCGGAGCTGTGCCCGACCCGGCTTCCACTGATAATGCTGAGTTTCAGATTGTTTTGACTATTATTCGAGATGGGTTGAAGACTGACCCGAAAAAGTACCACAAAATGAAGGACAGATTGGTTGGAGTTTCTGAGGAGACTACCACTGGAGTGAAGAGGTTGTACCAGATGCAACAAAATGGAACTCTTTTGTTCCCTGCTATTAATGTCAATGACTCTGTCACTAAGAGCAAGGTATATTTTAGATCTGATATATAATTTTATTGCTGAATTACATTTATAATTTTATATAATGGTAGATTTTCTTTAGATCTGATTATTATTAGTTACTTTTATTTGAATTGGTGTTTTAATCTACTTAAAGATGTTCATTTCAGTGATATGCATAAGATCCAGGACATGCTATAGGTTTACAAGTATAATTTGTTTTCATAATATTACTGTCATTTATATACAGTCTCTGGAATTCTAGATCCGAGATGGGTAGTTTAGATGTTGCTCCAGATCTGTAACTTTGAAAATACTCTTGCTTTATCTTCTGTTTTAAGTTGAAATTTGATTAATTTTCTACAATATAAAGCTACACCCATGAGCTACTCCCATGTTGTTTGTTAGTAATTGATGTTTCAAACTGGTTGCAAATGTTTAATTGTCATTTAATTTAATTCAACTTTATGATTAGAACTGTATTCTTGAAATATTGCTTCTAATTTTATTTATTTGTTAACAGTTGATCTACCTCTAGTTCTATAACAAGTTCTTGGTCTGTGAAGTTAAAAAGGATTTAATTTTTTTGAAAGTCTTTTGTTGCTTTGGTCTGTTGAACGCATGTGACTTTTCCTTATTTAGAATTGGTCAGGCTGATAAATGTGGTCTTAGATCTTGTTTTTTATGTTTATGTTCATTGTGGTAAATATAATCATAGATCTAATTCTTTGTTAATGAATCTGTTGTTTAAGGTTCTGATAATTCTCTATGATTTCTGGTTTGAGCAGTTTGATAACTTGTATGGATGTCGCCACTCACTCCCTGATGGTTTGATGAGAGCCACCGATGTTATGATTGCTGGCAAGGTTGCAGTTGTTGCTGGTTATGGAGATGTTGGAAAGGGCTGTGCTGCTGCGTTGAAACAAGCTGGAGCACGCGTGGTTGTTACCGAGATAGATCCAATCTGTGCTCTTCAAGCTACTATGGAAGGTCTCCAAGTTCTAACCCTGGAAGATGTTGTCTCTGATGCTGATATCTTTGTCACCACCACCGGTAACAAGGACATCATCATGGTTGACCACATGAGAAAGATGAAGAACAATGCCATTGTTTGCAACATTGGTCACTTTGACAATGAAATTGACATGCTTGGTCTTGAGACATTCCCGGGTGTGAAGAGAATTACCATCAAGCCCCAAACCGACAGGTGGGTCTTCCCCGACACCCAATCTGGCATCATTGTTTTGGCCGAGGGACGTCTGATGAACTTGGGTTGTGCCACTGGTCACCCCAGCTTTGTGATGTCTTGCTCGTTCACTAACCAAGTGATTGCCCAGCTCGAGTTGTGGAAGGAAAGGAGCACCGGGAAGTACGAGAAGAAGGTGTATGTCTTGCCGAAGCACCTTGACGAGAAGGTCGCAGCTCTCCATCTTGGAAAGCTTGGTGCTAAGCTCACTAAGCTCAGCAAGGAACAGGCTGATTACATTAGTGTACCAGTTGAGGGACCATACAAGCCTGCTCAATACAGGTACTGAGAAGGAAGTGATTGTGAGAATTGAGAAAAACAGAAAATGTTGATAGGCTTGATTGTTTAATTTCAAGTACTTTTTGTGATTTTTATGGGGGGTTGTTTGGGGGTAGGAAAGTAGGAAGGAAAAGAAATGGGTTGGTCTCTGTTGAAGGAGAGACCATGCGGGGTTTGAATAAGGTTGTTTTTGGTGAGAAATGTTGTACTTACTGGGCTTTTTCTGCATTTGGTTGTCAGTATTGATGAAAAAACTTTTTTTTTAATATTTAGTTTCTCAGGTAAAACTTGTCTACAACTCTCATTTACTTTTTGTTAGTGACTGCCTAACTGATTTCAGCATCCCAAGAAATGTCCTAAATATTTCGTCGGTATCCTTTCTAATTTTATTGGGTACCATAACATATTTGGTGTGTTGTGGACTATTAGACACTCATGATTAAGGATATGCTTATTTTAAATGCGTGGGCCATGATACATAAATAAAGTTAGGAGCAGTTTTACGCGGACCAGGCAGGTCAATTTTTATATTTTGCTCGTCTTTTAAAATTTTTATAATATTTATTGTGACACAAATATTTATAAAATTTAATGATTTGTGTATAATTTAAATATATATAAATAATTAGGTTATACAGATTATACAATTTTGTATATTTACATATATTCAAATTATATTTAAATCATTCACTTCTGTAAATATTTGAGTTAAAACAAATATTATAAAAAAATTTGAGTCAAAAGGATTTTGCATAAAAAACAAAAAAATAGGCTGGTCTAATTTTCCGTACCAAAATTTCTGTCTGCCTAGACTTTTTCTAAAGTTATTAGTTTTTGAATGGAATTAAATATATGAAATATTAATAACAAAAGGTTATGGGTAATAAAAGTTACGGTTTCTCTTAATGGTTTTGGTTGCTGTGAGTGTTCGTTCTATGTTGAAATAGATGGTGAATTGACTTCTATTGCTTGTTGGACAAATATATGCTCCTTAACCTTGGCTTCAAAAGTTTAAATGGTGATAAAAGGTTATTGGATTAAATCATAAAATTATATAAATTTTTTTAAATGTCACTAGTATTTGTGACTATTAATATTCTTAGAGCTAAACTTATACTGTCATTAAAATGTATACATTTAGTTTCAATTTTATTTATTTTTTATTTCAATGACATTTAATACATTAAACGATAATTATTATTTTAATATTATCATTTTTATTTTGACAATACCATTTTACTCTAATAATAATCAACCACTTATATCCAAGTAAATTAAGCAGTATCATGTATAACGGCCCTATTATTATTTTTTTTGATAAATATTAAAAACATCTTTTAAATAAAATATATTTAAAATTTTCGTTTCAAAAATATATCTTTAATTTAAAAAAAATTATGTATTTGAGAGTGATGTTTATTGGCATTAAACCAACAAAAATGAGTGTTAAATGCAATATAATGGCTCACCAGTAAAGTACTTGGTAGAAATTTGGAATGGCATGCTTTTCGTTTAATCTCCTTTTAGATGTCACAGTTGACTATGGGGATCAATAGCAGTGGAGGCAGGTAAACCTACTAATCTCAAATCCTATTTAAGATAAGTTTGGAGGAAAATAAGCAGGTTTTGATGAAAATGACTACACCCTCGTCCCTTTTTAAATGTTGCTTTAGAAGGATATTTTTATTTTTTAATATTTATCGTTTAAAATTTTTAAATAAATATCAATTATTTAATTTTTAATATTATCTTAAATATTAAATATAATTTTAGTTATTTTACTATTTTATATCTAATAAATAATATTTTTTTATTCTAATATAAGGATAATATAGATAATTAATATTATATTTAATACTATATAATTATTTCTTTAATACTTATGCATAATTCTAAAATAGCATATGTTAAGAGTCGGAGGGAGTATTAACTAAATAATGACAAAACAGGTTAAACTAATTCACTGTAATTCCTAAATCACAAGATAATTGAGAATTTTCAATCTAGTGAAACTCATATAGCCTTTCTCTCAACAAGTTCGAGATGGATTGTCAGTCAACGCCAAAACTGGACGGCGTGTGAAATTGGCCCGGTCATATGCATCCATCCGAGAAACTATTTTATGTTCTTGTAGTATGGAGAATAATATATTTTTTCACTCATATATTTGTGGGTTTTATCACAGAGAACTCTATATACATGTGAGGGAAAGAGTATACTATTCATCATGTTTCAAGAGTATGAAATAATTTTTTCATCCAGAGAATCTCACGAGAAACCTTTAAAAAACATTACAAAAAGCATTGTTTCAATGGGGTTCAATTGCATTCGTCTCACCTGGGTCAGGGCCGGTCCTAAGAGCACAATTTATATTGGGGACCCTGTGTAAAAAAAAAATTGGGGGCCCTCTCTCACATATAAAATAACAAACATTAATATATAAAACACAATTTGTGGGCCCTTCGAATTTTTGGATCCTGTACGGTCGTCCTTTCTGCACCCCTCAGAGCCCTGGGCTACCCAAATGTTCCACCGTAATATTGAGGGTCACTGACCTAAGTGGTATAATTCTACTCATGATAACCATGAGCTAGAAAATTCTCAACTTTGACAAAGAAAAAATTAATAGAGACACGTGTTTAATTTTCTGTTAAACTATCAAAAAATAAAAATATTCACCCGTAATGCATATAGGAATCTTACGGTCGCACAATCACTAAATAAGTGGAATTTAGTAGCGGCTACTTTTGGAATGGACATAAACAATACGCAACCAATTAACCCTACCCTTATTGATGCCCAAAAGGCTGTCACCGATGCGCTTGGCCAAAAAAACGTCATGGTGGTGCTTGAGTATTAAATGCTTAATAAATCATTGTATTTTATATTAATTTTATAAGGTGATAATTAATTTTTTTTTTCTTTTTACATTTAATTCATTAAATTGTATTTTTCTAACAAAATATTAGAAAATTCATTAGAGTATTTTGATTTTTAATGAAAAGTTGAATTGGCATACGATTAGGAGTGAGAAACTCCACTTCAATGATGATATAACGATACAGTGATGATGTGTATAAATAATTAATTTATTAAAAATAAAAAAATACAAATTAATCTAAAAAAACAACATATTAAATTGCTAAAAAAAAAAATATTTTTAACATATTTAAATTACCTTTTAATTACTAAAAAAATATATTTTTTAAGTCATTTTTAAATTACCTTTTAATTGGTAAAAAAATAAATTAACATAATTTTTTTGCCAACTCATTTTACTCATTTATGCAAATACTAAAATGCCCATAACTTTTCATCAAATTTAACAAAATATGCCCTTTAAATCAGTAATAAAAATTTAATTAATCTTTGATTATTCATCTTCTTCCGATTACGATTGTAAAGCAATCCCAGGATTTTTATCCGGATTTTTACACCGCCGGTTGGATGAATGGAAGATCTATGATGAACATGAACAACCTTCAAGGTCCTTACAAATCAACGGTCTCATTTTTTATCACTTCAAGCCTGATACCCATCTTGTAGCAATTGGGATACCCATCTAGTAGCTAGTTACAGAGACAAACACCAACACCTCCGAGAAGAAAACAAATTAATGGAATAGGTAGGAATTGGGATATATATATATATATATATATATAACCCCAATTAAATAGCTAAATCACCACCGCCTCCGCCACCGCCAGGCCAACCCATTCATTAGATAATTTTTTCTCAAGCCCAAGAAACTTAAGGATTACTACGAATGATACCAAACGCAATGAAACCAAAAGAACGGGTTGACGTCGGTCTAGCCTGTGAGCCTCTTTATATACCCCTCTATATATATCTGACATTAAAAATTAATAATAGATATTGGTATTACTGAAGAGCAAGCAACAGTTTATATATAGTTGGGCTCTTAACTGATCTCTCAGAAATATTGGTATTGACGTGACTTCTCAAATCGTGTAGTAGCGCCCTCAGCTTTTTTCTTTCCGATTGCTTTCAGATCTATGGAGGATAGAGAGAGGAAAGTCTGATCTAGATCTATGGAGGAGAGAGAAAGAGAAATGTCAGATTTATTTATTTAATTATATTTATTTAGCCACCTAGACTTAATACTTTAATTTGAAATAAATTAAGTCACCTTATATTGTCATGTCAATATTCCGTTGAAAACTTAACGCACTTGATGAAAATTCAATTTTTTATTATTAAACTGCAGTTGATCGTAGGAAAAAAATAATTAATTATCCACTTATAAATTGGGACAAAATAACTTGACAAAAGAAGTATTTAACCCCGATGCTCGATAACCACCATGTCAGCCTCCCAATATGCTGTGATTGGAACGATGGAAATGGCTTTCTTCAAAGACGTGCATTTTGATCCCAAGGAGTGACTATATTCTTCCTCGGTATCATCATGCTATTCAATATGAACTTTGCATTCTGTATTCAAAACAAACGGGAGCCGTTTTGGATAGATATATAATACATACACCATACCAAAAAGGATACCCACCTGAAATTGTTTATTGATGATGCGTAGGAAGGAATGAAGGATAACCACCATATGAAGTTACAATTTAATTGTACGTAGCAGAAGTGTAAGAATTGCTATCAGTGTGCGGAGGATTCAATGAAAACATTTATGAGCGGACAGAACAGACCATATTGAAGACACAATGAAGGATGTCATCATGGTTGTACATTTATTTAAGCAAAATATAACCTACAAGAGCATAAATGCACGGGCTGAATCTGCATCATCAGGGTTTTATTACTTTGTTTCACCAAACAAATACAAATCCATTGGTGCCAGTTTATGCATTCCACCAACAGCCCTGGTATATAAATAAAACATATGCCACGAAAAATCCACAAAATGATAGCTTCTACGGTTAAAGAAAGACAATTTGAGTCGAAATAGATGAAGACTGTTTGGTCCAAGAATATAAGAAGCTGTGATATTTGGTTCATAATAAACGAAAAAATACAAGGCTTACTGTGGTTCATCAAAATTTCTGACATGCGTACAAAGTCCAGAAAATGGATGTAAGCATAGACAAGTTTGAATGCAAAAGTGTTGCGATTTAAGGAATGAGAAGTCCTTTTCTCTCATGCCCCCCAAAAAAAGAAGAAGGAATGAGAAGTCCCCTCACCTCTAATCTGGTTCATCTGGACCCTTTTGTTGAAAGATATGAGGATAAAATATTAAAAGAAAAGCAATAGAATCACCATTAATTTTCAATTGTCCTATTTGGCAAAGCATCATCACGATCAATAAGGATAAAAAGTTTTAGTTGTATTAATATTGCACTCACAATGACAGGAGATGCAGTTGGCAATAATAAAAAGCTTGAAGCAAACTATATAACAAGTAAACAACAAAGGCATGCTATAGAGCAATATCTAACATAACTAGGAAAAGAAAGAGAAAGACAGCCCAGATAAACCCTGAAAGAATAGAAATAGATACTTACTAGAGACAATGTGTTTAAAAAGGAAAAGTTAAACAAACAAGGTTATAACCAACATTACCTAAATAGTAATTAAATACAGTACATGGAACCAAAACAAGAATGGAAAGCACCACTTTTCACGGTACGAAATGGGTAGGGTTCTTCAAATTACTTAATTGATACAAAATACGTTTATCCAAAAGATGGTACGCACTGATAGCTTTTTAGATTTAGTTAAAATTGGTTGAGATATAATAAATTTGGTAAGTTATTTTTAAGCGTAGTGAACTACATGTGCATTTTTAAGGAGGCTATGCCATGTCATCGCTTACTGGAGCCCCTTAAGGTGATCATTAGGTTACAATAGTTGGTTTTAGTTTATAATCTTGAGGTACACATTGGGGTTTCTAATAGTGTTCTTAATTATCACATGACAGTTATTCTTATAAATATCCTAGATATTTAGAGGATGGTTTTAGCTAGTCGACCCTAACCCTCCTACAGATTTGATCTAAAACATTGGTAATACGACCCCATACCTACTTAAGGGGTCCCCTTATATGTAAATCATAAAAGCAAAGTTATAATAAAGTTTGTGTGATATGAAAAATTAGATAGCCAAATTTAATGTTTAGGAGCAATAGTGTATCATGTTTTGGAATGTTTATACCACATGGTAACCTGTTATGCAACTTTGTTACAATAATTTCAACAACAATTTTGGTACCTAAATGTTTGTGCGTTCTTTTTTGTATGTTATCCTGGCTTTTTATGGGATAGAAAAAAATATTATATAAGCATCTATTTTTTGGATGTCAGTTCACCACTATGATCAATAATCAAAATAATCAATCACAAAACGGAGACAAACCTCATTGTACGTATAATAATAATAATTATGAAATTACAATTTATTAACCCATCAACAATTGTTCTTTTGCCGAAAAATCAACAAAATAGAATAAACAGATTAAGATATCACAAACCACATAATCATCCTCAAAACAATATATAGAAGTCTGTTATTTTCAAAGCCTTAAGATGCATTAAAACAAAGTAAAATGAACCTAAATGGAAGCCCTTGATTTCCTTCACAATTAAACTAAAATTACATTGTACACAACAAGGATACATATTCCAAGGTTAAATATATAATACAACATAAATTGATAACCAAAAAGACATGAAATCCAGAATAAACTTTACCAATCCCATTGCCCTTGATTTTGTCAAGATTTGATGTCTCTTGCACACCGAGTAATGATCTCGCAACCTCTGCTATAAGGATTAGCTACACCATTTCCCCTGCAATTGTAATATGAAGCTCCTGGTGTACCACAAGGAACCAAGTCCCTCTTCAAAGTCTCATAACTTATATACCTTTTCTGCATCACCAACACTCTCCTATTACTCTCCGAATCCATCTCCTCCTTTGCGGTCAATTCCGGGCAATCCCCTATTTTTCCAGCACAAACCCTTCTCCCCATTACATCCAATTCACTGGATTTTAGTGAATTGAGGTCAAAAACTGAAACCCCATTACAGAAAATGATCTGGGTATGCAGGAATAGCAGTATCAAGAAGAGGGTGTTCATGCTCTTGGAGAGTAATTGGGTTTGGGGCAGGCTTTTACTATTTGGAGCTCCGTCCATTTGTTAATGTGAATGTGAGAAAGTGGGATTTGGGGATGTGATGAAAAGAAAAGGGGTAGGGCTCTTCACAAAAATGTGGGAATTTAAAATTTTATAATAATAAAATAATGTGTAAATTTAAATTTTGTCTTAAATTGGAAAAAAAAAGAAAGAAGGGAAGTGTGAGTGAGATTGGTTTGTCGGTTGCAGACGGAAGAGGGGCATTTTATGTGGGTGAGTCACTCGGCTAGGCTATACCTGATTGTGGATATTTGTGGGTGAAGGAGAGAAGGACCCACAATCCACCACTTGAAATTTTGGGAGAATAAGTATAAATAAATAATAATTAAATATTATATTTATTTATTTTATTAAAAAATAGAGTATAATATTAAAATTCGTATTATATTTTATTTTTTAATAATATAAATAAATATAATATTTAATTATTATGTACGTAGATTTGTTATTTTAAGAGCATGGATTTGTCTATCAAGTGCTTCTTTGGTATATAACTAGCACTTTTGTAGTACATGATTTTTTAGGTTATTAGAGTTTACAGTATCTGTGGCGATAGTTTTTATACGTTTAGACTTTTAAATATTATATTTATAAATTAAATAAAATTGGTAATAGTTTGTTTGCATAATTAAAACTTGCGGTGGAAGTTCATGGAGATGGGAGATCAGACGACTGGTTCAATGGAGCGGATACGAGGAAACAAGTTGAAGTTAGTTCAGCACCTACAGGGGCGCCACCAGGTTTCCCATTTCCAATCTACAGAAATGGAAATTTCAAACAAAGATGGGTAAGAAAGGAAGATGCTGAGGTGATAAACAAAAATCGGGAAACACTTTTTATCTCAAACTTATCGATTAACTGCAACAAGGAACAGATTAAGTGTAAGACCCCGAATTTTATGAAATACAAAATTTAATTTTTCTTCATATAGATATTTTTTTTAAACAGTAAGTGGTTAAATCGATAAAGTTAAAAGTTAAGGATGTTATGTGCAAATTTTATTTTGTCGGACAATATTCGCTTTGTCGGGGAATATTCGTTTGGTCGGGGAATATTCGTGCCGTACGACGGCGCCGAAATAATAAATTATTGGTGGACCCCACAACGGAATATTTGTCGGATATAGAAAACGACAGAAGTAACCTTTTTAAATAAAATTAGTCAACGGAACTGTTAAAATACCGGTGATAAAAGAATAGTAGCATACGGTAGTTTATGGTATTTTCTGTAGCACACGGTACTCTACAGTAACACACGGTATTGCATAGTGTCTCATATTATTGGTCTGATAATTGACACCGTAACTGTTACGCATCATTTCATCGATAATTGTCACTGCATAATATTTTATATTATCAATTCAATAATTGTTGTTACACAGTATTTTGCATTATTGATTTAATAATTGTCATTACACTGTATTTTATATCATTGAGTCAATAATTGTTGTTGCACTGTTTTTAAAATTATTGAACCTAATAATTGTCACAGTAACACATGCACAGTAATTCACATTATTGAATCAATAATTGTCATTACACAGTAACGTATGCTTTATTTTACATTATTGTTATCTCTATTATGATGTTATTTAAACAGTTGTATTTCATTAATTTATTGACTTGATATCTAAGAGCTAACTATACTGTATTTATAACAATTAGTCATTATAATTGAATTGATAAAGTTATTTGTTTATAATATAAAGTTAGGTGATTATTAGGTGATATGAAATGAATGGTGTAGATTAAAGTGTGAATTATTGTTGAATAATTGAATTGATTTGTTTATAATATAAAGTTAGGTGATTATTAGGTGATATGAAATGAATGGTGTAGATTAAAGTGTGAATTATTGTTGAATAATTAAATTGATTTGTTTATAATATAAAGTTAGGTGATTATTAGGTGATATGAAATGAATGGTGTAGATTAAAGATAATATAATATTTGAAATGGATGGTGTAGATTAAAAGATGATCTTTAAATGAATGGTTTAGATTAAATGAATGATAAGATTTTTGGCTATAAATAGAAGCCTTAACTTAAGGATTTTTCATAAACTTCCTTACTTGTTCTTTCTTTCTCTCTCTAAATACTTCTTGTGAAAGTTCTCTCTAAGTGTGCTTAAGTCATCTTGAGTATTTGTGAAGATCTATAAGTATACGTGTACTGTTCAAGTTAATCAACCTCATTTAAATCAATATCCAGTCACGTGTTACGGTAAGGGATACCATCTTTTTCATCTTCCATTATTCAAACATACTATGGTAAGGGATTATCATTATTTGATTCTCGATAATAATATTGTTTCTTCCTTACTCATAAGACGTGCCTTTTATTTCCATGTATTAAATTGTGGGAATAACCTTACGGAGCGGATTGCCGCCTGTTGGTGAATAACTTTTCGTATTCATTCATTATTAATCTCTGAGAATAACCTTACGGAGCGGATTGCCGCCTGTTTGGTGAATAACTCTTTGTACTCAAATTCTATTAAATTGTGGGAATAACCTTACGGAGCGGATTGCCGCCTGTTTGGTGAATAACTCTTTGTACTCAAATTCTATTAAATTGTGGGAATAACCTTACGGAGCGGATTGCCGCCTGTTGGTGAATAACCCTTTGTATTAATTTCCTTCACCTTTTGTTAATCAAACCTGCTACGGTAAGGGATATTATTTTCTTTCATACTCCTAAATCGAAATTTATTATGGAACTATTGCTTCTATAATTTCTGAAAATATTATATGTTCCATAATAGTTGAACTTCATTATTTCAACTGAACCTTCCTATTTACGTGAACCTTTCTATTGAATTGTAACCGTTATTCTGAACTGTGGATCTTGAATATCATTTTTAAATTTCACTCCACATCATGTTGACAATTTGGACATTATTTGAATCTGTACAAAGTAAACTTCCGATACTTATTGTTATCCTATTTCTTCTGTTCATCATTTATATCATTCTAATCATCCAAAAATCAAGCTGTTGTGAATATCTGTGGCCGGGGGCACAGATGTGATATATTTGTTGAACAGATGATAGGTTAAAGGCGATATAATAGGTTAAAGGCGATACATCTGTTCGGTGTCTTTTATGGCACGTGGTGAATGTTCTCTTTGGCCCGTAGTGCAAAGATGAACTGTTGTTTGGTATGATTATGACCAAAGGCTGAATCTGGTATAATCATGACCGTTGGTGTTATATTGAATGTCTTTGGCCCGTAGTGCAAAGATGAACTGTTGATCTGCATGATTATGATCAGGAACTGTGAATTTGTATTATCTTGACTAATGATATTTCAGATGATAAAAGTTGATGATGTTTTTCCTAAAAAGAGAACCGAGTGGACATTATAGTCTGCATTATTCTTCTAATAGATTACTCATTCCGCTGCTATTATTGATCTGAACGTTGTTTAAGAATTTAACAGCAGTTTTTGATATAAACCTTGTAGTCTATTGTATTCTATCAAGAACTCAACTGTTGAAGACTAATGATAATTTATTCGTCATTATCTTAGTCATGATATTCTTTACTGGGCTATTTGAGCTCACCCTTTCTTTTGTTCCATTGTTTTTCAACAGGAGATGAAAACATAACAGGGTCTAGCCGGGGAATGGAGTGAGGGTCCGAGGAATAGTTATCATAGTCTTCACGTTTTGTAAAATAGTGTGGCAATAATAGTGAAGACTTAGTTGTGTATTATTATACACTGTATTGTTGTACGTTGTGCTTTGTTGTAATAATTTTGTTGTAGTATTTTGACGACTCAAGTTTGGGCTGTGTGGGCCCAGATTTGGGGGCGTCACAGTTGGTATCAGAGCTTAGGGATATGGTCTTTAATGGAGATCTGGGGTAGAACTAGGAGGGGAGAGACGAATAGAATCAGTCACTAGTGTGTCCTACCTAAAATAGATTTTATTATCTAATGAGTCGATTTGAATGTAGGAACATGAAGAGATGAGTCAGTTTATTTGAACTAACATTTATTTTGTGACCTCAGTTAATTATGGCATCTGGAAATCAGGAGGTTAACTATGAAATTACCGAAACAAATGTAGCTGCAAAACAAGAGGCGACGAATAATCTTCTTACAAACTCAGAGTTGAATCATTTGCCTAAGGCAAAAATTATGCGTGTTCTATCCAGTAAGGATGAAGGTGAAAGCTCTGCTACAGTCGTTCCAGATCCATTCTTGGAAGCAATTAAAGGAAGTAACGAACTTGCGGAAATTATTGCCTTTAATTTACTTACTAATTGGGAGAGTGATATCACCTGGTTATGCTCTATAACAAAGGATCAGAATATATGGACTTTTCATATTAGTCTTTGGGATTTATGGTGTTCCAGCTATGATTTTCAAGATTATTTAAAAATGATGTTTCTATACTTTTGGGCGTTACAATTTAGAGGAATTCAGGTTAAGTTAGTCACTATCGTGGAAACTGCAGTCTATCGAAAATACTATTTTAATGGAAATCATTGGTACCTTACTACTGATGAAGTTGATGAACCCGAGAAACAGTTTGCTAGAAAATTATTCAGTGGTATTCCCATGGTTGAAATACGTGAAGATCCGAATGAAGTATTCGGGATTCAATTTGACGATAACAGTCAAGAAACCGAATGAGGTGATAACTGGTAAGCTATTCATAAATTCTCGTGAAGTCTATGCCATATTAGATACTGGCTCTATCCACTCTTTTATCTCACCTATATGTACTCAACGTTTAAATTTGACTATTGAAAACTTAAATCTTGTCTTATCAGTTGAAACCTCATTGGGAGAAATACCTATTACATTTACTATCTATAAATCTTGCCTAGTTCAAATCAACAACCTCACATTACCTGTTGACCTTATTTCTTTGGAGATGCGTGAATTTGATGTGATTTTAGGAATTGATTGGGTGACTACCCATCATGCTAAAATTGATTGTTTTCATAAGATTATTAGTTTTCATATTCCTAATCAACCTGTCATGCAAATTCAAGCAACTAAACCATTGAAATCTATAACTGTTATTTCTAGCCATAAAGCCATCCGTTTATTGAAAAACGGATGTCAAGCCTTTTTAGCTCATGTCACTGATTTGAACAAAAACACGTCAAACTTAAATGATATTCCCATTGTTAATGAGTTTCCTGACGTTTTTTCTGAGGAACTTTCTGGCTTACCCCAAACCGTGAAATTGAATTCTGTATCGATCTTGAACCCGGCACTAAGCCCATTTTTAAAGTCCCATACCAAATGGCTCCCATAGAACACCAAGAGTTGAAAGTTTAATTACTTGATATCGGTATCATTCATTCTAGTACAAAACTTATATCGAGCGAGGAATGCGAGAAGAGTTTTCAATAACTCAAGAGGAGACTTGTTTCAGCTCCTGTTCTGACCATACCATCAGGATCAGGAGAATTTGTTATCTACAGCGATGCTTCTGGCAAAGGTCTAGGCTGTGTCCTTATGCAACATGGAAAGGTTATAGCCTATGCCTCTCGACAACTCAAAGATTATGAGAAAAATTATCCTACTCATGATCTAGAGTTGGCAGCAGTCGTTTTCGCGTTGAAGATCTGGAGACACTACTTGTACGGAGAAAAAGTGGATATCTATACGGATCATAAAAGTCTCAAGTATTTCTTCACCCAGAAGGAACTCAACATGCGACAACGACGTTGGCTTGAGCTGTTAAAGGATTATGACCACACAATCCAGTATCACCCGGGAAAGGCGAACGTTGTAGCTGACGCTTTGAGCAGAAAATCTTATGCAAGTACAAGTGCACTGCTGACAACACAAAAATGTATTTTGTACGACTTGCAAAAGATGGAGATAGAGCTAAAGACACCAGGGACCCACTCGAAGATTGCTCACGTGCGAGTAGAACCAACTTTAATCGATAAAATTAAAGCTGCTCAAGCTACCGATCCGGAACTGATAAACATGATAAAGAAAGTACAAGAAGGTGCCATTCCCGAAGCAAGAATCGACGAGAAAGGAATACTTCGAGTCAACTCTCGACTCTGTGTTCCTAACGATCCTGAATTAAAGCATAAAATCATGATGGAGGCACACAACACGCCGTTTACAATCCACCCAGGAGGTACCAAGATGTATCGAGATCTTCGACATACATTTTGGTGGAACAATATGAAAAGAGAGATTGCGGAGTTTATCTCAAGGTGCCTAACTTGTCAACGTGTCAAGGCAGAGCATCAAGTTCCTAAAGGTCCATTACAATCACTTGAAGTTCCCGAATGGAAGTGGGAACACATCAATATGGACTTCGTGACGGGTCTTCCAAAAGTTTCTCAAGGCTTAGATGCAATTTGGGTGATCGTAGATAGATTGACCAAATCTGCTCATTTTTTGCCTATACGAGAAAACTTTTCACTTGAACGTCTTGCCGGTATGTACATAAATGAGATCGTGAGATTGCATGGCATTCCAGTTTCCATAGTTTCTGATCGAGATCCTAGATTCACTTCACGCTTTTGGATCAGTCTACAAAAAGCTATGGGCACTGAACTACGTTTTAGTTCTGCATACCATCCTCAAACGGACGGACAATCGGAAAGGACGATCCAGACCCTCGAAGATCTTTTGAGATTTTGTGTATTAGACTTCAAAGGAAGTTGGGATAAGTACTTGCCGTTGGTGGAATTTTCTTACAACAACAGTTACCAAGCAAGCATAGGCATGGCTCCATTCGAGGCATTGTATGGAAGGAAGTGTCGCTCTCCAATATGTTGGAATGAGGTAGGAGAAGCAAAATTGTTGGGACCCGAGTTGGTACGCTTGACGACCGAAAAGATCCAAATGATCCGACAACGAATACAGACCGCACAAGAACGACAAAAGAGTTATGCTGATCTTCATCGGAGAGACGAAAGTTTCAACGTCGGAGATCATGTATTCTTACGTGTTTCTCCATGGAAAAGGGTTACGAGATTCGGAAAGAGAGGAAAGCTCAACCCTCGATTTATTGGCCCATTTGAAATCCTCGATCGAATAGGAACCGTAGCCTACAGACTAGCCCTACCACCAAGTATGTCTCGCATCCATAACGTTTTTCACATATCTATGTTACGTAAATATGTGAAGGACCCAAACCACGTCATTGAGTTAGAACCAGACGTTATAGCAGAGGATTTAACATACGAGGAAGTACCTGTTAAGATCCTGGATAAGAAGGAGCAGATCCTACGCTCAAAGGTTATACCTCAAGTTAAGGTTTTATGGAGGAACCAAGATACTGAGGAAATGACCTGGGAGCTAAAATCTGAGATGAAATCTAAGTATTCTTACCTCTTCGATATGTCAGGTACGTCAATTTCGGGGACGAAATTTCATAAGGAGGGGAGGTTGTAAGACCCCGAATTTTATGAAATACAAAATTTAATTTTTCTTCATATAGATATTTTTTTTAAACAGTAAGTGGTTAAATCGATAAAGTTAAAAGTTAAGGATGTTATGTGCAAATTTTATTTTGTCGGACAATATTCGCTTTGTCGGGGAATATTCGTTTGGTCGGGGAATATTCGTGCCGTACGACGGCGCCGAAATAATAAATTATTGGTGGACCCCACAACGGAATATTTGTCGGATATAGAAAACGACAGAAGTAACCTTTTTAAATAAAATTAGTCAACGGAACTGTTAAAATACCGGTGATAAAAGAATAGTAGCATACGGTAGTTTATGGTATTTTCTGTAGCACACGGTACTCTACAGTAACACACGGTATTGCATAGTGTCTCATATTATTGGTCTGATAATTGACACCGTAACTGTTACGCATCATTTCATCGATAATTGTCACTGCATAATATTTTATATTATCAATTCAATAATTGTTGTTACACAGTATTTTGCATTATTGATTTAATAATTGTCATTACACTGTATTTTATATCATTGAGTCAATAATTGTTGTTGCACTGTTTTTAAAATTATTGAACCTAATAATTGTCACAGTAACACATGCACAGTAATTCACATTATTGAATCAATAATTGTCATTACACAGTAACGTATGCTTTATTTTACATTATTGTTATCTCTATTATGATGTTATTTAAACAGTTGTATTTCATTAATTTATTGACTTGATATCTAAGAGCTAACTATACTGTATTTATAACAATTAGTCATTATAATTGAATTGATAAAGTTATTTGTTTATAATATAAAGTTAGGTGATTATTAGGTGATATGAAATGAATGGTGTAGATTAAAGTGTGAATTATTGTTGAATAATTGAATTGATTTGTTTATAATATAAAGTTAGGTGATTATTAGGTGATATGAAATGAATGGTGTAGATTAAAGTGTGAATTATTGTTGAATAATTAAATTGATTTGTTTATAATATAAAGTTAGGTGATTATTAGGTGATATGAAATGAATGGTGTAGATTAAAGATAATATAATATTTGAAATGGATGGTGTAGATTAAAAGATGATCTTTAAATGAATGGTTTAGATTAAATGAATGATAACATTTTTGGCTATAAATAGAAGCCTTAACTTAAGGATTTTTCATAAACTTCCTTACTTGTTCTTTCTTTCTCTCTCTAAATACTTCTTGTGAAAGTTCTCTCTAAGTGTGCTTAAGTCATCTTGAGTATTTGTGAAGATCTATAAGTATACGTGTACTGTTCAAGTTAATCAACCTCATTTAAATCAATATCCAGTCACGTGTTACGGTAAGGGATACCATCTTTTTCATCTTCCATTATTCAAACATACTATGGTAAGGGATTATCATTATTTGATTCTCGATAATAATATTGTTTCTTCCTTACTCATAAGACGTGCCTTTTATTTCCATGTATTAAATTGTGGGAATAACCTTACGGAGCGGATTGCCGCCTGTTGGTGAATAACTTTTCGTATTCATTCATTATTAATCTCTGAGAATAACCTTACGGAGCGGATTGCCGCCTGTTTGGTGAATAACTCTTTGTACTCAAATTCTATTAAATTGTGGGAATAACCTTACGGAGCGGATTGCCGCCTGTTTGGTGAATAACTCTTTGTACTCAAATTCTATTAAATTGTGGGAATAACCTTACGGAGCGGATTGCCGCCTGTTGGTGAATAACCCTTTGTATTAATTTCCTTCACCTTTTGTTAATCAAACCTGCTACGGTAAGGGATATTATTTTCTTTCATACTCCTAAATCGAAATTTATTATGGAACTATTGCTTCTATAATTTCTGAAAATATTATATGTTCCATAATAGTTGAACTTCATTATTTCAACTGAACCTTCCTATTTACGTGAACCTTTCTATTGAATTGTAACCGTTATTCTGAACTGTGGATCTTGAATATCATTTTTAAATTTCACTCCACATCATGTTGACAATTTGGACATTATTTGAATCTGTACAAAGTAAACTTCCGATACTTATTGTTATCCTATTTCTTCTGTTCATCATTTATATCATTCTAATCATCCAAAAATCAAGCTGTTGTGAATATCTGTGGCCGGGGGCACAGATGTGATATATTTGTTGAACAGATGATAGGTTAAAGGCGATATAATAGGTTAAAGGCGATACATCTGTTCGGTGTCTTTTATGGCACGTGGTGAATGTTCTCTTTGGCCCGTAGTGCAAAGATGAACTGTTGTTTGGTATGATTATGACCAAAGGCTGAATCTGGTATAATCATGACCGTTGGTGTTATATTGAATGTCTTTGGCCCGTAGTGCAAAGATGAACTGTTGATCTGCATGATTATGATCAGGAACTGTGAATTTGTATTATCTTGACTAATGATATTTCAGATGATAAAAGTTGATGATGTTTTTCCTAAAAAGAGAACCGAGTGGACATTATAGTCTGCATTATTCTTCTAATAGATTACTCATTCCGCTGCTATTATTGATCTGAACGTTGTTTAAGAATTTAACAGCAGTTTTTGATATAAACCTTGTAGTCTATTGTATTCTATCAAGAACTCAACTGTTGAAGACTAATGATAATTTATTCGTCATTATCTTAGTCATGAAATTCTTTACTGGGCTATTTGAGCTCACCCTTTCTTTTGTTCCATTGTTTTTCAACAGGAGATGAAAACATAACAGGGTCTAGCCGGGGAATGGAGTGAGGGTCCGAGGAATAGTTATCATAGTCTTCACGTTTTGTAAAATAGTGTGGCAATAATAGTGAAGACTTAGTTGTGTATTATTATACACTGTATTGTTGTACGTTGTGCTTTGTTGTAATAATTTTGTTGTAGTATTTTGACGACTCAAGTTTGGGCTGTGTGGGCCCAGATTTGGGGGCGTCACATTAAGAATATATTTAGGAGATTTGGATTAATAAGGGAGATCCTGATATATAAAAGAAGGAAATTTGGAAGGTTCTACGCATTTGGCTTCATAAGATTTGATACGCATGATCAAGCAAAGAAGGCTAAATTAGAAATGGATGGAAGTTGGATTGGTCACAATAAATACAGGGTCGAGTTCGCTAGGAGAGAACTAAATATAAATAGGAAGGAAGTAGTTGAGAAGCACGTCAACAAAAAGATCAACAAACCAATCGTAAGACGTCAGGAAAGGAAATTGAGGGGGCAGAGAACATGGATGTCAAAATGCGCATGAGAAGATGTTGGGTAATCATTACAAAAATCACCATGAGCTGCAAGGAAATGGCTGGCATAATGGAGGATCTCAGAATAGAAGTGGAGAGTTTCTCAAGATATGGGGAAAATGCATTAATCATGGTGACCATTCAGGAGGTTGATGACAGCACAATGAAGAATATTGAAGCAAGACTTGATGGATTTGTAGTGAAAATAAAAAGTTTAGAGGAGTTTGAGAAGGAGCAGAAAAGATTAATATGGATTAAAGCTAAGGGGATACCTTTATCACTATGGTCAATTACGACAATGAAGAACATAGCAAATAATTGGGGAGTATTTTTGTGCTTAGATGAAGATACTGCAAAAATTAAACAGGTGGAGGAAGCAAAAATTTTGATCTTGACTGATATCTTGGAGAATATTGAAGATTCCATAATTCTAAAATTTGGTGAGAATAGATGGGTAATCAAAATAACTGAAGGAGTTAAAGAGGAAGATTGGGGAAATGACACAAATATGGCGGAGGATCGGCATAATGCTGGGTTGTTGTCTTCGGAAAAGATGAGAGAATGTGAAGAATGGAGTAAGGATTCAGATATGGGGGATGAACGCGGGTATAATTTAGAGATGCAATCACCGGAGAAATTGGAGGAAGTTGAAGAGTTGGAAGGGGATAAAACTTCTGATGGGGACAACGAAGGTGATTTTCTCAAAGAAGCTGAAGAGTCAGTTTTTTTGAATTCAAATACTAAAGGCGCTTTAGTTAATGAGGCGATAAGGAATATCAGTAAAGATCATGACAATATGAAGGAGAAAGAGGATTTGGGGGGATTACAGCTGGAAAGTAATACTATGATACACATTGAAAAGGAAAATATGGGGAATTGTCAAAATAATAACTGCTTATGTGAAGATTGTTCTGAATTCAGAGAGAATGTAGAGATTTGTGGAGATTCATTGAAAGGAAATAATAATCAAAAACTTGCTGGAAATTGGGAATTGAAAAAAAAAATGAAACAAGGAAAATTAAAAAACACAAGAAGAGAAAAGAAAAAGGAGTAGATAGAACCAGTCTACAACAGAACAAGAACATTACAGATAGTCAAGAAGAGGAAGCAGAGGACGCGTTAACTTTCAGCAAACAACTCGGATTAAAAATACACAACTCTGAAGAGGAAGAAACTATTAGAGAGGTATTCCAAAAATTGCTTAAAGGGGCGGATCAAGATAAGATAAACAATCAAGCAAGAGGAGACGAGTATTCTGAAGAATCTGAGCATTCATGATCATCATAAGTTGGAATGTCAGGGGGGTTAACAGTGGAGTTAAATGTAAAATGGTGAATAAAGTGATAACAGAAGAGAGAGCTGAAATTGTGTTACTACAGGAAACAAAGATGGATAATTGTGGCAAACAAATGATAAGGACAATTTGGGATGTGAACGGAATGAAAAGCTTTCAGTGTGCTGCAACAGGTAAGTCAGGGGGTATCATTACTTTATGGGATAGCAACCTCTTTAGTATGTACGGAGGTGTGGCTCATAGGAATTGGGTGGTAATTTGGGGGATTTGGGAGAAAGACAGAAAGGAAATAATGATCATCAACGTGTATGGGTCTCAGACTTATGAATTGAAGGTAGAAATGTGGAGGCAAATGAATGACATAATAACCTGGTGGGGGAAATCAGTAGTGGTGGCAGGAGACTTTAATGCTATCAGATCAGTTGATGAAATGAAGAACTGTAAGGTCAAAAGGAAGACTATGAAAGGATTTAATTCTTTCATAACTAAGGTAGTGTTAATCGAACCAACATGGGGTGAAAAATCTTTCTCGTGGTATGGTCATGGGGGTAAAAGAAGTAAACTAGATAGGTTCTTATGTAGCACTGATTGGATTATGGATTATAAGAACCTCAAAGTGAAATGTCAACATAGATTGTTGTCTGATCATTGTTATTTGGTTTTAAAAAGTGATGAAGTTACAAATTGGGGTCCAAAACCCTTCAAGATTTTGGATAAATGGATTTTTCAAAATGGTTTCTTAGATGTGTGCAAGGAGATTTGGTTAACATCAAATATCAAAGGATGGGCTGGATTCAGACTAGTAAAGAAAATTCAGATTTTGAAAGGTTGTTTGAAGATTTGGCTCAAGAAGAATAATGCGAATGTGAATGATAAAATTCTAGAGGTTGAAAAGGAAATAGATAAATTAGAGGAGCAATTGGAAATTAGAGAATGAAATGAACTGGAAGTAGAGCTAGAAGATCTCTTCAAGCAGAATTGTGGAAACTAAATTTAGAAGTTGAAAAGGAGTGGAAACAAAAATCAAGAGTAAATTGGCTCAAGGTTGGCTACAAAAATACAAAATACTTCCATATGCATGCAATGATGAGAAATAGGACAAATGCATTGTCCGGAATTAGTTTTGATGGGATATGGACCGAAGATCCTGATAAGATTCAACAAGGACTTTTTGAGTTTTATGAAAACTTGTTCAAACCAAAACAAGTATCCCAATTAGAGTTGAAGGATTTGAAGTTGAAGAAATTATCGTTGGTTGAGGCAGATTTGGAGCAAGGTTTTACCAAAGAGGAGATCATTAAGGCAGTCAAGGATTGTGAGGGATTGAAAGAGCCTGGTCCAGATGGCTTGAACTTCAATTTTGTCAAAAAGGCGTGGAGTTTCATGGAAGGGGATATAATGGAGATGATGCAGCAGTTTCACAAAAATGCCAGAATCACTAAAGGTTTGAATTCTTCTTTTATTGTTCTAATTCCTAAGAAGGAAAAGGTGGAAACTGTAAATGATCTGAGACCAATTGCTTTGATTAACTCTATGTACAAAATCATTGCAAAAGTGCTAGCTAATAGATTAAGGAATGTCTTGGGGGGATTAATTGCTCAAAATCAGATGGCCTTCATTGATGGAAGACAAATGTTGGATGGGGTCTTGTTAGTTAACGAAGTTTTTGACGTGATGAAGAAAAAGAAAAATTGCCCAGGGTTAGTCTTAAAACTGGATTTCGAAAAAGCTTTTGATAATGTTGATTGGTCTTTTTTGCTCCAGAGTATGGACGAAATGGGATTTAAAAAAAAAATTATAGATTGGATTAGAGAATGTTTATTCTCAGCTAGAATTTCTGTTTTAATTAATGGATCCCCAACAAAAGAATTTCAGATCTTTAGAGTACTTAGACAAGGGGACCCATTATCTCCTTTCTTATTTTTAATCGTGGGTGAAGTGCTTCATGGGCTGATTATGAGAAGTGTAGAGTTGGGGAGAATTAAAGGGGTTTCAGTGGGAAATCTGAAAACAAGGCTAACACATGCCCAATTTGCAGATGACACCATTTTATTTGGGGAAGGGAGTTTAAAAGAATTAATTAATTTTAAGGTGCTGTTATGGAACTTTCAAGAGGCATCTGGGTTGAAAATTAATGAGAAAAAATGCAAGTTGTATACTTTTGGAATTGGTGATCAAGAAAGGAATCAAATGGCTTCGCTTTTTGGATGTGAAGTAGGTAAACTGCCTATGGTTTATTTGGGAATTCCTATTGGCAGTAATCCAAGGAGGGTGGTCACTTGGGAGCCAATTTTAGACAAGTTCAGATCCAAGTTGCGAAGTTGGAAAGGGAAATATTTATCAATAGGGGGCAGAATTGTTTTACTAAATGCTGTTCTTTCTAGTCTACCATTACATTACATGGCTTTTTTTAAAGCACCGTCTTCAGTGATCAATCAATTAGAAAAATACAGAAGGAATTTTCTGTGGAGTGGGAATATTAAAGGGGGGAAGATGGCTAAAGTGAGTTGGAAGAATGTTTGCAAAAGTAAGAATATGGGGGGCCTCGGCATTGTATCTTTGAAAACAAAGAATTTAGTTTTGTTGAGTAAGTGGTGGTGGAGGTTTTATTCTAGTTTTGGGGATTTATGGAAAATGATGGTTTGCGAAAAATACAATTGGAAGGATTGTGGTGACTTAAGGGATATGTTTGTAAGGAATCAAAATGAAAAAATTTCTTTGGATGTGGTTTGATGTATTAAATCTGTGTAATATTGACAAATTGAAGGATGTAATTGGTGGTCTCAAATGGGAGTGGAAATTAGGGAATGGGAATCATGTTAGATTTTGGTTAGATAAATGGTGCAAGAATGAAATATTGAGCTCAAAATTCAAAAAGATCTTTTCTTTAGCTTGCAATAAAGAAGCTAATGTGGCTGATTACTGGGAAGGAATCATTAATAGGAAAGTGGAATGGAATATAAATGTTTCCAGAATTCTTCGACACTGGGAATAGGAGCAACTTGAAGATTTAAAACATTTCATTGGATTTGTTAATCTGCAGAAAGAGGAAAATGATAAATTAGTGTGGAAGGGCGATGAGAAGGGTTTATTCTTAGTGAAAAAAAGTATTCAGATTTTCGGTCAGGAAGAGGATGAAGTAGGCTCAGAGATGGGAGATAAAGTATGGATTAAAGGAACACCTTCTAAAGTGCAAGTGTTCTTATGGTTAATATTACATGATGCACTTCCAGTGATGTTCTGCTAAACCGAAAAATTCTAGTGGAGGGACATCCAAATGTATGTTGCTGGTGCCATTTCAAGGGAGAAAGTATTGATCATGTTCTACTACATTGTAAATGGGCTTGGTTAGTTTGGTGTCATGTGCTTAATTGGGTGGGAATCACGTGGGTACAAGCTAAATCTATGGATTCAACTCTTGGGCAATGGAGGTGCTACAATAAATATGTGTGCAGAAAACTTAATGTTTTGTCAGCTGCAATAATATGGAATATATGGTTGCAAAGAAACAAGTCAGTTTTTGAAGGTGAGTATGTGTGTTGGAGGGTAATTGCTAAGAAAGCTACTGTTTGCGCAAGTGAATGGTGGGCTGCTACAAATTATTAAACTCGCTTAAAGCTGGTGAGTGTTTGGTTATGTAGTGGCAGATAGTGTTAACATTAGGGGTGTAAGCAGATTTTGCAAGTGATTCACCAGAGCTACTGTGTTACAGTAGAAGTAATTCTACTTCAGTTGATTCCTTGCAGCAGGGGAATCCAATTTTTGTATGTTTATTATCAAGTCAGTGCAGCATCAGAATAACATTTAGCAGTAAAGGTAGAAATGAATTGCAGTAGATTTGCAAGTGATTCAGCAGTGTTGATACGTTTCAGTCGAAGTGATACAACAATGGAGGAAGAAATGAATTGCATCAGACTTGTAAGTGTTACAGCAGTGTTGCTGTGTTACAGTCGAAGTGTTTCAGAAGTTGAATTCTTGCAGCGGAATAAAAACAAGTCAGTTTTGAAGGTGAGCATGTGTGTTGGTGGGTAATTGCTAAGAAAACTTTTTTAGTGCAAGTGAATGATGGGCTGCTGCAGATTGTTAAACTGCTTAAAGATTGTGAGTGTATGAACATGTAGTGGCAGGAAGTGTTAGCATCAGTGGTGTATCAGATTTTGTTCATCAGAAGGGAAGTATAGGTAACTCCATCTTTTGATATTGTTGAAGCAGTAGTGGAAGAAGATTTTATTTAGTGCAGCAGCAGATTTACAAGTGGTTTATTCTTGAAGGAACTGCAAGAATTGAATTCAGCAGTGGAGGAAGAATTGAATTGCAGCAGAATAGCAAGTGATTTTTCAGTATTGCTATATTACAGTAGAAGTAATTCTACTTCAGTTGATTCCTTGCAGCAGAGGAATCCAATTTTTGTATGTTTATTATTAAGTCTTTGCATTAGCAGAATAGCATACAGCAGTGGAGGAAGAAATGAAATGCAGCAGAATTGTAAGTGATTCAGCAGTGCTGTTATGTTTCAGCTGAAGTGATGCAACAGTTGTCTTCTTTCAACAGTGGAGGAGAATTGATCTGCAGCAGTCTTGTAGGCATTTTAGCAGTGTTGCTGTGCTACAGTCAGCAGAATGGCAAGTGCTCAAAAGTTGATTCCTTGCAGCAGGAGATTCCAATTTTTGTTTGTTGTTTGTTGTCTGACATATTAGTATATGACAGTGTTTAGTTTGATCTCTTTTCTATAGGAGAATTGTGAGATCTCAGTGTTTATTGCTTGATTCTTTAGCAGTCTTTGATATGTTTGTTCATATTCCATTTTCTCTGTCTTATAGATATGGAATTTTCAGCAATAAAATATTTTTTGCTTTTGAAAAAAATAAATTAAATAAATTGTATTTAAAATAAAATATTATTAGACGAATAAATTTTTTAAATGCGTTTAAATGTTCAAACATTCGAAATATATCAAACGTTATAAATAAACTGACATATAAACTTAATTTATTTTAAACATAATTCTTTTAACTAATAAACGTCAATTTTAAAGTCCAAATTTACTCCACTAAAAATACTAGATTACGCTTAAAACTTACACTCAAATACAACTCTTGAAATGTCCCATATTCACTCAAACGAACAAGTCCAAGAATTATAAGTGCAGCGCTTTTGTGTATATTCGAGGGATTGACTTTTGAGTGATATTAGGAGTTTTAAATTTTTGGATAATTTTCACAAAACACACTCTATTGTTTGCCAATTCCAGGCTGTCTCTCTAAAGATTATACTTCAAATAATTTTATTGATCATATATATATATATTTTTAAATGATAGTAACGATAATATTAATACATAATTCTAGTTAGCCAACAAGTGGGTTTGTTGATAATGTTTCTATTAATAATCTTAAACCAAACCTTATATATCAATTGTTTCAACAAAAAAAAACCCTATATATCAAGGACAAAAATGAATTAATTCCAATAGATATATAATAATGTAAATTATTCAACATATTTAGGCCCGGACAGCAATTGAAGGCTTTGTATCATCATTGTAACACCTCTATATTTGAGGGAAAAGTGAAGAGTCATTAGGTAGTGCGTGGAACATGAACCCTCAAAATGTTACATGGCCAACATAGACGGACACTCTTAGCTTTAAAGCAATTGGCTAAAAAATTTCTTTTAAGATGATCCACAATAAACTCTCGTAAACAAATACCCTTAATAGCCCAATTAGAACACAAAAATATTTTCTGATTCTCAGAGCTTTACAGATCCCTAAATTGTTTCCTTTTTCTTTTGTTCAGAACAATATTTGCTTCCTTTTAATTAACAACACTTAAAATACATTAAACGGCATTTATTGTCACGACTACGTAACTTTTGTAATAACAATATCAACCGCTTAAAGAAAAGACGAGATAATTTTTCTAAATTTAAGAACCGAGAAACAACTTAAAAAGAAAGAAAAAGCAACTTCCCAAAATTAAATTTTGATCTTGAATGAAAACATGAACAATCATATGCTTTGGGACAAAATTTAAGACCACTAGAATTACCCAAAACAAAATGGATGAACTCTGATGCTTGTTAATTCTACTCATCCGGTTCATGCCGCGGCAACTTAGTTTTAGAATTCACTAAAATGAGTATATAATAGAGGCAGATAAAGTATTTGGAATCAAATACACCCACTCTCCCAACTTCCCTGCATAAAAACATATCAACTTGATAATCTGCCAGAATAATGGTTATATCCCGTCTCTACCTACACTTCAAATTATAAACGAAAACATGTTTCAACTGATAAATGACAAATGTTCTTAATTAGCAGTGTCTACAAATTCCCCATGTCGAGATCAAATATACAAGGTAGAAAACAACAGTCTACCTATAATGACTACATGCATGTAATTCAATAACTGATCATCTTAAATGAATTCCTAGATGATTAATTGATGCAAATAAAGGTCAAAATGCAAACAAAACTAAATTATTTACAGACAAATGAAGCCAACAGAATAGTGCTAAATCTCGTGTAAACCAAGTAAAGGTGGACCAGATACACAAAATATTACAAGTAACAAGTAACCACCAATGCACAAAACAATTTGTATGTTAATGTTGTCTCGTGTAAACCAGATAAAGGTGATCACACCAATATTGAACATTATTATGTGGTTGATACATGTATTTTACAAAAGCTAGCAAAAACCTGGAGATTTTTTTGCAAAAATCTTCCCGGAGTCCAGCAGCAACTTTGGCGGTCAAAGAGTGAGATGCTCCACATTCGAGGTATTTCTGGATATTTCGTTTGGGTTTGCTCTGAAAGTGGAGCTTGCTTCTTCATTGTCTGAAGCACCAGGTCTTTCAGTTAGGAACTGTTCCCAGAATACATCATTAACCCTGGCTGACGCAGCTGCAGGCCCTGGATTGCTAGTTGGTGCGTCGTGCAAGGAAGACAAAGTCTTATTATCATTAGAATGGCTCTGGTTCTTTTGAGGAACTCCAAAATCAATCTCAGTACCATCTGAAGATTTTCCAATTTCCTGGGAAATCCTAGCTGAATATTGACTTTTATTGGCTTGCAACGGAGAAGATGCCAACGTAAGATTAAGCTGGCAGGAGACATGACCCTCGCCTTCTTCACTAGAAGTCAAACATTGTTGCAATGAATGCAATCTTGGGCTGTCACAGGATCCTGCCTTCCGCGAAAGAGATGAATCCATATTAAAAGTGAAAGATGTCCCAGTATCTGAAAGGTCTAGTGTCTCAGGTGTATATACAGGACCAGTGGATCTCATGTGGACATCTTTTGTGCATCCTTCAGACGCCCTTTTTTGTGGACTTCCCCCTTCTTCATTGGAACTCTGTGTGCTATGTGACACCAAGTTAATATCAGAAACAGCTGGTGATAGCTCTAGTCTGAGCTTATTTGAGAAATCTTGGTGGAAAATATTCCCAAACTCAGCTCTAGAGAAGCTTTGGTTGTCAATGAAACTATCCTCAAGTGCTGTTTGAGAATCTTCAGCTTGAGGTAGTCGTCTTTTTTTATTATATGCTGACAAATCTATGGATTCAAGTTTGCGGGCAAGAAGCTCAACAAAATCAGAATTCTGAACAACCTTTTCTAAGAAGGCTAGCAAATCCTCCTGCCTTTGCTCCATACCACTTACTTGCTGAGTTAACTCCTCCAACTGAAGATTTGCAGCAGGCTGCTGCTGTTTGAACCTCAAGAGATTGGCCTCAAGTGCAGTTTTCTCACGTGAAATCTTATCAATCTCTTCCTCAAACGCAGCTCTTTCTGGATCAACTGCAGAACCTTGAGGGTTACTGTGGCTATGAATGGGTTTTCTACGATGAATATTCTTTAGAAGATGTTTTTGATCTTGTACAAAATCCTCATTGGCAAATTCCCACCTTTCAGGATCAATCTTCCGAAAGCCCTATTAACGAAATATATTCATGGGATTCAATGAACTCAGTTTAGTAAAAAGATGAGCTGAATGCAAAATCAATGCATTAACAATGAGTGCTGTTGCGGTGTCCATAAAATGTATATACACATGGTTTCAATTTTATTATTTTACTCTGTTTTCTTTCCCTGGATGAGGTGATCAGAAGATCAAAGGTCTGATAGATGTACATCTTCAGATATGTAGTAATCATAGTAAAATAAAAGATGAACACCAGTCTGCCCCCAGAGAAATGCATTTATAAAAGAAATTTGTGTAATAAGATTAGGAATACACATTTAATCATACAACTGGAAAACAAGAAAACTAAGGAGTTTAAACACGTATATGCTACTGGGGAGTAAGAGACACATGGCTTGTAAATTATTTGGGTTTACATTGTACCTCAGGCGACTTACTACACTTCACTTGGAAAGCAACAACAATGAGGTAATAAAGCTAACAACTACAAACAACTTGATCACTTTTAAAGGAAATGCCCAACATATACACAAACGAAACTAGTTAAAGGTTATCCACTTAATTAATGGTGAGTGGCAGTGAATAAATGCATATCAACTGGATCTGGCAAAATTCCAACTTTAATTCAGCCTGCAGTCAATTCAATACATGCCCCTAAACACTTGCTACAAAATTACCTGAATATAAGTGACTTAAGAGTATGATCATTGGGGAAAACACTAATATAAACAGACACGTGTATATAAGCACATATATACATATCCCATAATGTTCACAGATATCTACCTATTATAGGGGTTCAAAAGATGCATCAAAGAAGACAAAATATATATGGTCCATGTTCCAAACCAATGTTCCCTGCAACAAGGATCGTTTTGGTTTGTGAAAACGATACGAGAATGCAGTACCTACATAGGCTAAAATGTGATAGTGGTACGCTAGGAGTAGCTTTATACGGATGCTTATAGTTAGAAATTTTCTTAAAATCTAACATAATAAAGCTAAATTTCCATAGAAGAATTTTAGTTGCATCAACAAGTTAATTGTTCTAGAAATTATGTAGTACAAATTTGATGTTTTAGCATTCAATACTAAGTTATAATATCAATATTTGTGAAATTAGACGTAGAAAACAAAGAAATATTTGAGTATACTAAATTAGGGTTTCAGAACGTAAGAATACTATTTTTGGCAAAGCAAGCACCTACACAGTTTGCTAGCTTAAGGAGGAGTATTTGGTAACTTCGTTCAAACCATTTTCTTTAAGTTCGTTAGATTCAGTGGGAAGTTGTAATCCTCAATGATGATATATAGAAACAGAAAAAGGAGTCGTGCTTGGGTAGGAGATAGAAAATAACAGTAACAGTAACTGAGAAGTGATAAAAATCCAAGACCTTACGAGGTGTAAATAAAGCTATAGGGTTCAAAGGGATACAAAAGATCTAAAATTTGTATTTTCCTGTAACAATAAGATTCGGGTTACTTGTTTAAAAAAGGAAAAAGAAAACAGAAAAAAAATATTTGAGTTGTTTTTATAGTCCTAGCCTGCCTAGAATTACCCTAATAAGAGTGTAAAAGTCTAATGTCTCTTACTTCAGAGAAATGACATCATGCAAGCATGACAAAACATGACGTCAAAAGAAATTATTTAAGATAATACCAGCATACCACTAACAACACACATAAATAAAGACTAAAGCTCAAGTAAAAAATGGACAAGATGATTGTGCAGCTGGAGGCCTTGGTAGGACTCTTGTATGCTCCTGTATCAGTTTTCCACAATAGAAAAATACTTGGGTCCAACAATTTGACCTGGAAAAATCAGCATGCATTTTTTATCAATATTCTTCAGCTCTTTGCCTTTTCCTTACCAATCCAAGTACTTTCAACTAGCCAGGTCCCAGCCTTTCAGCTTGTACATGGTCCTTATAATTTACTTCTTTGACATCCAAGATATCTTCATGACATCAAGTTGCCTCAATAAAACATGATCGATTGATTGGCCAAGACTTAATTATTAATTCATTTTTTATGCCTATCAATTAATTGGCCAAGACTTGTTATTATTTTTGTTTTGATCCGTATCAACTATCATTAGCCAATATATCCAGCTCACCACATAAAACCTTTGAAGAGATCAAAATCAACTAAAGTTGAAATTTGGTCTTGATTGAAAATCAGTTGGCTACTCTTATGAATGCAATTGACTGTTTGAGCTAATTTTCTTAACCTTCCTTTGACAAACTTATTAGACATCTACTTGTGGGATACGTTCAGGAATTAAATGCACCTGCACCATTCATCCTCTTTAAAGAATTAAGGAGTGGCTGTCGATTTAAACCACCTATAAAATATTCGTTGCTTGCCTCAACGTCTCTAGCTCTTATAAACTTGTTGTATGCATTAAACTAAGGCTTCTTTTTTTCATCAGTTTCAACCTCATGTTAAATTGGATCTAAATTAAGAACATGTTATAGTTTGACTCCATGAGGCTTCAAATAAAGTTCAGTTTGAGGTCATGTTAACTAGACAAGTGTAAACGATTTTATATTTTTTGTTCCATCATAAAAGCTTTTCATGAATTAAATGGTCACTAAAATGAACATTTATGTATGGATAGCAAGTCAAGAGTATCTAAGTTTAGCTCTCAACTTTTAAGACAAGGTCCTCTAGAATACAAGTTCCGAAAGCTAAAAGGTGTAACTAAACCACTCCAGATTCCAGACATTTGAAAGTTGGTAAACGACTTAATGACCAAAAAAACCATTGAACTCTTGTCGAGTTATTGAAAAAAAAAAAAAACAAAGATAGCAACGAGACTACCATGTGCATTTGTCTAGAAATACAAAGTCGGCAACATTTATCTATGAAGAGCCGCATTAGCAATGAGACTACCATGTGTGTTTGTTTAGATATATAAAGTTAGCAACTTTCATCTATGCAGAGCAACATTAATCAAGATGAAGCAAAAAAACACAACAAATTTCTTCATAACACCATTATAAATCAATTCTCAAAGAATTACCCTCTATGACACGCATCTGAGCTTCGATTAATAAAATTGAGTTTGTTACCAATTGTAACATGGTATCAGACCTATGGCAAGCTCGTTAGATTAGGGTTTTCTCATTCTTCAATCCTAGATCTCCTGTTCATTTTTTCTTCAATTTCTGTTCTGATTTGTATGTTGAGATCGCAATTCCTTCCTCTATCTGCTAATAGCTGAATTGTGCACTTTTTTGTGTTCATCAATGGCCTCATATGCAGCTGTTACAGCAGCTGGAACTCAGAATTTTCTTGGTTCTGTTTCTCAAATGGATCCTAATCATTCTTATTTCCTACATCAGTCTGATCATCCTGGTATGGTGTTTGTGACTCAATTGCTTACTGATTCTAATTACAACCAATGAAAACGTTCGGTCATTATTGCGTTAACTGCCAAATTTAAATTTATTTATGGATTTAAGATATTTATTTATGGAATTGTGTTAATTTTAGGAAATAATTGGTATTTTATTTCAATTAGTTAGGATATTTTCGTCTTTAAATATTTTTTAGAATTAGGATTTGTGTCCTATTTAAATTAGGATTTGTGTCATATTTAAACACTTGTGTATTCTCAGAATTTTACAGATTATTGATTATTGAGAATTGATTTGACTTAATTTATCGCAGAGATAATTATTCCTTCTAAGGCTAACAGATGCGGAGTTGAACTCCTAAACCCCTAGGCTATGTTTGTTTGTAAAAAACATACTTAGAATTGAACTATTTGTATTAATTTAATATTACTTCGGACTATTTTATCCCATAATAGGGGATTAAAAGTCCTTTAAATAGTCCTATGGACTATTTTTTTTATCATTTCTAAGACTATTTATGTGAGATTATATAATCCCATGAAAAATTTGGAATTAATAGTTCCCTTAATTTTAAGCTATTAAATGACTTTATGGGACTAATAGTCCAACATTAAGAGATTAGTAATTCCTCATCAAATGATTAAATAGTACAAAATAGTATTAAATTAAGGTAAATAGTCCAATCCTAAGTATATTTTTTTGCAAAAAAACATAGCCCTAGCGATTTACGCGCGGAACTAAATCCTAATTTTCAATTATATTATTTGCTACCGATTAAAAAACCCAAAAAGTTGTCTTACATCACTTCTCCTAATTATAGTTATTGTGAAGATCCTCTTTCCAATTCAATATCATCATCTATTCCATCTCAGTTTACTACTACTTCTACAGTAGTGGTGAACAAAAGGCCTGCGGCATGTGGCTCGGCCTAGGTCCGGCCTGCTAGGCCACAAATAGACCCCTTTTTTTTTACTGATCCGGACTGGCCTGACCTGGCCTATCGACAAGCCCGATTTAGCCTGAGGCCTGGTCCAGCCTGAAACCTGGACCGGCCTGGCTAACCCAAAGCACGGCCCGACCAGAACTCAATGCATGCATTCTCTAGCCCCACAGCTCTTGGACTCAGTAAAAGCAGGTTGAGCAGCCAGTAGTAGCATACATACATAGACATACATATATATAAACATTAGTGATTAGACAAGCCGATGCCTGCACCCACATGGCCACATTTAGTAGTCATTCATGCACCCTATTAATTCACTCATTACTGCCTTACGCACGCTACCCTAGTAGTACTAGTAATATTCTCTAAACAAGGACTAATATGGAGAAATACTATTTTACTTGGCTACTTTGATCAGTGCATGCATGTTATATATATATATATATATATTGTATTTAACTCTTATAATTTTAAAAATTAAAATTTATTTATATTATAGTATGTTTCCAAAAAAAGATATATTTATTTTAAAGCTATAAAATAACATTATATTTTAATTTACTATTACATTTTTACTATTATTTTTCCTAATTATTTTTTTATAAATTGTATTTAATAACTATCCTTTTAAAAAATATTTTAACTTTAAAATAAAATAAAGAATACATTTATATATACATCTAAATTATATATTTATAAGTGACTAAGTGAATCAAGTGACTAAGTGATTAAGCATTTAAGTGCCAAAAAAAGAATGAAAAGCAAAGTTAAAAGGAGAATAACGGTTAGTGCATATATATCATGCATGCACTGTGAGTCTGTGACAAATTGAAGTGCATATATATATATATATATATATATATATATATATATATATATATATATATATATATATATATATATATATCGTGCATGGACTCAGTAAAATAGGATGATAGGATGTGGGTACTAACTAGTGACGAACAAATGGTACCCATATATCATGCATTGCACTGTGACATTTAAAATAAGATGTGCGTGGAATGGTAATTTAAGAAAACAAAAGCAAAAGAACGGTAAAAAAAAAACTACTTCACGCTCGTCCCATCCCTTCCCATCAGTCACCACCACCTGCCACCTGATGGGCTGATGAGTCCCTGACCACCCACCTGATAGTTGGAAAAAAAAACTAAAAACTGTGACAAATTAAGGTCTGCATTCTGCAAATTAACTGAGAAAAAAAAAAAAAAAACAGCTATAAACAAACGGCTAATGTATTTTTTAAAAATAAATTGCTTTTATAAAAATCATTCACAATGTAATTCTATTTTGCATTCATTCTCTCCAAAACTTTTCACAATTTTCTCTCTATTTAGAATTTCTCAGTATTAAATATTCTCTCTAAAGTCTTATCAGTATTCTCTTGATTTAAAATTCTCTCTAATCTGTATTTAGTATTCTGATATTCTATAATAATTACAAAACTTCAGTTTATTATTATATTTTTGTTATTATATTTTATTACAATATAATGGATTCCTTCAACACTCAAAAGGAGCACAAATGCCACAATTTATCCAAAACGACCCAAATATTATCATGCTTGAAAGTGGAACGAGTTCTAATTCGTTATTTCCACGTCCTACTGGTGAGCAAACCAAACGTATAACGCCTGTTTGAGAATATTTCATCGAAGTGTGAACTGTCGAAGGTGTTAAAAAGGCCCAATGTTAAATATGTAACGCCTTATTTGGTACTAAAGGCAATAACACATTATTGCGGCACTACCAATCGTGCTTGCAAAAGCATAAACTAACCAATTAAAGGTATCAAACACAAATAGATCGTTTCGATCACAAGTGGAGTTATGATTAAATATTACAAAAAGAGTTGCAAGATAAACTAGTGATCGAGAAGGAGCTCCCACTTAATTTTTTTGCCGATCAGCGCTGTACCGAGTACATTCAATCCGAATTGCAACCGAAATATAAACTAGTAGAATGACTACTAAACGTGATGCATTTAAATTATATAATAAAGCTAAGAAAGAACTAATTGAATATTTTAAAATTTTTGACGGCAAAATTAGTTTAAGTAGTGATATTTGGTCTGCTAATCATCAAACTAGAGTTAGCTATATTTGTATGACTGTTTATTGGATAGATTCTGAAATGGTTATGCAAAAAAGAATTATAGGATTTGAATTTTTTGAATTATCTCATACTGGTCAAACAATATATGCTCAAATTATGTCTATTATTTGTACTTTTAAAATTAAAAATAAAATAATGAGTATTAGTTTAGGTATTGCAAGCAATAACACTAGTGTTGTTAACATGTTAAAAAATGATTTAATACATGTAGTAAATGGTGCATTTTTTCATGTTAGATGTGTTTGTCATATAATAAATTTAATTGTTCAATCCGGATTCAATTATTTAGAAATGACTATATATAAAATTCTTGGTATGATTACTTGCGTGTATGGTTCAAATATAAAAATTCAAAATTTTAGACATTTTTGTCATGCAAGAGGAAAAAAATTTAAAAGAGTACAATTTGATAATAACACTAGGTAAAATAGTACATATGATTTGTTTAGAGATGTTTATAAACGTAAAAATATACTTATGGGATTTTAAAATACAATAACTGATCATGAATTAACAAACGAAAACTGAGATCTACTTGGTCAACTTTTAAGTATTCTTAAAGTTTTTAAAAAACATACAAAAATACTATCTGTTGTTTATTATCCTACAATTCATCAAGTATACATGTTTAGAAATATCATTTGTTTTTAAAGAATTTAAAAATAATGATATTTGGTCTGCCCTTATTTTGTCAATGGAAGAAAAATTTTAAAAATACTTTGAAGACATGTCAACTGTTATTACTTTGGTTTGCCCGGGCCCGTGAGCAAAAAACCGGGCTTTGGGCCTTAAAAATGTAGCCCAAGAAAATTTGGGCCGTTTCTGGTCCAGCCCACGGGCTAATATTTATTTATTTATTTTTATTGCTGGACATTGTTGACAAAAAAAAATTATAAATAATAATAATTTTTTTATAAATAATAATATTTTTCTTAGATAGTTTATAATAATATTCATAATGATTCCATCTTATGGTCTTCTATTAATATTGGCAACATTTGACTTCTTTCAACAAACTAATAATGCATGGTTTAAATATTTTGGAATCCACATGATGTATTGTTATCAGCAAAGCACTGTGGAAGGACCACTAATATAAGATCCACTAGGAGACACCAAAAATGATCGCAATTTTGAGTCACTAATAATATTGTTTGCCTAGTGGAATTAAGTTGTATGCCAACTAAGGCTCCATATTTGAAATTTATAATATTCAACTTTTATTTTGTCTATATATATGTATATATACATATATATACATACATATATATATATATATATATATATATATATAATTTTCGAAACAAATGCTTATTTATTTAGTTATGAAGATTGTGATCTATAATAAATATGCTTGTTTTGATATTTTATGTATATTTATTTGACTCCTGAAAGTATTGGATTGTTGGACCATACTAAAAAAGATATAGTAATATTATATGATTATATAGAAATTATGTGTCATAATTGTAAATAATTAATGTAAGTATTTATTTCAAATTATAAGTCATAATAAAAAAAAAATTATAATTTTTTAAATAAATAAATAAATTACTCAAATGTCCCGCGGGCTGGGGGCCACGTGCCTAACATTTCCAGCCCGCAAAATGCTGGGCCGTTTTTGGCCCTGCCTGCTGAAAGTTCGGCCCGTTTGCCAGGTCTAGCTAGTACCATAGCTTCGAAATCTTGTTTTTCATTATCTAGTAGGATATTACATTAAAAAAGAAGCAGGCTTAGTCCGAAATCGTTGAAACTATGAATTTGCTATAGAGATTATCTTGCCGCACAAAGAAGAATACAAGACGTAATAGACGATCAAGATAGCTCGAAAGATCTCGAAGTTGAAGCAGAAGTTGCTGAAAGTTCAATTCCATGAATATAGAAGATATATTTTTTGAAGATATATTTTATAAAGATTTGAAGATATATTTCATGAAGATTCAAAGACAAATATTGTTTTGAAGATTTGAAGCCATTTTTAAAAATTTTGAAGACAAATATTGTAACTCACTCATTCTTGATTATTGTTTATACTTTAAAGTTACAAACTTATAATTATATATTTTTTATAATTTGTAAGTTGTAACTTGTAAATTGTAATACATTACTTTTAATTAATACATCAATCAAGTTTAAAATTTTAATTGGTGTTTCTATAATATTTAAAATTACTGGGAAAAAAAATGGAAGGACCGGATTGGCTTGGCCTTGGGCCTGGCCTGGAGGCCTCAATAGGCCCCCTTTTCAAGCGCCTGGCTCGGCCTGGCTTACAGTCCGAAAATCAAAGGCCCGGCCTGATAGGCTCAAACCGGACCAGACCAGGTTGGCCTGTTGTGCATGACTACTCCTACACAACAAGATGTCACACTTATTAATTCTCCTCCTGCTCCTAATGTATCTCCTGTAGTTGCTCCTATCAGACCTTCCAGAATTAAACAAAATTCTAGCAAATTTAAGATTTTCACTGGCTTACCTGCTCATCTAACTACTGCTCTCTCTTCCACTTCTATAAATCCAGGTAATTCTACATCATATCCTATTTTCAGTTATTTGTCATATCAGTTTTTTAAACCATCTTACCTACACTTTCTTACTGCTAGTGAACATATCCATGAGCCTACTACTTATTCTGAAGCTGTAAAACATGAGCACTTGTGCAAAGTTATAGTTACAGAAATTACAGCCCTGGAGGCAAATCACACCTGGGATGTTGTTTGATATACACATTAATTATACATTTTAATATTCTCATCTTTATTATTTTATATGTAAATTATATTTAACTAATACATTTTATTTTGTTTTGTAGGAGATAATGTTTATTTATCTTTTGATCAAATAAAGGATAATTGTTCCAGTTTTTGAAGATTAAAATAGATTCTAGAAGATTATCATGATGGAGTTGGGAATCAATTTGGAGATAAAGGGAGTTTTAGAAGCTTTCTAGTTGATTTTTAATTGGACTCCAATAAAGAGATGTACAAAAAAAAAATTACTTTTTGATTTTATTTAGATGATTGAAGAAAAATTGACCAAGTTCATTGTACCTAGTTTAGAGCACAAATAATTTATGCCTATAAATAGAGAAGTATCAAAAGAGAATTATGTATCAATTACGTATTAGATTAATTTTATTATTAGTTTTAGGTTAGAAGTAGGAGTAGGGTTAACTTATTTCTTCATTGTACGCTCGTCGAAGGATATTTTAACCTAGGATGAAGATGAAATTAAATAATTATTCATGATAATATTTTTTATCTCTTCTAATATTAGTGCTTTAATGTTTAATTGGTTTCGCCTTCATGTTTCGTTATTGAAATACCTTCGTTTCATAATTCGAATGTGATTTTAAATTAATGAAGATGTTTTGATATATTATTGTTAATATATGAGTTTTTCATAATCCACGCTTACTCGAAGAAGTTTTCATGGGTTATAATTAATCCTTAAATTTTCATAGTCTATGTTGCTCAAGTTAATTATAAAATTACTAAATTAGAGGGAAGGGAGATCAAAACCATAGTTAATTTTAATTGAACTTAATTGATTTATTTTTTGAATTATGTATACCAAATCAGTGTAATTTGAGTTATAAAAATAGAAGATATTGAATTATTTGTTATGTTTATTATTTAGTGGATTCGGATTCCTAAATTGTTTCCTTATTATTAGTTTTCATTTTCTAATTAGTTTAATTACAGTGAAATAATTCTCAATCTTCAATTTTAATTCACCAGAAATACATATTAAGGATACATAAAAATTAATCTAGTCTATGTGGTTCGACCCGTACTTGTCAGTTTTACAATAGACGTTAGCACTTACAATATATAATTTTATCACATCAAGTTTTTCGCGCCATTGTCGCGGACTAAATTTAATTTTTTATTCCTTAATTTTTATTTCTTTGAATTAGTTTTTAGCACTAATATTATTTTTATTATTATTATTTTTTAAATTTTGCAGGATTATCAAAAAGGATCGAAGGAGCGAAAAGATTTAAGATTTTGTTGGTGCGCTTTTCGTGGTACTTCATATATCCATATTTTTAAAAACAAAAAACAAAAAAATAGTAGTTTTAGTTTATTATTATTTTTATTTATTTATTATTATTTTAAAACTAATTGTCGCATTCATGCATTCACTCACGTAAAGCACATCATGTTTAGGTTTTTATTTTTATTTTTTTTGCTAAATATAAATTATGGTGATTGCTAAAGGATTGAGGTACGTCAAATTTCTCCTTTAATAATTCACATAGTTTTATGACATTTTATTTGTTTACAGTTTTTTATTTTAATTGTGCATTTTCATCTTTAATCTAATATTAGGGGCAAAAACCTGTAACAAGATAAGGTGAGGATTTCATCACCCTTCATTGGCCCACAAACAACCCAACTTGTATTTTGCATAAACTTAACTAAATAAAATCAAGTAGATGTTAGCCCCAAAGACTCGCGAGCTCAATTAGGACAAGAGACTCCAAGAGGCAGCAAAATTTTAAATTAATCAAACTATTGGTGTCTAGGCAAGTGGTTCAAAAGGCAAACGCCTAAAAAACGTGTGATTATTCAATTAATCACCGTACCTACAGAGACACTCTCGCCTTTCTTACACTCACCTGGCTAGTGTTGTGATTAAATTCGAATTTGGTAGACCTTAAGGTGTAACTTGAAACAGTTTGGAGCTGTCTAGATTTTATTTAGGTTGGCCATAGAATTAGGACTTTATTTTATTTTTTTCTTTATGCGACTTTCGTGGTTAGTTGCTTATTTGTCTAGCGGTTTGTGAAACATGGGCTCTTAAATTGGTTGGAATAAAATTTTTGCTTGGAATCAAGAACCTTATGAAAAATTTTACGCACACCAAGTAAATCAATTTTTTTCAATTTTCCAAAATCCTTATCTACATTCATATTTCTATCCACATTCAGATACAAAACCTCAATATGCACATGAATTTCAAATGAAGAAGAGAAAAGATTAAGCACATTAGAAAAAACTATGGAAGCTTTAATAAAAAACACTAATCAAGCTATATCTCGTCTAGAAATTCAAATGAGTTAGCTACCATAATAAATGAAGAAGAGATGGGAGAGTTTGAGGTGTTAATTTAGAAAAACATAATGGTTGTGGAAATGATGAGAAAAATAAAAAATCTTGTATTTAATTCTTTACACTTTGAGTCCAGCCAATTTAAGGAGTCTAAAAATTACGAGTCTATACCCAAAATTGATCATATCACATTTAGTGAGTCGGTTGAAAAAGTTTATAAGCCTAAAGCTCCATATCCTAAAAGACTTACTCCTAAGAAACCACATAGTGATTTTTTGGACCAACCTACTGAATTAAACATGATCCAAGAATTATCCATGACCTAAGAAATGAATGAAAATAAATTTGGTAGATATGTTCATTTGTTTTCTTTTTCACCACACATTCTTTGAGCTCTATAATACCCCACATACAAGGTACAATTCTTTCATTTGTTTGTTTTCTTTCTCCATTTGTATACATTGGGGACAATATATGATTTAGGTATGGAGGAGTTTTGCATTTTTATTATTAAATTTTTATTTATGTATTGCATTTTTATTATTTGATTTTTATTTAGATTTTTATTCTTTTTTAAGGAACTAATAAAAAAACAAAAATAAAAAAATATTTAAAATATTTAAAAATTTTGTTTGACACTTTATGAGTTGGATTAATTCTAACAAGGGTTTGTGGAGCAAAAACTTTATAATTAAAAGATTTAAAACTCTTGAACCTTTTATAAGATACAAAATCTTAATTTGGAACACCGTCTTGAATAAAATTAAAATTCATTTGTATTTTTGCACTTCACGTTCGCACTAATTCTTAGTTATGGGGTATAAACTATGATTGGAGCAATTTCAAGAAAAAAAATTGAAATAAAAGAAAAATAAATTAATTAATTAAAAAATAAATAACTGCTTCAATGTTAATTGAACGAATAATTGGGTATCCAAGCCGCATGACACATCGATATCCACGCTAAAAAGTGTGATGGATATAAGTAGCTTGACTAGTCTAATTTTGTGGCCTTTGTTACTCGAGTTAGTAAGTCCTTAAGGGTGTCTTTATGCCTAGTGCCTTAAAGCCAACTGGTTTAGGAGATATTGGTCAAACACTTGTTACATAGGTAACTCTAAAAAGCATAAAAAAAAAAAAAAAAAAAAGACATTGTACAAGTCAAGAATGAAAAATAAATAGAAAAACAATTTTTTTTGCTTAATTTTCATGGAAAAGTCCCTACTAAGAATTACGTCATATATATATGCATGCATCACATGGAATTAATTTTATAAAAGGTGATGTCTAGAATGAAGATAGAGTATTTTTGATAAGGTGAAAGTGCGATTTTGAATTTGATCTTGCTTATGTGTAATACTCATGGATACTTAGAAGTTTTCTTTCGATTTCATAATTGGTTAAACTCAAAAATATTTTATTTTGAATTTTGAATTTTGTGGGTATATTCACTGCAAATCTTCACGAGACACAACTCGTCCACTTGGGGTAACCTTGGGGTTTAAAGACTTGTTACACATGTTAAGTGCAATCGTGTTTCTTACGAAAATGGAGTAGTTCTAGTTTTCTATTTTATTTTATTTTACTCAAGGATGAGTAAAAACTAGGTATGGAGATATTTGATATACACATTAATTATACATTTTAATATTCTCATCTTTATTATTTTATATGTATATTTTATTTAACTAATATATTTTATTTTGTTTTATAGGAGATAATGTTTTATTTATCTTTTGATCAAATAAAGGATAATTGTTTCAGCTTTTGAAGATTATCATGATGGAGTTTGAATCAATTTGGAGATAAAGAAAGTTTTAGAAGTTTTCTGATTGATTTTTATTTAGACTCCAATAAATATGTGCAAAAAAAAAAAATAATACTTAGAAGATAGAGATAGGGTTTGATTTTATCTAGATGATTGAAAAAAAATTGACCAGATTTATTGTACCTGGTTTAGAGCACAAGTAATTGATTCCCATAAATAGAGAAGCACCAAGAGAGAATTATGTATCAATTATGCATTAGATTAATTTTATTATTAGTTTTAGGTTGGTTAGGAGTAGGAGTTGGAGTATAATTAAATTATTATTATTATCTTATTTATTTTAATGTCTAGCTAATTTTTTTATACTTAGGATGAAGATGAAATTAAATAATTATTCATGATAATATTTTCTATCTCTTCTATTATTTGTACTTTAATGTTTAATTGGTTTCGCCTTTATGTTTCGTTATTGAAATACCTTCATTTTATAATTCGTATGTGATTTTAAATTAATAAAGATCTTTTGATAGATTATTGTTAAGATATGAGTTTTTCATAATTCACGCTTACTCAAAGAAGTTTTCATGGGTTATAATTAATTCTTAAATTTTCATAGTCTATGCTGCTCAAATTAATTACTAAATTAAAGGGAAGGGAGATCAAAACCATAGTTAATTTTAATTGAACTTAATTGATTTATTTTTTGAATTATGTATACCAAATCAGTAGCGTAATTTGAGTTATAAAAATAGAAGATATTGAATTATTTGTTATGTTTATTATTTAATGGATTCGGATTCCTAAATTACTTCCTTATTACTAGTTTTCATATTCTAATTAGTTTAATTATAGTTAAATAATTCTCAATATTTATTTTTAATTCACCTGAAATACATATTAAGGATACAGTGAAATTAATCTAGTCTCTATGGTTCGACTTGTACTTGTCAGTTCTACAATAGATGTTGTGCACTTGCAGTACATAATTTTATCACATCATTGTTCCTCTTCCTCCCAATAAGAAGGTTGTAGGCTGCAAATTGTTGTACAAAGTTAAGTACAAGCCAGATGGCTCTGTAGAGAGATTTAAGGCTAAGCTAGTTGTAAAAGGGTTTACTCAGACTGAAGGGCTAGATTATTTTGAGACCTTTGCTCCAATTGCCAAAATGACAACTATGAGAATTCTTATTCCTCTTTCTGCAATTCATGGTTGGTCTCTTACTCAGATGGATGTAACAAATGCCTTTCTCCGTGAGGATCTTCAAGAAGAAGATGGCCTTACCCCCTGGGTTCATCATGATCAATTTGTTACTTCTTCTCAGAATTCTACTTTGGTGTGCAAACTTAATAAGTCCCTATATGGCCTTAAACAGGCTCCCAAATAATGGTTTATTAAATTCTCCACTGCTTTACAACAGTTTGGTTTTACTCATTCTCAAAGTGATCATAGCTTGTTCACTTTTAGATCATCTTTTGAATTTGTGGCTCTATTAGTTTGTGTTGATCATCTACTTGTCACTGGGACTTCTCTCTTGCACTCATTCAACAAGTGAAGGATTTTTTAAAGACTCAATTTCAGATCAAAGATCTTGGTCCTCTAAGATACTTTCTGGGGATTGAGGTAGCAAGATCTTCAAAAGGAATCTATCTACCTCAAAGGAAATACACCCTTGACATTCTTAGTGATGTTGGTCATACTGACATTAGACCTTCTAAGGTTCCTATGGAGCAACATCATAATCTTCTAGCTGTCAAGGTGATACTTTGTCTGATAAAGATATTGGCATTTATAGAAGACTAGTTGGCAGGCTTATACACTTAACCATTACTAGGCCAGATCTCTCTTATTCTGTGCACATTTTGTCTCAGTTTTTGTCTATGCCCAAGCCTGCACATTTATCAGCTGCTTTCAAGCTTGTTAAATACCTTAAGCAAAGTCCAGGACAAGGGCTTTTTCTATCTGCCACTAGTCCTTTAACTTTAACAGCATATTGTGATGCTGATTGGGGAGGCTGCAAAAACTCTAGGCAATCATTGACTGGCTTTTGTGAGTTACTAGGTAACTCCTTAATTTCCTGGAAAAGCAAGAAACAGCCTACTATGTCCAGATCCTCAGCTGAGGCTGAGCGCTATGGCTGATACATGTTGTGAGATTACATGGTTGCTTGCTCTTTTACATGACCTTGGTATTGACAAGCTGACACCAGTTACCTTGTCTTGTGACAACAAATCTGCATTACATATTGCCTCAAACCCAGTGTTCTATGAAAGGACAAAACATATTGAAATAGACTGTCACATTGTCAGGGAGAAACTTCTCAAGGGTGTGATTTCAACTGCTCACGTGTCTACTCAAATTCAACCTGCAGATATTTTTACCAAGGCCTCATCTTCACACATTGGTTTCCAAGTTTGAATGTTTGCAATTTGTTCCAAACCTCTAACTTGACAGGGGATATTAGAGATAATGTACTTCATAGTTCAGACATAGGACAGAATACTAATTAGTATAAAAGCAGACTAGCTGCTCATTCTCTGTAATCAGTTTTAGCATATTAATAAAATTGAGTTTGTTTCTAATTGTAACAGTATCAATTCATGTTTATAACTGCAATCCAAGATTGATCAAAATAATACTCTCTCCCTCCCGCAAAAAGGGTGTCATTTGACTTTGATCCCAGTTAAATTGCAAAATCCTAAAATCCAAATTATGATGCAAAAAGTAATACATCAATCAAAATCATATAAATTCACTAGCTTTAGGATTTCGTAAATCGACTAGTAAGAAAATCATGAAACTGACGGAATATATATGATGATCATAATAAGAATGGCAAAAATGAGAAATACAATATATTAAGTCAATATTATATTATTAATAAACAGGACTAACATATGTATTGAGCTGTCTGATGAAGCTGGAGAAATTATTGTGCTTGAAATAGGTCGGAAGCAAAAGCCGAGCAAACTCCGGTGGATTCCACACCACAAAGCTGTTCCTCGTCGAGCTCCACGACACAATTTCGTCCGTCGACCTGTCTTCAACCATGTCGTAAGTCTTCAGCAGAAACGGCGCCGGCCCTCCGCCGCCGGTCGCCGCAGCTCCGTCCATGTCGTACGGTCGATTTTACGGGGAAATTATGGATCGGTTTGGTTTGGTTGTTTCTTTTGTTTTGATTTTTGGGGGAATGAAAATGAATTTTGGGTTGAGATGATCGAGAGAGAAACGTAGGAGGGTACAAAAGTCAATAGAGAGAGAGAGAGAGGCAAAAGAGGTCGTCGGAAATAGGGGTGAAAATGATCCCGAGTCGATCCGAACACTCTGATGCTCAAGCTCGACTCGGATCAGAAAATTTATGTTCAGGTTCGACTCGAATTCAAAATGATAATTTCTAAGGCTGCTCAAGTTCGACTCGATGAATTACTCGATACTACTTGGCTCGAAGTTACTCGACTCGTTTTCAGAACGAGTAATTCGCGAGCCTCTATTCGAGCTCGAATCTGAGATGGATCACACCAAAATGAGACATACAAATAAAAACTTAAAAAAAATTCAATTTTATTTATATATAAAAATACAAGTTACAAAAATTACAATGATAAATTTATAATATTAATTATACTATAATACAATTTCTAGTAACATCATTATATTTATCCAATCTCATACATCGAACCCCTAAACGAGTAGGGTTCATTGAGTAAGGATCGAGTATAGATCAGATGAAAGCAGTGTACTCGAACCCTAAAACGAGTGAACAGTGTGCTGCTCATATTCGAGTTCAGTATTATAATCCCATAAACGAGCTTGGCTCATATTCGGCTCGGATGCCTACCGAATCCGAGCCCCGGATCATATTCTCGAGTCGAATCCGAGTCGGGTACCGAGTAACTCGGATCGATTTTCACCCCTAGTTGGAAAAGTGGAAATTATATTCGAATCTGACTCCGTGTTATTGAGCCGGGTACGGACCTTCTCCAATTTAGCCACACCCGACTGATGGAGCGAGCCCCAATAGCCATATGCTTGGTCTTTGTGTCTTTTTGTGTATATATATATAGACAAGATAATCCTTGTCTGAAGGTACGGTGTAACTAATATAATAATTAAGTATTATATCTAATATTTTTAGATTGAAAAATTTAAAACTGTTGTGGACTCTCATTTCCATAATAGAACTGAGAGTCCAACCATTAATACAAAAAGATTGATATTTAATCCAGACATAATTTCTTTTTAAGCAAACATTAGTGTGCTACTCATTTTCAACTTAAAATTAGTTCTAGACAAGTTTGAGCAATTAATCGATTGACGATAGCGGATTCAAATTTGTGTAATATAGTGTTTTTGGGTATTCCAAATACCTTTTTTGTATTGACAAAACTGAATGAGAAGTATGGCAGCATTTATTTGCCTCCAGTATCTCTAACAATCGATCAATATGATACGTAAACATTATTTCTTGTGAAAAAATGATAGTACTGCTGTCATTTGGTGGGATCCAATGAAGGGGGAAAAAATATAAAAATCTAAAAGAAATACTGTTGCATATATACTCAAAAGTATAAAATGAGCTATCTAAGTCAAAACAAAGAAGTATTGTTATAACACCAACTAAATCGTATCATCATAATATTTTTTTCTTTATATTTTTTTTTTGAAATTGGACAAAAGATTATCATACTATGAGTCAGAGCCTACTACAATAGTTGCTCTCGATATAGCCCACAAAAATACCAAAAAGATGACACGTAATTGTCCGTGCCTGAAGGCACGACGTAAATTAAAATTCCAAAAATACTCTATTACCTAAAAACTATTTGCAACCTAAAATAAATTACAAATCAATTAGAATAAATCTGAACCGTCTATGTGATTCTCCGCCCAAATCATTTTGTATGTGAAAATATAACGACCTCAATACCCAAAAAATAAGAAAATGACGACAATACTAAAAGAGTGACCCATATTGTTTACGTGCAATTTTATCTATTAATTAATTAATTAATTTATTATTATTGTTGTTGTTGTTGTTACTGTTGTTGTTGTTGTTGTTATTATTATTATTATTATTATTATTATTATTATTATTATTATTATATAGTTATTATTATTATTATTATTATTATTATTATTATTATAGTTATTATTATTATTATTATTATTATTTGTATTATTATTAAGGAAATTATAAAATATAAAAATTATAAATATTATTATTATCGGTATTATTATTATTATTATTATTATTATTACTATTATTGTTATTATTATTATTACTATTATAATAATTATTATTACTATTATTATTATTTTTATTATTATTATTATATTAATTATTATTATTATTATTATTATTATAGTGTAGGGGTGAATTTGATTTGGGCGGAATTTTTTTTGTGTATGGGTGAGTTTGATATGGGCAAGAATGTTTTTGTGAGATAAAATATGAGATATTAGATGAAATAAAAAGAATTTGAACTCTTTTTGTATTTTTAGATTCAAAATAAGTTATATTTTATTATATAAATATTAATAATTGTTAAAAATATATTCCAATAATTTTTTGTGAATTTCAATATTGTCGCTTCACCTTGTCCTGTAAGATTTTTTTTTCATATGTCGGTGGCATTATGATTTCAGAACATAAACTCGTATTCACCAAGACACAATAAAACTTTCATCTATGATAATTGTCAATATCTTATGCATATTTTGTTAATTGTTCTTTCCCTTTTGTCACTTGGGATTGACTTTCTATCAATTTATTTTGCAAATAAAGAAATATTTATAAAATTCAATAATTTAAATACATATAAATAAATAAAATTATACAGACTATAATTAAAAGAAGAAAAAAATTAGACCGGCCGCCACTGCCGGTGTAATTTTCCTGTCCCCTACACTTTTTGAATAAATTAATGTGCATTCTATTTATTTTATTATTAACCTGTAAAAATACAATATATATCCTACTAGTCGATATCTATAGAGACAAAGGGAAAGTGGGTTGGTTCTAGTTTGAGATTTTAGAGAGGGAGAGTTTGGAGAGAGAACAATGGCGGTGACCATAGATGAGAACACTAGTAGTTGCTGCAAGAACAAAAAGGGACCTACCTGGTTATGTAACTCCACTTGATGCCATGGCTGGTCCAATGGAGTCACTCATCTACTTCACTTGTATTTATACAGGTGCCTATCTTTCTCTCTATATCTTTAGCTATATATACAACTGAATAGCTGATTAGCCAATAATTAATTCTAATTGTAATTCTATTGATAATTTTTAGTTAATTATTGGTTTAAGGAAACGGATAATCTTTGGGCTGTTTACTTAGAGGTAGTTATTTTGAGTTTGTTAAATTGGAGCTTTGTTCAAGTAAAAAATAATTTTTTTATGATCCCATTAGCTTTTGCTGGAATTGGAGTTGGGGGAGGAGAAAGAGATTCCAAAAAAAAAACAAAAAAAGGACATAGCAAATCTCATTGTCATTCTATTAAGCAATTGTGATTATTAGCCATAAAAGCTATGAGAAATTGCATTTGTGTGATTGGATTTTTTTTCAAGTCATTGTATTTTAAGAATCTAAACGTATATTAACAAAATTCATATTTAATTTGCTAGTTATGGAAAATAAAATTCTCTTCTTATTTTTTTAATTTAGGTGGGTCAAGCAATCCGTTGTTGTTCATGCTCAAACTCTTTGCTTGAATCCTGCTTGATTATCTTTAAATTATTTTAGGAAATGAAAGAAAAATCAGCAATGTTAATTTCCATGTGGGACATGATTATATATAACTTTGAAATGCTACTCTGCAGCTGAGCAACTTCATTGTTGTATCCATATTTGATCAACTCCCTTACCTTTATAGTAATTTATACAACGTGAGATGCTATGATTCACTCTCTCTTTTTTCCCCCCTCTTGTCGCTCTCTCTGAACTAGCAAGCTTTTCGTGTTTAATTTGCACTTTAAAGCTATTGTTTTGCCTTCGTGGTTGAAATGACCCCTGTGAAAAAGGGAATATCAATGTAATATTACCGTGATACAATTTGTGAGATTTTGAGGTTAAAACATTCCAAGTCTATCATTTAGAATCCCATTACACTAGGGAAGTGGAGAACTTTTTAAGTAGTTATATATAATCTATGAATATAATCAACCTCCGCTGGTTTTTGATGTGAGTTAGCTAAATTTTATAAAACTAAGATTTTAATGGTTTATGATGTAGTATAAATTTGCTAAAAACTGTCTAGTACCATCTTTCTCCCAGTTATATAATCCCCAATTTAAGTCTGAAGACTTTAATCCTTTTAGTAATACCTTCAAACAAACATCGCTTAAGAAACTAAGTGCATTACTTACCGTCATTAGCCCTTTGAAAAAAACAAGGGACACTGTTGAAGATTAGGGTATGATAACCATACACTACAAACAGAATATGAATATGAATATGAAAATGAAACGAAAAAAGATGTTTCACTCTTCTAGTCTCTCATGTTACGACACTTTAACTGGTTTTATGTTACATGAACAGGAAGGGAGAAGCCTGACTACCTGAGTATAGTCGATGTAGATCCTAACTCAGAAACATATTCACAAGTCATCCACAGGCTGCCAATGCCTCATTTAGGTGATGTACTACATCATTCGGGGTGGAATTCATGCAGCTCTTGCCATGGAGATCCTTCAGCTGCCAGAGGATTTCTTGTTCTGCCTTCACTAGTGTAAGAAACCAATTTCTGGCCTCCACATGCTAACTTTCTTCAGGCTTCCAACTGATTTTAGTATGATATTTTCATCACATTTATATCGAATCTGCCAAGTTACATACTTTAAGAGTGAAAAAATATTTAGGGGAAAAAGGAAATAGCATCAATCAGTTATGTATTTATGGGTGATAGTGACTGTCAAGGCCTTAGCTTCAATTTTATAGTTTCAGTTTAGTATAAAATTACCAGGTTACTGATGAATGAACATCATTTAGCTACACAGTTTAGAGCAAGTATAAAGGTAATCATCTACATTATTGTCCACCATAAGTTTCAAAGGTATGTACTTAACAACACTGTTTAGTAAAGGGTACATAACTTTGAAGAAGTGAATACGATGATCAGGGAACTTTCTAAAACTCTTTGAAATAAAGTGATTGTTCATATCACTGTGTGTTTTAACTGCAATTTCTTTTAGAAATCCATACTATAGCTTTGATGTTTGCCTCTAAAATCCATTCACTACGTCACATGACTCAGATGGACTGTCCACTAGACACGGGGTATTTGAAGAGTTCAACACGAATAATACTTAATTTTTGCTAATTTTTTACACTAAAATAAAGTGCCCAACACCCATATCCAAGTGTAAATATCGGACAAAGTGAAGAGTCAATGTAATGGTCCATATAGAAAACATATGCAATGATTAAGTTCTCCTGTTGTTTTGTACAATTCTCTCTTACTATTGTTTCTCTATCTACTCTTTAGTGGTTTTATTGCTTTGACGATTTTTCTTCAAATATTTAATTTGCCTGTAACAATTCTTTCAGATCTGACCGCGTATATGCAATTGATACACTGAAGAATCCAAGGGTTCCAACTTTGCATAAAGCTGTTGAGCCTAAGGAAATCATAGAAAAAACTGGATTAGCCTATCAGCACACAGCTCATTGCCTTACTTCTGGTGAGATAATGGTGTCATGCCTTGGAGATAAAGATGGAAAGGCTGAGGGAATCGAATTTCTTTTGCTTGACTCAGAATTTAATGTGAAAGGAAGGTACACGTGGTCGTATTGACTGACATAAATTACCAAATAGTTTTTCAGAAAATTACAAAATGTGGATATTTGCGACTGTTAAATTTCAATGTTTACTGGTTAACTGTGGATAGCTTTCAAATAGTTCGAGATTATATGCATTCTCTTGTCGTCTGGCCCAGGCAAGTTCTCATCTACCTCCAGCAACAAACATGTCAAATGTTATGTTCTGTTTAAAAAAATTCTCCTATGAAGTTGCGTAAATTTCACCAACACAAATTATATGTCAACTTTGTATATGCCCGTTGATAAACATTTTCAAGAACTTGTCTTGGGTTGATAAGTGTTACTCACTGATTAATGAGGAGTCATATCACCTATTATGTTGTGAATTTTTTCTCTTGCCTACCTCTTTTGGCTTTTCCAGTGAACTGTATTCAAGATTTTTTTATTTTTTTTCATAATCATTATATAGAGCATTGTTCCAATCTCTGTTTCAAATTATGTTATTAAAACGTGTCAAGATGTTGGTATCATATCGAGAGCTCTATCATATGATAAGGATGGTGTGAAATATACAATTTATTAAGATCCCTTTATAATGATCAAATGGACAAATCGAGCACATTTGACAGTTTTATCGTATAGTTTTGGTCTAACTTCTTTCTTTATATTTATTACGTGGGAAAAACCAGGACATACCCCACTCTTTGGCTGTGATTTCTGGTACCAACCCAGGCACAAGACTATAATCAACACATCATGGGGAGCCCCAGCCACTTTCACAACAGGTTTCAACCTAAAACATGTTTCCGATGGTTTATATGGGCGCCATTTGCATGTCTATAGTTGGCTTGATGGTGAAATAAAGCAGACATTGGATCTTGGCAATGAAGGGCTTCTACTCTTAGGCGAGTAAATGTTTTCTTCTTGTTCTTTCAGAGAGCCATCTTATTGTTATTGAAACTTATTGTCATTTGTATCATTAATTGTTTCACAGGTACGATTCCTGCATGATCCATCTAAAGATACAGGTATGTTGGTTGTGCCTTAACAAGCAACATGGTACGCTTTTTTAAGACAGCAGATGGCTCATCGAGCCACGAGGTGAGCCTAGTTCCTTCGCCTCCTGGTTTTCTATTCTATGCAGTGACAACATAAGCCAAATGAAGACAATTCTATATTGCATTTGCAGGCTGCAATATCAGTGAAACCACTGAAGGTGCAAAACTGAATTCTTCCCGAGATGCCTGGGCTTATAACTGATTCTCTGATTTCTCTCGATGATCGATATCTCTACTTAGTGAACTGGCTTCATGGAGATATTAGACAGTATAATATTGAGGATCCTAAGAATCCTGTACTGGCAGGCGATGTATGGGTTGGGGGCCTTAGTCAGAAAGGAAACTCTGTAGTTGTCGAGGCTGAAGATGGTAGCACATACCAGGTCGAAGTCGCACAGGTCCAGGTATGCGGCATTTTTTTGGAACTGAAATTAAGGTTTCCAGTTACTTCTTTATGCATTTTTTAGCTTAACAACTGCAGAAATCCATATATTTCGATCGTAGGGCTCAATTTGAAATAGTCATCATTTTATGGGGTGCTTAAAAATTGCATTTTAGTACAATTTTCCCTTTTCAGAAGCTAATTCTAATGAAGCCTAAATTTATTACTTGGTCTTCAATTCAAATGACTAGATATGATTCCTAGTAGATGCCATTGTTTAATCATGTAAAACCAAATATTTAAAGCTTCTTGTTTTCGTTCTCTAGGGAAATCGGTTGAGAGGAGGGCCTCACAGATGATTCACTTGAGTTTAGATGGGAAACGGCTTTGCGTTACAAACTAGCTCTTCAGCAAACGGGACAGTCAGTTTCTTCCGGAGGTAGTGGAGGATCCCATATGTTACAGATCAACGTGGACACTGAGCAAGGCGGTTTGACAATTAACCCAATTTTTTTTGTTGACTTCGGAAAGGAACCTTAAGGTTCTTCCCTGGCACATGAAATGAGATATCCTGGTGGTGACTGCACTTCAGACATATGGATATAAACATCATATATCTTTTTAGAAATAAGCACTCAATTTGTATGTAGCATATCAGGGGGGCAAACATTAAAATAACCCCCCTTTAAACTTAACTGGTCAAGTCAGGACAAGGTTTGATCAATGTAAAATTGTATCTTTGACATTCATCCAAGGGATTTCGTGTTCTAAAATGTTGTTAGTTTTTTTATTATTTACTTGGAATTGGGAGCTCTTAACTATATGGTTTTAGCGTTTTACATGTTCCAAGTGCCGTTGGTTTCTGTTGCTATTAGATAACAAAGTGATGCAGCATAGGCAGCAGCTTCATAATAGACAGTCACCAACTTACATAATAGATGGTCACCAACTTGCGGATTAATATATGTTTTGGTCGTTATGTTGGGGTCAATTTTTATTGTGATTATGGACTTTTTTTTTGTTATAAACGTATTACTATATTCGAAAAAATTTACAAAATGATCGTTACTTAACATTACGCCTAAAAAAGTAGACGAAAATGCTGAGTAGAATAACGGTTAACACACGTATTAATTATGTTGTAGGTGACGTAAATTGAATTAATTGATGTTTTGGTAATTATACTAGGGATCGATTTTCATTTTAATTACTGAAACTTTTTTTGTTACATTCTAGTTCTCGAAATATCAAAAATATTACAAATTAGTAATTTTATAATTTTTTGTCCACCTCTAATTACAAGTGTTTTCAAGTATGTATAAGTATATTAATTTCAATATATATATAAATTATTACCATGAAATTGCTTTTCTAGGACTATATATGAAAAGCTGGACAAATAAAATTGCACTAAAAAATTATATGTTGAAGTGGTATACATTTCAAACTTATTTAAAAACAAAATTCAAAAATACTATCCTACGATGGGCCTTTTTTTTGATAAATGTTGAACTTCGCATATGCCATATTTGGATATAATTTACTACTTAAAAATACTAGTTATAAAAGAGATTTTATGGTTTTTTTATTTTTAAATTAGGAGTGTAATTATATGTCATTCAAGGATATATAGCTAAATATGTTTTACGAAAATTTTAGAAAAGGAAAATGATTTAAAGACTCTACTATTAATCAATGAAATTGATATTTCCACAAGTAATTTTTATATTTTTTCAAGATTCCTCTCACATAAATGTAAACTCCAGTTATTATTCATTAGTTGTTTATTGAAATATCAATTTTTTTTAATTTACTAGGAATGTAATTGTGTGCCCAAAATACGAAGTGATTTCTTTTGATTTGAAATAGTTGAGTATCATGTAGTAAGGTAGATATGGTCTTACCATTCTGGACCCAGTAAACAAAACTTATTATTTGATACAAACATGACTTAAATAGAAAACCAGTTGCAAAAGTCTGTATGACGATATCTCAAAATTAAGTTTCAACATTTGAAAGCCACCTTCATAAATTTAATTTAATATTTTCATATATTTCTATACTTTATTTGTATGTTAAATTACAATTTTGATTTTACCAAATTAAAAGTTGGGGCTATGAGAAATTGTGTTAGTCTACTTAGCATTTTCGCCCATTTTTTTTTATGGAATGTTAAACAATGATCATTTTATAAAAAAAATTGAGTGTAGTAATGTGTTTATAATAAATAAATAAAAAGTCGATAACCACAATGAAAATTGACAATTAACATGTGTAGATACTTCCAAAAGTAGCAGACAAACAATGTCCCCAATTATCAGGGACGAAGTTACTCCCCCTCTCCCTCCCCCCAAAAAAAAAAGATTTTTTAAATATGTGTACCATTATTAGTTTATACCAATTAAGGGTGACAATTTAAGTTTGTCTTGTCGTATTTTGGTCATGACATTTCAAATTTGTGTTAAATATTAGTCTACCCAAATTCAACTTGTTTAATTAGTTGTGTTAAATAAATTGACACTAACTTGACTTATTTATTTAACGCGTGATCGAAAAAAAATTAAGACTAATATTTCATTTTCTTTAAACAAAACACACAACTCATAAACTTTTTATAAAGCACAAATTCATAAATTCTAAATAATAACAAATTAGATAAGCAGGTTTGTTGTGTTATTTTTTGGTTATTTGTGTTTGACATTAACATGACTTGTTTATTATTTGTGTCGGTAAATTGTGTCATTTTTGAATTCTTGTCAAGTAAAAGTTAATCCGAATCTGATAATTTTGTGTCAGATTCGAGTTAATGTGTCGTGTCAAAAATTGTCATTACTAATTTAAAGGTTTATTTGATTTTGCCGCCTTCTTTTTTGCTGCAAGTGGGAGAATGATTATGATTTAAATTTAATTGGTAAACATTAATTTTTGTCAATATAGACTACGTCTCTCCGCCCAATGCTATCTCAATACCAATTAAACCAATAAAAAATCACCCTTAATTTTGGACAAAAAAATCATACGAGACCGACCAATTCTACCCTTCTAGGTTCGGTTTGACCCCCTCCAAGATAAAATCCTAGCTTCGTCCCTGCCAATTATTTTAGGAAGCATTTCATTTAACAGTGCTTTTTGGAAGACTTCATAATTTTGTTGAAGATACAGCTTTTGGTCCAAGAATCTTAAAGAATTTAATTAAGGAGCAAGCCGGTAAAGCAGGCTTTACAAATGATATGAAATAAACTGGAATAATTTAATAGAATAGTTTATACAAAAACAATTTATGGAGCAGAAAGCATTCTCAATCTAAGCTCAAATCTATCTCCAAACTAATTAAAGATATATAAAAGGTCGTACAAAATCTTGCTAATGACCAAAACTAATAGTTTTTGAAAGTCTCATATCCTTAAAATAATCTATATATCACCTAAAATCAGAGCATGAACATTTCCCACCTTTAAAATGGTGAAATCTGTTGGCGTCGCCAACAACAATTTCCCTTTTCACTATGCTATAAATGAATTTGAAAACAATATGGCAATCTGCACAAACGCGGAGATTTTTAACTATTCTTATAATTGTACCGGGAACAGATTTAGCAGCCCATAAGCCACCGCGAGCCTCTCACTATGCCAAAAGAGTCTCTTTTCCTTCTCTTGCTGCTCCATATCATGCAAAACCGAACTAGTGTCAGGAGCACAACCTCTTCTCCTCATCTCTGCATCTAGTTCTTTAAGTAGATCGAAAATCTCATCCTTCATTGGATGTCAGGTCTCCCCAGCATAAAACACTTGGCTCTCCTTTCTTAAGTCAATGCAACTGTAACCAGGTTCCGTTTTAAATTCCATAACAGCCATCAACTTTCGTATTTTAGATATATTTTCCCATATAGCAGCACCAGCATAAGCATTAGATAAAAGAATGTAGGTTGAAGTATCTGCTAGCATTAAGCCCAATAGACGATCAACAACTCTAATTCCCATTTGAGTATTCCCATGTCGCTTACAAGCACTTAATAAAGCCAGTCAATCAGCTTCATCAGGCTTGAACGACATTGTATTGAGAAGCTTCTCAGCGTCATCAAGATGCCCTGATCGACTAAAAAGATCCAATAAGCATTTATAGTGCTGCAAAGAAGGGCTCAATCCATACTCCTCAACCAAGGATTTGAAGAGATGACGTCCTTTGTTAACTAACCCAACATGACTACAAGCATAAATTAAACCTACAAATATTACTTCATTTGGCTCTAGTCCAGTTGAAACCATCTCATCATAGAGCAACAGTGCTTCCTCAGCTCGCCCATACTGCCATCCCAACTATAATCGAACTCCAATAAACTACATCTTTTTGGCATATACTATCAAATGTACTTTTTGCTGTGTTTACATCACTATATTTTGCATACATATCCACTAGTGCATTACTCACAAATAAGCTAGATTCATGACTAAATGCTAAAACCAAGAAATGGATTTGCTTTCCAAGATCCAATGCTACAAACTTAGCAGAAGCTCCAATAATACTTGAAGGATAATTGGGTCTACAATATCAATCACTTCTCTTCTCATTTCATTAAACAGATTAAACGCATCGACCCAATAGCCACTCTGCACCAACTCAGATATCAAAGTAGTCTAAGTAAACAAATTAACCTCCTTCATACCTCTCAAAAGGCCAATAACTTCTGATTTCTTACCACTCCGGGCATACCTAGCTACCATAGTGGTCCAAGAAACTGAATTTTCCCAACAAATTGAGTCAAACCAAACGGGCATCATCAACTAATCCACATTTTGCATACATATCAACAAGTGAGGACTTAACCACATCGTCATTCGAAAACGACAATGACACAAACCGGGCATGCACTTAAATGCCTTAAAGCCCCCAAGTTAGCACAAGCCTTGACTAGACTTGCAAAGACAAAATGGTCAGGTTACAACCCATCAAGAGCTTCCTTGTTTAGGAACATAGAGAGGGTGCGGTGGGGTAAATTGGCTTGGTTGTAGGCAGTAAGAATTGAAGCCCAGGAGACTGGGACTCTTTGGGGCATTTCATCGAACAGTTGGAAGCCACTTTGAATGAGACAGCATTTGCCATACATATTTATGAGATTGTGGGGAAGGCGGTTTAATGAATTGATATTGTTCAATTCAATTACTTAGCCAAATTACCAGAGATTTGGAGTGGGAGAATGCAGAAATGGGAGAAATAAGAGAAGCAGAATAAGGGAGATAGAAAATTGAGGAAGAAGTAGAGAGAATCAGAAGTTTGAAAAGGAAGAAATCTTCATTCATCAAAATCATGTCCTTACATCCTTCCGAACTGAAAAATAGCCAAACAGAATGTGCACAAATTGCACCAGCTAACATATGCAAAACATGACCCATGCAACTAATTGAAAATGAGAAATTACATAGATGCCCTGAATTAAAAAGACCAATTACTGTTCTACCCTCAAACTAACTTCACCTTGTTAACTGATTACTAGTATTCTTTACATTCCTTCCCCCTTGAAAGAGCCCTTGTCCTCAAGGGTGAAAATGAGGAAATTTCTTATTAATTTACTCCCAATCCTCCCAAGTAACTTTTGTAGGAAGAGTGTTAGCCTATTGGATCAAGACTTCGACTTCGACTGCTGCTGCATTGTTCTTTTTCACCATTCTCCTGTCAAGGACTGCTATAGGTTCCACCAGAAAGTTCTCTTCAGACTCTGCAGGAGGTAGAGAAGAGGAGGGAATACCATGCGTCCCAATTTTCTTTTTGAGTTGGGAGACATGGAAAACATGATGGATTTTTGTAGAAATAGGTAATTTGAGTTTATATGCTATAACACCAATCTTACTTTCTACCATAAAAGGTCCAAAATATTTTGGAGAGAGCTTCCTTTTGCTATATCCTGCTACTGTCATCTGTTTATAAGGCATCACCTTAAGATAAACCATATCCCCAATTTCAAATGACCTCTCTGTCTTGTGTTTGTCAGCATAATACTTAATTCTGGATTGAGCTTTGATTAAGTGATGTTTCATCAGCTGCAACAATTGGGATCTATCTATCTTTATAGAACTGCTTAGTGGCAGGATCATGAATTCCCCCAAATTGATGGAAATTTAAATGAGGTGGTTTATAACCATATAACATCTCAAAGGGGGTAGCTTGTAATCCAGTATGGAAGTGGGAGTTGTACCACCATTCTGCCAAGGCTAACCATGCAGTCCAGTTCTTGGGTTTCTGTGTAACCATGCATCTGAGGTAGCACTCTAAGGTCTGATTTACCCTCTCAGTTTGTCCATCTGTCTGAGGGTGATAGGTTGTACTCATTTGAAGTCTAGTACCCACCATCTTAAAAAGAGACCATGTAGCTTATATATGTTTGAGATGAAGATTTTTGCTAACTGTGCAGCAGTAAAGGGATGCTGTAATGCAATAAAATGCCCATATTTAGTGAGCCGGTCCACCACGACCTATATAGCAGTTTTTCCCTCTGATTTGGGTAGACCTTCTATGAAATCCCTTGAGATATCAGCCCAAGGAATTTCTAGAATTGGTAAAGGTTGCAGAAAACCTAAAGAAGCCACAGTCTCATGTTTTTGCTGTTGACACACATTGCATTCTTTAACAAAGGAAGTGACATCCTACCTAATAGTAGACCACCAAAAATACTTGCTTATCCATTCAAAAGTACATTTGATCCCAAAGTATCCCCCAATAGGTGAGTTGTGAAACTCTATTAGGAATTTATTCCTTAGAGAAGGATTTGGTCCCACAACAAGTTTGTCCTAAAACTTAAGTCTGCCATTCTTGAAGGTATAACCAGGAAGGGCATCTAGTTACATCTGCAGCTGTATAATGATAGCATTTAATCCTTCATCCATCTCTCAGGTTTGGGCTATTTCTGTCACCCAAGTAGGAATGACTGTTGTTAGTGATAAACAAGTTGTTGTGGGTTTAATGGTGTTCTCAGAAGGAGTTTGCATATCAAAAATCTAGTTTGGGGACATTTCAACTTTTTGAGACAAACTGTTAGCCACATTGTCTTCCTTCCCTTTCTTGTAAGCTATTTCATAATCAAGCCTTATCAACTTGGTAATCTATTTTTGCTAGATGGTGGCGGTGATCCTCTGATTGAGAAGATACTTAAGGCTCTGGTGATCTGTTTTGATATATACCTTGTTACCTAATAAGTAGTGTCTCCACTTATGGACTGTATATATCACTGCCATTAGTTCTTTTTCATAAGTAGACCATCCCAAGTGCTGAGATGCTATAGCTTTACTAAGGAAAGGTATAGGTTTATTTTGCTACATTAACACTGCTCTAATTCCAGCATGTGATGCATCTGTTTCTAGCACAAAGGGTTCCTCAAAGTTGGGCATAGCTATAACTAGAGCCTAAGTCATGACATTCTTAAGAATTCGAAAAGCTGTAGTAGCTTCATTGTCCCATGTAAACCTTCTCTTCTTGAGCAGATCAGTTAGGAGCTTGCTTATTATCCTATAGTTCCTTATAAATTTTTTGTAATAGTCAGTCAGGCCCAGAAATCCACTCAGTCCCTTAATGTTGGTTGGTAGTGGCCATTTGACCCTGTAACTAATTTTATCTTGGTATGTGGATACCCCTTCAATAGTAATGCAATGACTAAGGCATTGTATTTGTTGGGTCCCAAAGACACACTTACTTCTTTTGGCATACAAGCAATGATTGTGTAACAGCTGCAATGTAAGCTTTAGATGTTCTAGATGGTCCTTAAAACTTCTGTTGTAAACCAGTATATCATCAAAGAACACTAGTACAAACTTCCTTAAATAAGGTTGAAACACCTCATTCATTAGAGATTGGAAAGTAGCTGGGATATTAGTGAGCCCAAAAGGCATCACTAGGAATTCAAAGTGTCCATTATGGGTTCTAAAAGCTATTTTTGGGATGTCATCTTTATGGACCCTAATCTGATGGTAGCCAGACCTTAGATCTAATTTAGAGAACTACTTAGATCCATGTAGCTCATCAAAGACTTCATCAATAGCAGGGATACGAAATTTATCTTTGATTGTCATGGTGTTCAAAGCCCTATAATCTATGCATATTCTCCATGTCCCATCATGCTTCTTGACTAGTAATACTGGGAAAACACAAGGGCTATTGCTAGCTTGAATTATACCATTTTGAAGCATTTCTTGCACTATTTTCTCTATCTCCTCCTTCTGCACATAGGGGTATCTATATGGTCTGAGATTTATGGGTTAGCTGCCCTCCTTCTACCTTATATGGTGATCTTGGTTTATGACTGGGTAATCCTGTTGGCTCCTCAAATACTGCAGAAAATTTTTGCAACAATTTTTCTATCTGAGAGCAATATCTGTTAGTAGAATCAACAACTTCTTTTGCATCTTTGTCTTCTAGCAACTTTTGGTTTAGAGTAGTACCTTCCCCTTCCTTATACATCCCAAAGAGATATCTAAAATACCTATGAGGACATAGTTGAGTACCTTCTGAAATGCACCAGATTCTATTAGCTAGACTGTTGGGGCCACCTGGTCAGATTCTCCTTGCAGCATAATAGTCCTTCCCCCTTGCACTAGTGTTATTTGTAAGCCATAAAAATCAAAAGTGACTGGATTAAACAATTTCAACCGCTGAATTCTCAACACAACATCTATACCTCCCAAAGGTAGAATTCTGAAATCTGTGTTAAATTCTTCTCTTTGAATGGACCATGCCAATTTTGAACAGCATTGTTGACTACAAACTTGAAATCCATCTGCCACTGTTACTCTCATGGGGTTAGTCTCCTGAACTGCAGGCTTGACCCTTTTTGCAACCTGTGAATCTAGGAAGTTATTGGTACTTCCACTGTCAACCAAAATTCTTAAGAATTTTCCATTTACCATTCTCAATAGCCTGATTGTCTTATTGGTGCTATGACCAGACAAGACATGTAAGGTGATTTTAGCCTCCTTCTCCTCACAGTTTCCTAGCTCCTCTTTCTTTCCCTTATCATCACTGCAATCAGTTTCTTCACTTTCTGGAATATCTGAGGGTAGCATCATGAATAGGTGTGGCTTTTTACATACACGGCCTTGCACAAAAGGCTCATTGCAGGAAAAATATAGCTTCTTCCTTCCTTTCTCATCCATTTGCTCCCTAGTAAGCCCCCTCACTGGTAAGGCCCTTACAGTCTCCTCATGAACTACTACAGCAGGTTTACTTGGTAGTGTAAGAACAGTTTTAGGAGAGAAAGAACTCCCGGTAGGTTTTTGTATCAATTTGCTCCTCTTGAGCCAAGCTTCTAGTTTAGCCTCTTCCACCCTAGCCAACCTAATCATATCCTTGAGAGTTTGTGGTTGTAGCTCCTGAACCCCAAACTGGACTTCCAGTTTTAATCCCCCCATGAAGCAGTCCATGAAAAATTCCTCATTAAGGACTGAATTCCTTACCAATGCCAACCCTTCAACTCTTCAATTTTTTTTCTATATTCATCTACAGTTCCCACCTGTTGCAGCCTCTTCAATTCCCCAATGGGATTTTCATTAGCATCAAGACTGAACCTAGCTATGATCTCTTCTGTTAACTTTCCCCAAGTTAACTCCTGCCCCATAGGCACAAAACCTGAGTACAATAACTCAACTTCTCCCTCAAAATTCATAGTAGCCAAGAATATTTTCTGTGATTCAGACACCACATGATGGGAGAATAATTTATTGCACTTCCTCAACCAGGATCTAGGGTTTTTTCCATCAAACTTGGGAAACTTACATTTAATAGTTCTGAAAATACTATCATAATTATCTGACCCAGGCTATGAATCATTGGGCCCTAAAATGGAGTGAGGTGTAGAACCAGAAGTACATATATTATTGGGATCATTCTGTCCTTTATGCGAAACCATGAGTGATTCGAATTTCTTCAACAACTCCTGTTGCATAAATACAGATTCCTGTAGTTGAGCCCTGAGCTGTTGTATGCTACTTGTCTGCTCTTGAAGTTGAAACTCCACGTTGCTCAATCTCTGATGGTTAGTGGCCATGAGTGCAGGAACTTAGGCTTTGATATCAATTGTAATGAATTGATAGGGTTCAATTTAATTACTTAGCCAAATTACCAGAGATCTGGAGTGGGAGAATGCAAAAATGGGAGAAATAAGAGAAGAAGCAAAATAAGGTGTGACGCCCCCAAATCTGGGCCCACACAGCCCAAACTTGAGTCGTCAAAATACTACAACAAAATTATTACAACAAAGCACAACGTACAACAATACAGTGTATAATAATACACAACTAAGTCTTCACTATTATTGCCACACTATTTTACAAAACGTGAAGACTATGATAACTATTCCTCGGACCCTCACTCCATTCCCCGGCTAGACCCTGTTATGTTTTCATCTCCTGTTGAAAAACAATGGAACAAAAGAAAGGGTGAGCTCAAATAGCCCAGTAAGAAATATCATGACTAAGATAATGATGAATAAATTATCATTAGCCTTCAACAGTTGAGTTCTTGATAGAATACAATAGACTACAAGGTTTATATCAAAAACTGCAGTTAAATTCTTAAACAACGTTCAGATCAATAATAGCAGCGGAATGAGTAATCTATTAGAAGAATAATGCAGACTATAATGTCCACTCGGTTCTCTTTTTCGTAAAAACATCATCAACTTTTATCATCTGAAATACCATTAGTCATGATAATATAAATTCACAGTTCCTGATCATAATCATGCACATCAACAGTTCATCTTTGCACTACGGGCCAAAGATATTCAATATAGCACCAACGGTCATGATTATACCAGATTCAGCCTTTGGTCATAATCATACCAAACAACAGTTCATCTTTGCACTACGGGCCAAAGAGAACATTCACCACATGCCATAAAAGACACCGAACAGATGTATCGCCTTTAACCTATTATATCGCCTTTAACCTATCATCTGTTCAACAAATATAACACATCTGTGCCCCCGGCCACAGATATTCACAACAGCTTGATTTTTGGATGATTAAAATGATATAAATGATGAACAAAAGAAATAGGATAACAATAAGTATCGGAAGTTTACTTTGTACAGATTCAAATAATGTCCAAATTGTCAACATGATGTGGAGTGAAATTTAAAAATGATATTCAAGATCCACAGTTCAGAATAACGGTTACAATTCAATAGAAAGGTTCACGTAAATAGGAAGGTTCAGTTGAAATAATGAAGTTCAACTATTATGGAACATATAATATTTTCAGGAATTATAGAAGCAATAGTTCCATAATAAATTTCGATTTAGGAGTATGAAAGAAAATAATATCCCTTACCGTAGCAGGTTTGATTAACAAAAGGTGAAGGAAATTAATACAAAGGGTTATTCACCAACAGGCGGCAATCCGCTCCGTAAGGTTATTCCCACAATTTAATAGAATTTGAGTACAAAGAGTTATTCACCAAACAGGCGGCAATCCGCTCCGTAAGGTTATTCTCAGAGATTAATAATGAATGAATACGAAAGGTTATTCACCAACAGGCGGCAATCCGCTCCGTAAGGTTATTCCCACAATTTAATACATGGAAATAAAAGGCACGTCTTATGAGTAAGGAAGAAACAATATTATTATCGAGAATCAAATAATGATAATCCCTTACCATAGTACGTTTGAATAATGGAAGATGAAAAAGATGGTATCCCTTACCTCAACACGTGACTGGATATTGATTTAAATGAGGTTGATTAACTTGAACAGTACACGTATACTTATAGATCTTCACAAATACTCAAGATGACTTAAGCACACTTAGAGAGAACTTTCACAAGAAGTATTTAGAGAGAGAAAGAAAGAACAAGTAAGGAAGTTTATGAAAAATCCTTAAGTTAAGGCTTCTATTTATAGCCAAAAATCTTATCATTCATTTAATCTAAACCATTCATTTAAAGATCATCTTTTAATCTACACCATCCATTTCAAATATTATATTATCTTTAATCTACACCATTCATTTCATATCACCTAATAATCACCTAACTTTATATTATAAACAAATCAATTTAATTATTCAACAATAATTCACACTTTAATCTACACCATTCATTTCATATCACCTAATAATCATCTAACTTTATATTATAAACAAATCAATTCAATTATTCAACAATAATTCACACTTTAATCTACACCATTCATTTCATATCACCTAATAATCACCTAACTTTATATTATAAACAAATAACTTTATCAATTCAATTATTATGACTAATTGTTATAAATACAGTATAGTTAGCTCTTAGATATCAAGTCAATAAATTAATGAAATACAACTGTTTAAATAACATCATAATAGAGATAACAATAATGTAAAATAAAGCATATGTTACTGTGTAATGACAATTATTGATTCAATAATGTGAATTACTGTGCATATGTTACTGTGACAATTATTAGGTTCAATAATTTTAAAAACAGTGCAACAACAATTATTGACTCAATGATATAAAATACAGTGTAATGACAATTATTAAATCAATAATGCAAAATACTGCGTAACAACAATTATTGAATTGATAATATAAAATATTATGCAGTGACAATTATCGATGAAATGATGCGTAACAGTTACGGTGTCAATTATCAGACCAAAAATATGAGACACTATGCAATACCGTGTGTTACTGTAGAGTACCGAGTGCTACAGAAAATACCAATAACTATCGTATGCTACTATTCTTTTATCACCGGTATTTTAACAGTTCCGTTGACTATTTTTATTTAAAAAGGTTATTTCTGTCGTTTTCTATATCCGACAAATATTCCGATGTGGGGTCCACCAATAATTTGTTATTTCGGCGCCGTCGGACCAAACGAATATTCCCCGACCAAACGAATATTGTCCGACAAAGTAAAATTTGCACATAACATCCTTAACTTTTAACTTTATCGATTTAACCACTTACTGTTTCAAAAAAATATATATATGAAGAAAAATTAAATTTTGTATTTCATAAAATTCGGGGTCTTACAACCTCCCCTCCTTATGAAATTTCGTCCCCGAAATTGACGTACCTGACATATCGAAGAGGTAAGGATACTTAGATTTCATCTCAGATTCTAGCTCCCAGGTCATTTCCTCAGTATCTTGGTTCCTCCATAAAACCTTAACTTGAGGTATAACCTTTGAGCGTAGGATCTGCTCCTTCTTATCCAGGATCTTAACAGGTACTTCCTCGTATGTTAAATCCTCTGCTATAACGTCTGGTTCTAACTCAATGACGTGGTTTGAGTCCTTCACATATTTATGTAACATAGATATGTGAAAAACGTTATGGATGCGAGACATACTTGGTGGTAGGGCTAGTCTGTAGGCTACGGTTCCTATTCGATCGAGGATTTCAAATGGGCCAATAAATCGAGGGTAGAGCTTTCCTCTCTTTCCGAATCTCGTAACCCCTTTCCATGGAGAAACACGTAAGAATACATGATCTCCGACGTTGAAACTTTCGTCTCTCCGATGAAGATCAGCATAACTCTTTTGTCGTTCTTGTGCGGTCTGTATTCGTTGTCGGATCATTTGGATCTTTTCGGTCGTCAAGCGTACCAACTCGGGTCCCAACAATTTTGCTTCTCCTACCTCATTCCAACATATTGGAGAGCGACACTTCCTTCCATACAATGCCTCGAATGGAGCTATGCCTATGCTTGCTTGGTAACTGTTGTTGTAAGAAAATTCCACCAACGGCAAGTACTTATCCCAACTTCCTTTGAAGTCTAATTCACAAAGTCTCAAAAGATCTTCGAGGGTCTGGATCGTCCTTTCCGATTGTCCGTCCGTTTGAGGATGGTATGCAGAACTAAAACGTAGTTCAGTGCCCATAGCTTTTTGTAGACTGATCCAAAAGCGTGAAGTGAATCTAGGATCTCGATCAGAAACTATGGAAACTGGCATGCCATGCAATCTCACGATCTCATTTATGTACATACCGGCAAGACGTTCAAGTGAAAAGTTTTCTCGTATAGGCAAGAAATGAGCAGATTTGGTCAATCTATCTACGATCACCCAAATTGCATCTAAGCCTTGAGAAACTTTTGGAAGACCCGTCACGAAGTCCATATTGATGTGTTCCCACTTCCATTCGGGAACTTCAAGTGATTGTAATGGACCTTTAGGAACTTGATGCTCTGCCTTGACACGTTGACAAGTTAGGCACCTTGAGATAAACTCCGCAATCTCTCTTTTCATATTGTTCCACCAAAATGTATGTCGAAGATCTCGATACATCTTGGTACCTCCTGGGTGGATTGCAAACGGCGTGTTGTGTGCCTCCATCATGATTTTATGCTTTAATTCAGGATCGTTAGGAACACAGAGTCGAGAGTTGACTCGAAGTATTCCTTTCTCGTCGATTCTTGCTTCGGGAATGGCACCTTCTTGTACTTTCTTTATCATGTTTATCAGTTCCGGATCGGTAGCTTGAGCAGCTTTAATTTTATCGATTAAAGTTGGTTCTACTCGCACGTGAGCAATCTTCGAGCGGGTCCCTGGTGTCTTTAGCTCTATCTCCATCTTTTGCAAGTCGTACAAAATACACTTTTGTGTTGTCAGCAGTGCACTTGTACTTGCATAAGATTTTCTGCTCAAAGCGTCAGCTACAACGTTCGCCTTTCCCGGGTGATACTGGATTGTGTGGTCATAATCCTTTAACAGCTCAAGCCAACGTCGTTGTCGCATGTTGAGTTCCTTCTGGGTGAAGAAATACTTGAGACTTTTATGATCCGTATAGATATCCACTTTTTCTCCGTACAAGTAGTGTCTCCAGATCTTCAACGCGAAAACGACTGCTGCCAACTCTAGATCATGAGTAGGATAATTTTTCTCATAATCTTTGAGTTGTCGAGAGGCGTAGGCTATAACCTTTCCATGTTGCATAAGGACACAGCCTAGACCTTTGCCAGAAGCATCGCTGTAGATAACAAATTCTCCTGATCCTGATGGTATGGTCAGAACAGGAGCTGAAACCAGTCTCTTCTTGAGTTCTTGGAAACTTTTCTCGCATTCCTCGCTCCATATGAATTTTGTGCTTTTCCGAGTAAGCTGCGTTAATGGAGTGGCGATTCGAGAAAATCCTTCTACGAATCTCCGATAATAACCAGCTAGACCCAGAAAACTTCGGACTTCGGTTACTGTTTTGGGTTGTTCCCAATTTAGTACCGTTTCAATCTTCGCAGGATCGACTGATATTCCTTGACTAGAAATCACATGCCCAAGAAACGCGACCTCCTCAAGCCAGAACTCACATTTCTTCAACTTGGCATATAATTTGTTTTCACGGAGCTTTTGTAGTATCAATTTCAGATGTTGTTCATGATCCTCGTGACTCTTGGAGTATATGAGGATGTCATCAATAAAGACAACCACAAAATGATCCAAATGTTCCTTGAATATCCGGTTCATCATGTCCATGAAAGCTGCAGGAGCATTAGTTAGTCCAAAAGGCATGACTAAGAACTCATAATGCCCATAACGAGTTCTGAAAGCAGTCTTTGGAATGTCCTCAGCTTTAACCTTTAACTGATGATATCCAGAACGGAGATCAATCTTTGAGAAATGTTGAGCGCCTTGCAATTGATCAAACATGTCATCAATCCGAGGTAACGGGTACCTGTTTTTGATGGTGACATGGTTCAATTCTCGGTAGTCAATGCTCAATCTCATACTCCCGTCTTTCTTCTTCACAAATAGAACAGGAGCACCCCAAGGTGATGCACTCGGACGAATGAAACCGGTATCCAACAATTCCTGTAGTTGGACTTTTAACTCTTGAAGTTCAATGGGAGCCATTCGGTAGGGAGCTTTGGAAATGGGCTTGGTACCGGGTTCAAGATCAATATAAAAATCAATTTCACGGTTTGGGGGTAAGCCAGGAAGTTCTTCAGGAAAAACGTCAGGAAACTCATTAACAATGGGAATATCATTCAAGTTTGACGTATTTTTGTTCAAATCAGTGACATGAGCTAAAAAGGCTTGACATCCGTTTTTCAATAAACGAATGACTTTATGGCTAGAAATAACAGTTATAGATTTCAATGGTTTAGTTGCTTGAATTTGCATGACAGGTTGATTAGGAATATGAAAACTAATAATCTTATGAAAACAATCAATTTTAGCATGATGGGTAGTCAACCAATCAATTCCTAAAATCACATCAAATTCATGCATCTCCAAAGAAATAAGGTCAACAGGTAATGTGAGGTTGTTGATTTGAACTAGGCAAGATTTATAGACAGTAGATGTAATGGTCATTTCTCCTAATGGGGTTTCAACTGATAAGTCAAAGTCCAAATTTTCAGGAGTTAAGTTTAAACGCTGAGCACATGTAGGTGAAATAAAAGAATGGGTAGAGCCAGTATCTAACAAAGCGTAGACTTCACGAGAATTTATGAATAGCTTACCGGTTATCACCTCGTTCGAGTTTCGTGCCATTTGGGATGTCACAACAAAAGCTCTCCCTTGAACTACAGATTTTCCTTTATCCGCGCTAGCTTTTGGTATCATCATTGCAGCTGGACTTGATTTTGTGGCAGGACAAAACCGCGCAAGATGACCCTCTTTCCCACAACTGTAGCACTTTTTGGACTGCAGTGTACAGTTTGGGCTGATGTGACCTTCCTGACCACACCTATAGCATCTCACTGGTGGTCGATCTTCTCCCCTTGAAACTGGGGTCGGTGCTGGTGTTGGTACTGGTGCTGGTGCCCTTCCATAATTATTATGGAATCTCTTTCTTTTGAAATTGTTCCCACTAGATTCTCCTCTTCTGTTATTTGGTATGGAATTACCACCGAAGTGTTGGTTACCTCCTCGATGGTTCTCGTTCCTGTGGTTGTTGTCACTCCTTTCTCTATGCTGATCATTAACTCTTGGCTGCAATGTTTCATCTGTTTGCTCCACCCTTTGAGCCCTATCTACAACATCTGAATACAAACTAAATTTATGAGAGCTAAGTTGTTGACGAATTTTGAATCTCAAACCTCTTAGGAACATCCGACTCATTCGTGCTTCGTCATCCACAAGATGAGTCGCAAAACGAGACAGTTCAGCAAACTTAGCTTCATATTGAGAAACTGTCATGTTTCCCTGCTCCAGCTCAATGAATTCCACTTCCTTCATATGGCGGATGCTTTCTGGGAAGTACTTCTCGTTAAACAGTTCTTCGAATTCTGTCCAAGACATTTCGAGTGCTGAAGGTTGGATACGTTTTACCGCTTCCCACCAATGGTCCGCCTCACCTCGTAACATAAAAGTGGCAAATGGCACCTTCTGATCATCAGCGCATTGTAAGACATCAAGTATTTTTGTCGTCTGCTTCAGCCATGCCTCCGCTTTGAGTGGGTCAGGCTTCCCGTGGAATTCAGGTGGTCCTAATTCTTTAAATTGCTTAACAGTGACCATCCTCAAATTGCCAGTGTTTCTACCGTTATTATTGACTGGATTTCCTCTTCCTTGATTCTGTATGAACTGCATGAAATTCCTAAAGAATCCATCGTTCATCATGTTATCAGGAACATTATTTCCTGAGTTGGCTGGAGGATTGTTTGGGGCCTCTTGATTCTCGGCTACATTTGCTTCGGGTATTCCATAGTTAACCTCTTGATTTTCAGATGCCATACTTAACTGTGGTCACAAAATAAATGTTAGTTCAAATAAACTGACTCATCACTTCATGTTCCTACATTCAAATCGACTCATTAGATAAAAAAATCTATTTTAGGTAGGACACACTAGTGACTGATTCTATTCGTCTATCCCCTCCTAGTTCTACCCCAGATCTCCATTAAAGACCATATCCCTAAGCTCTGATGCCAACTGTGACGCCCCCAAATCTGGGCCCACACAGCCCAAACTTGAGTCGTCAAAATACTACAACAAAATTATTACAACAAAGCACAACGTACAACAATACAGTGTATAATAATACACAACTAAGTCTTCACTATTATTGCCACACTATTTTACAAAACGTGAAGACTATGATTGTAAGACCCCGAATTTTATGAAATACAAAATTTAATTTTTCTTCATATATATATTTTTTTGAAACAGTAAGTGGTTAAATCGATAAAGTTAAAAGTTAAGGATGTTATGTGCAAATTTTATTTTGTCGGACAATATTCGCTTTGTCGGGGAATATTCGTTTGGTCGGGGAATATTCGTTTGGTCCGACGGCGCCGAAATAACAAATTATTGGTGGACCCCACAACGAAATATTTGTCGGATATAGAAAACGACAGAAATAATCTTTTTAAATAAAAATAGTCAACGGAACTGTTAAAATACCGGTGATAAAAGAATAGTAGCATACGGTAGTTATTGGTATTTTCTGTAGCACTCGGTACTCTACAGTAACACACGGTATTGCATAGTGTCTCATATTATTGGTCTGATAATTGACACCGTAACTGTTACGCATCATTTCATCGATAATTGTCACTGCATAATATTTTATATTATCAATTCAATAATTGTTGTTACACAGTATTTTGCATTATTGATTTAATAATTGTCATTACACTGTATTTTATATCATTGAGTCAATAATTGTTGTTGCACTGTTTTTAAAATTATTGAACCTAATAATTGTCACAGTAACATATGCACAGTAATTCACATTATTGAATCAATAATTGTCATTACACAGTAACGTATGCTTTATTTTACATTATTGTTATCTCTATTATGATGTTATTTAAACAGTTGTATTTCATTAATTTATTGACTTGATATCTAAGAACTAACTATACTGTATTTATAACAATTAGTCATAATAATTGAATTGATAAAGTTATTTGTTTATAATATAAAGTTAGGTGATTATTAGGTGATATGAAATGAATGGTGTAGATTAAAGTGTGAATTATTGTTGAATAATTGAATTGATTTGTTTATAATATAAAGTTAGGTGATTATTAGGTGATATGAAATGAATGGTGTAGATTAAAGTGTGAATTATTGTTGAATAATTAAATTGATTTGTTTATAATATAAAGTTAGGTGATTATTAGGTGATATGAAATGAATGGTGTAGATTAAAGATAATATAATATTTGAAATGAATGGTGTAGATTAAAAGATGATCTTTAAATGAATGGTTTAGATTAAATGAATGATAAGATTTTTGGCTATAAATAGAAGCCTTAACTTAAGGATTTTTTCATAAACTTCCTTACTTGTTCTTTCTTTCTCTCTCTAAATACTTCTTGTGAAAGTTCTCTCTAAGTGTGCTTAAGTCATCTTGAGTATTTGTGAAGATCTATAAGTATACGTGTACTGTTCAAGTTAATCAACCTCATTTAAATCAATATCCAGTCACGTGTTGAGGTAAGGGATACCATCTTTTTCATCTTCCATTATTCAAACATACTATGATAAGGGATTATCATTATTTGATTCTCGATAATAATATTGTTTCTTCCTTACTCATAAGACGTGCCTTTTATTTCCATGTATTAAATTGTGGGAATAACCTTACGGAGCGGATTGCCGCCTGTTGGTGAATAACCTTTCGTATTCATTCATTATTAATCTCTGAGAATAACCTTACGGAGCGGATTGCCGCCTGTTTGGTGAATAACTCTTTGTACTCAAATTCTATTAAATTGTGGGAATAACCTTACGGAGCGGATTGCCGCCTGTTGGTGAATAACCCTTTGTATTAATTTCCTTCACCTTTTGTTAATCAAACCTGCTACGGTAAGGGATATTATTTTCTTTCATACTCCTAAATCGAAATTTATTATGGAACTATTGCTTCTATAATTCCTGAAAATATTATATGTTCCATAATAGTTGAACTTCATTATTTCAACTGAACCTTCCTATTTACGTGAACCTTTCTATTGAATTGTAACCGTTATTCTGAACTGTGGATCTTGAATATCATTTTTAAATTTCACTCCACATCATGTTGACAATTTGGACATTATTTGAATCTGTACAAAGTAAACTTCCGATACTTATTGTTATCCTATTTCTTCTGTTCATCATTTATATCATTCTAATCATCCAAAAATCAAGCTGTTGTGAATATCTGTGGCCGGGGGCACAGATGTGATATATTTGTTGAACAGATGATAGGTTAAAGGCGATATAATAGGTTAAAGGCGATACATCTGTTCGGTGTCTTTTATGGCATGTGGTGAATGTTCTCTTTGGCCCGTAGTGCAAAGATGAACTGTTGTTTGGTATGATTATGACCAAAGGCTGAATCTGGTATAATCATGACCGTTGGTGTTATATTGAATGTCTTTGGCCCGTAGTGCAAAGATGAACTGTTGATCTGCATGATTATGATCAGGAACTGTGAATTTGTATTATTTTGACTAATGATATTTCAGATGATAAAAGTTGATGATGTTTTTCCTAAAAAGAGAACCGAGTGGACATTATAGTCTGCATTATTCTTCTAATAGATTACTCATTCCGCTGCTATTATTGATCTGAACGTTGTTTAAGAATTTAACTGCAGTTTTTGATATAAACCTTGTAGTCTATTGTATTCTATCAAGAACTCAACTGTTGAAGACTAATGATAATTTATTCGTCATTATCTTAGTCATGATATTCTTTACTGGGCTATTTGAGCTCACCCTTTCTTTTGTTCCATTGTTTTTCAACAGGAGATGAAAACATAACAGGGTCTAGCCGGGGAATGGAGTGAGGGTCCGAGGAATAGTTATCATAGTCTTCACGTTTTGTAAAATAGTGTGGCAATAATAGTGAAGACTTAGTTGTGTATTATTATACACTGTATTATTGTACGTTGTGCTTTGTTGTAATAATTTTGTTGTAGTCTTTTGACGACTCAAGTATGGGCTGTGTGGACCCAGATTTGGGGGCGTCACAGTTGGCATCAGAGCTTAGGGATATGGTCTTTAATGGCGATCTGGGGTAGAACTAGGAGGGGAGAGACGAATAGAATCAGTCACTAGTGTGTCCTACCTAAAATAGATTTTATTATCTAATGAGTCGATTTGAATGTAGGAACATGAAGTGATGAGTCAGTTTATTTGAACTAACATTTATTTTGTGACCACAGTTAATTATGGCATCTGGAAATCAGGAGGTTAACTATGAAATTACCGAAACAAATGTAGCTGCAAAACAAGAGGCGACGAATAATCTTCTTACAAACTCAGAGTTGAATCATTTGCCTAAGGCAAAAATTATGCGTGTTCTATCCAGTAAGGATGAAGGTGAAAGCTCTGCTACAGTCGTTCCAGATCCATTCTTAGAAGCAATTAAAGGAAGTAACGAACTTGCGGAAATTATTGTCTTTAATTTACTCACTAATTGGGAGAGTGATATCACCTGGTTATGCTCTATAACAAAGGATCAGAATATATGGACTTTTCATATTAGTCTTTGGGATTTATGGTGTTCCAGCTATGATTTTCAAGATTATTTAAAAATGATGTTTCTATACTTTTGGGCGTTACAATTTAGAGGAATTCAGGTTAAGTTAGTCACTATCGTGGAAACTGCAGTCTATCGAAAATACTATTTTAATGGAAATCATTGGTACCTTACTACTGATGAAGTTGATGAACCCGAGAAACAGTTTGCTAGAAAATTATTCAGTGGTATTCCCATGGTTGAAATACGTGAAGATCCGAATGAAGTATTCGGGATTCGATTTGACGATAACAGTCAAGAAACCGAATGAGGTGATAACCGGTAAGCTATTTATAAATTCTTGTGAAGTTTATGTCATGTTAGATACTTGCTCTACCCATTCTTTTATCTCACATACGTGTGCTCAACGTTTAAATTTGACTTCTGAAAACTTTTACTTTGACTTATCAGTTGAAACCTCATTGGGAGAAATATCTATCACATCTACTATCTATAAATCTTGCCTAGTTCAAATCAACAACCTCACATTACCTGTTGACCTTATTTCTTTGGAGATGCATGAATTTGATGTGATTTTAGGAATTGATTGGTTGACTACCCATCATGCAAAAAAATTGATTGTTTTCATAAGATTATTAGTTTTCATATTCCTAATCAACCTGTCATGCAAGTTCAAGCAACTAAACCATTGAAATCTATAACTGTTATTTCTAGCCATAAAGTCATTCGTTTATTGAAAAACGGATGTCAAGCCTTTTTAGCTCATGTCACTGATTTGAACAAAAATACGTCAAACTTGAATGATATTCCCATTGTTAATGAGTTTCCTGACGTTTTTCCTGAAGAACTTCCTAGCTTACCCCAAACCGTGAAAATGAATTTTGTATTGATCTTGAACTCGGTACCAAGCCCATTTCCAAAGCCCCATACCGAATGGCTCTCATAGAACGCCAAGAGTTAAAAGTTTAATTATTAGATATCGGTATCATTCGTTCTAGTACAAAACTTATATCGAGCGAGGAATGCAAGAAGAGTTTCCAAGAACTCAAGAGGAGACTTGTTTCAGCTCCTGTTCTGACCATACCATCAGGATCAGGAGAATTTGTTATCTACAGCGATGCTTCTGGCAAAGGTCTAGGCTGTGTCCTTATGCAACATGGAAAGGTTATAGCCTATGCCTCTCGACAACTCAAAGATTATGAGAAAAATTATCCTACTCATGATCTAGAGTTGGCAGCAGTCGTTTTCGCGTTAAAGATCTGGAGACACTACTTGTACGGAGAAAAAGTGGATATCTATACGGATCATAAAAGTCTCAAGTATTTCTTCACCCAGAAGGAACTCAACATGCGACAACGACGTTGGCTTGAGCTGTTGAAGGATTATGACCACACAATCCAGTATCACCCGGGAAAGGCGAACGTTGTAGCTGACGCTTTGAGCAGAAGATATTATGTGAGTACAAGTGCACTGCTGACAACATAAAAGCGTATTTTGTACGACTTGCAAAAGATAGGGATAGAGCTAAAAAACACCAATGACCCACTTGAAGATTGCGCACGTACGAGTAGAACCAGCTTTAATCGATAAAATTAAAGTTGTTCAAGCTACCGATCCGGAGTTGATGAATATGATGAAGAAAGTACAAGAAGGTGCTATTCCTGAGGCAATAATCGACGAGAAAGGAATACTTCGAGTCAACTCTCGACTCTGTGTTCCTAACGATCCTGAATTAAAACATAAAATCATGATGGAGGCACACAACACGCCGTTTGCAATCCACCTAGGAGGTACCAAGATGTATCGAGATCTTCGACATACATTTTGGTGGAACAATATGAAAAGAGAGATTGCGGAGTTTATCTCAAGGTGCCTAACTTGTCAACGTGTCAAGGCAGAACATCAAGTTCCTAAAGGTCCATTACAATCACTTGAAGTTCCCGAATGGAAGTGGGAACACATCAATATGGACTTCGTGACGGGTCTTCCAAAAGTTTCTCAAGGCTTAGATGCAATTTGGGTGATCGTAGATAGATTGACCAAATCTGCTCATTTCTTGCCTATACGAGAAAACTTTTCACTTGAACGTCTTGCCGGTATGTACATAAATGAGGTCGTGAGATTGCATGGCATGCCAGTTTCCATAGTTTCTGATTGAGATCCTAGATTCACTTCACGCTTTTGGATCAGTCTACAAAAAGCTATGGGCACTGAACTACGTTTTAGTTCTGCATACCATCCTCAAACGGACGGACAATCGGAAAGGACGATCCAGACCCTCGAAGATCTTTTGAGACTTTGTGTATTAGACTTCAAAGGAAGTTGGGATAAGTACTTGCCGTTGGTGGAATTTTCTTACAACAACAGTTACCAAGCAAGCATAGGCATGACTCCATTCGAGGCATTGTATGGAAGGAAGTGTCGCTCTCCAATATGTTGGAATGAGGTAGGAGAAGCAAAATTGTTGGGACCCGAGTTGGTACGCTTGACGACCGAAAAGATCCAAATGATCCGACAACGAATACAGACCGCACAAGAACGACAAAAGAGTTATGTTGATCTTCATCGGAGAGACGAAAGTTTCAACGTCGGAGATCATGTATTCTTACGTGTTTCTCCATGGAAAGGGGTTACGAGATTCGGAAAGAGAGGAAAGCTCAACCCTCGATTTATTGGCCCATTTGAAATCCTCGATCGAATAGGAACCGTAGCCTACAGACTAGCCCTACCACCAAGTATGTCTCGCATCCATAACGTTTTTCACATATCTATGTTACGTAAATATGTGAAGGACCCAAACCACGTCATTGAGTTAGAACCAGACGTTATAGCAGAGGATTTAACATACGAGGAGGTACCTGTTAAGATCCTGGATAAGAAGGAGCAGATCCTACGCTCAAAGGTTATACCTCAAGTTAAGGTTTTATGGAGGAACCAAGATACTGAGGAAATGACCTGGGAGCTAGAATCTGAGATGAAATCTAAGTATCCTTACCTCTTCGATATGTCAGGTACGTCAATTTCGGGGACGAAATTTCATAAGGAGGGGAGGTTGTAAGACCCCGAATTTTATGAAATACAAAATTTAATTTTTCTTCATATATATATTTTTTTGAAACAGTAAGTGGTTAAATCGATAAAGTTAAAAGTTAAGGATGTTATGTGCAAATTTTATTTTGTCGGACAATATTCGCTTTGTCGGGGAATATTCGTTTGGTCGGGGAATATTCGTTTGGTCCGACGGCGCCGAAATAACAAATTATTGGTGGACCCCACAACGGAATATTTGTCGGATATAGAAAACGACAGAAATAATCTTTTTAAATAAAAATAGTCAACGGAACTGTTAAAATACCGGTGATAAAAGAATAGTAGCATACGGTAGTTATTGGTATTTTCTGTAGCACTCGGTACTCTACAGTAACACACGGTATTGCATAGTGTCTCATATTATTGGTCTGATAATTGACACCGTAACTGTTACGCATCATTTCATCGATAATTGTCACTGCATAATATTTTATATTATCAATTCAATAATTGTTGTTACACAGTATTTTGCATTATTGATTTAATAATTGTCATTACACTGTATTTTATATCATTGAGTCAATAATTGTTGTTGCACTGTTTTTAAAATTATTGAACCTAATAATTGTCACAGTAACATATGCACAGTAATTCACATTATTGAATCAATAATTGTCATTACACAGTAACGTATGCTTTATTTTACATTATTGTTATCTCTATTATGATGTTATTTAAACAGTTGTATTTCATTAATTTATTGACTTGATATCTAAGAACTAACTATACTGTATTTATAACAATTAGTCATAATAATTGAATTGATAAAGTTATTTGTTTATAATATAAAGTTAGGTGATTATTAGGTGATATGAAATGAATGGTGTAGATTAAAGTGTGAATTATTGTTGAATAATTGAATTGATTTGTTTATAATATAAAGTTAGGTGATTATTAGGTGATATGAAATGAATGGTGTAGATTAAAGTGTGAATTATTGTTGAATAATTAAATTGATTTGTTTATAATATAAAGTTAGGTGATTATTAGGTGATATGAAATGAATGGTGTAGATTAAAGATAATATAATATTTGAAATGAATGGTGTAGATTAAAAGATGATCTTTAAATGAATGGTTTAGATTAAATGAATGATAAGATTTTTGGCTATAAATAGAAGCCTTAACTTAAGGATTTTTTCATAAACTTCCTTACTTGTTCTTTCTTTCTCTCTCTAAATACTTCTTGTGAAAGTTCTCTCTAAGTGTGCTTAAGTCATCTTGAGTATTTGTGAAGATCTATAAGTATACGTGTACTGTTCAAGTTAATCAACCTCATTTAAATCAATATCCAGTCACGTGTTGAGGTAAGGGATACCATCTTTTTCATCTTCCATTATTCAAACATACTATGATAAGGGATTATCATTATTTGATTCTCGATAATAATATTGTTTCTTCCTTACTCATAAGACGTGCCTTTTATTTCCATGTATTAAATTGTGGGAATAACCTTACGGAGCGGATTGCCGCCTGTTGGTGAATAACCTTTCGTATTCATTCATTATTAATCTCTGAGAATAACCTTACGGAGCGGATTGCCGCCTGTTTGGTGAATAACTCTTTGTACTCAAATTCTATTAAATTGTGGGAATAACCTTACGGAGCGGATTGCCGCCTGTTGGTGAATAACCCTTTGTATTAATTTCCTTCACCTTTTGTTAATCAAACCTGCTACGGTAAGGGATATTATTTTCTTTCATACTCCTAAATCGAAATTTATTATGGAACTATTGCTTCTATAATTCCTGAAAATATTATATGTTCCATAATAGTTGAACTTCATTATTTCAACTGAACCTTCCTATTTACGTGAACCTTTCTATTGAATTGTAACCGTTATTCTGAACTGTGGATCTTGAATATCATTTTTAAATTTCACTCCACATCATGTTGACAATTTGGACATTATTTGAATCTGTACAAAGTAAACTTCCGATACTTATTGTTATCCTATTTCTTCTGTTCATCATTTATATCATTCTAATCATCCAAAAATCAAGCTGTTGTGAATATCTGTGGCCGGGGGCACAGATGTGATATATTTGTTGAACAGATGATAGGTTAAAGGCGATATAATAGGTTAAAGGCGATACATCTGTTCGGTGTCTTTTATGGCATGTGGTGAATGTTCTCTTTGGCCCGTAGTGCAAAGATGAACTGTTGTTTGGTATGATTATGACCAAAGGCTGAATCTGGTATAATCATGACCGTTGGTGTTATATTGAATGTCTTTGGCCCGTAGTGCAAAGATGAACTGTTGATCTGCATGATTATGATCAGGAACTGTGAATTTGTATTATTTTGACTAATGATATTTCAGATGATAAAAGTTGATGATGTTTTTCCTAAAAAGAGAACCGAGTGGACATTATAGTCTGCATTATTCTTCTAATAGATTACTCATTCCGCTGCTATTATTGATCTGAACGTTGTTTAAGAATTTAACTGCAGTTTTTGATATAAACCTTGTAGTCTATTGTATTCTATCAAGAACTCAACTGTTTAAGACTAATGATAATTTATTCGTCATTATCTTAGTCATGATATTCTTTACTGGGCTATTTGAGCTCACCCTTTCTTTTGTTCCATTGCTTTTCAACAGGAGATGAAAACATAACAGGGTCTAGCCGGGGAATGGAGTGAGGGTCCGAGGAATAGTTATCATAGTCTTCACGTTTTGTAAAATAGTGTGGCAATAATAGTGAAAACTTAGTTGTGTATTATTATACACTGTATTATTGTACGTTGTGCTTTGTTGTAATAATTTTGTTGTAGTCTTTTGACGACTCAAGTATGGGCTGTGTGGACCCAGATTTGGGGGCGTCACAATGATAACTATTCCTCGGACCCTCACTCCATTCCCCGGCTAGACCCTGTTATGTTTTCATCTCCTGTTGAAAAATAATGGAACAAAAGAAAGGGTGAGCTCAAATAGCCCAGTAAGAAATATCATGACTAAGATAATGACGAATAAATTATCATTAGCCTTCAACAGTTGAGTTCTTGATAGAATACAATAGACTACAAGGTTTATATCAAAAACTGCAGTTAAATTCTTAAACAACGTTCAGATCAATAATAGCAGCGGAATGAGTAATCTATTAGAAGAATAATGCAGACTATAATGTCCACTCGGTTCTCTTTTTCGTAAAAACATCATCAACTTTTATCATCTGAAATACCATTAGTCATGATAATATAAATTCACAGTTCCTGATCATAATCATGCACATCAACAGTTCATCTTTGCACTACGGGCCAAATATATTCAATATAGCACCAACGGTCATGATTATACCAGATTCAGCCTTTGGTCATAATCATACCAAACAACAGTTCATCTTTGCACTACGGGCCAAAGAGAACATTCACCACATGCCATAAAAGACACCGAACAGATGTATCGCCTTTAACCTATTATATCGCCTTTAACCTATCATCTGTTCAACAAATATAACACATCTGTGCCCCCGGCCACAGATATTCACAACAGCTTGATTTTTGGATGATTAAAATGATATAAATGATGAACAGAAGAAATAGGATAACAATAAGTATCGGAAGTTTACTTTGTACAAATTCAAATAATGTCCAAATTGTCAACATGATGTGGAGTGAAATTTAAAAATGATATTCAAGATCCACTGTTCAGAATAACGGTTACAATTCAATAGAAAGGTTCACGTAAATAGGAAGGTTCAGTTGAAATAATGAAGTTCAACTATTATGGAACATATAATATTTTCAGGAATTATAGAAGCAATAGTTCCATAATAAATTTCGATTTAGGAGTATGAAAGAAAATAATATCCCTTACCGTAGCAGGTTTGATTAACAAAAGGTGAAGGAAATTAATACAAAGGGTTATTCACCAACAGGCGGCAATCCGCTCCGTAAGGTTATTCCCACAATTTAATAGAATTTGAGTACAAAGAGTTATTCACCAAACAGGCGGCAATCCGCTCCGTAAGGTTATTCTCAGAGATTAATAATGAATGAATACGAAAGGTTATTCACCAACAGGCGGCAATCCGCTCCGTAAGGTTATTCCCACAATTTAATACATGGAAATAAAAGGCACGTCTTATGAGTAAGGAAGAAACAATATTATTATCGAGAATCAAATAATGATAATCCCTTATCATAGTATGTTTGAATAATGGAAGATGAAAAAGATGGTATCCCTTACCTCAACACGTGATTGGATATTGATTTAAATGAGGTTGATTAACTTGAACAGTACACGTATACTTATAGATCTTCACAAATACTCAAGATGACTTAAGCACACTTAGAGAGAACTTTCACAAGAAGTATTTAGAGAGAGAAAGAAAGAACAAGTAAAGAAGTTTATGAAAAATCCTTAAGTTAAGGCTTCTATTTATAGCCAAAAATCTTATCATTCATTTAATCTAAACCATTCATTTAAAGATCATCTTTTAATCTACACAATCCATTTCAAATATTATATTATCTTTAATCTACACCATTCATTTCATATCACCTAATAATCACCTAACTTTATATTATAAACAAATCAATTTAATTATTCAACAATAATTCACACTTTAATCTACACCATTCATTTCATATCACCTAATAATCACCTAACTTTATATTATAAACAAATCAATTCAATTATTCAACAATAATTCACACTTTAATCTACACCATTCATTTCATATCACCTAATAATCACCTAACTTTATATTATAAACAAATAACTTTATCAATTCAATTATTATGACTAATTGTTATAAATACAGTATAGTTAGCTCTTAGATATCAAGTCAATAAATTAATGAAATACAACTGTTTAAATAACATCATAATAGAGATAACAATAATGTAAAATAAAGCATACGTTACTGTGTAATGACAATTATTGATTCAATAATGTGAATTACTGTGCATATGTTACTGTGACAATTATTAGGTTCAATAATTTTAAAAACAGTGCAACAACAATTATTGACTCAATGATATAAAATACAGTGTAATGACAATTATTAAATCAATAATGCAAAATACTGTGTAACAACAATTATTGAATTGATAATATAAAATATTATGCAGTGACAATTATCGATGAAATGATGCGTAACAGTTACGGTGTCAATTATCAGACCAAAAATATGAGACACTATGCAATACCGTGTGTTACTGTAGAGTACCGAGTGCTACAGAAAATACCAATAACTATCGTATGCTACTATTCTTTTATCACCGGTATTTTAACAGTTCCGTTGACTATTTTTATTTAAAAAGGTTATTTCTGTCGTTTTCTATATCCGACAAATATTCCGATGTGGGGTCCACCAATAATTTGTTATTTCGGCGCCGTCGGACCAAACGAATATTCCCCGACCAAACGAATATTGTCCGACAAAGTAAAATTTGCACATAACATCCTTAACTTTTAACTTTATCGATTTAACCACTTACTGTTTCAAAAAAAAATATATATGAAGAAAAATTAAATTTTGTATTTCATAAAATTCGGGGTCTTACATAAGGGAGGTAGAAAATTGAGAAAGAAGTAAAGAGAATCAGAAGTTTGGAGAGGAATAAATCTTCTTTCATCAAAATCATGTCCTTACATCCTTCCGAATCTACCACATATATCCACCTTCAGCTGGAAAATAGCTAAACAGAAGGTGCACAAATTGCACCAGCTAACACATGCAAAACATGACCCAAGCAACTAATTGAAAATGAGAAATTACATAGATGCCCTGAATTAAATAAACCAATTACTGTTCTACCCTCATATAACTAACTTCATCCTGTTAATTGATTACTAGTATTCTTTACAGACGGTCACATTGGTCTAGGTCGGTTTTGATGATATGAACGGGAATAGATTTGCCTTGAAATGGAGCCTGGCGTCTAGCGCAGAGTTGGAGTTAACGAAGAAGGTGAGAGGAAGGCATTCATGTTTTTTTTCTTTGAGGGCCTTTTTGAATTTAATATTAAAACAAGTGGTTAGTGTGTTACATTTGGTCAAGCCACTTTTCTCCCAGCAATTTTTTAACTAAGCCCCTATATTTCAAGTTATTTTCAAATGCCCCCCATGTTTTAAATTAGTTTCTCTTTTAAGCTGGCTAAAGTATGTAGTCCAAGCCCCCTTGAGCAAACTTTCATTTGGCATAGTAAGATTATCAACTAACTAAGGGAACCGGTTCATTCAGCACTTTTGTTATTATGGTTGGTCACTTTCTTTAATCCGTTGAGAAAAAAATTATCATTTGGGAATTGATATTTCCCCAAGTACATATATTAGTTCCACAATATCCAGTATCATACGATAACGAACTTTATGTACTATTCATGTGAATAAAAACATATGGAATTAACAAATTTACTTTTGAAAATATCAATTTTCATTCCGGATTGTCTTTGCTTATATACTTATCTCTCATTTGTGTGAAAGCCAATAAATTTTTTGATGAACAGTATGTAGTTATAGTGTGCGTTATCTCATCATGAGAAACAAAAATCATGATAAAATCATAAAGAAAAACATACGACAGTTAGAGCTGATCTTACCATCACAAAAAACGATACTCCCTCTCCGTTTTTTTATCCATCTATTTAAAGAGAAAAATTTATTCATTTGTATTAATCGTTTATATATTTGAAAAATTAATGACTTACTTTCTCATATTATCCCTATATAGTAAATATTAATTTATTTCTCTTTCATTTTTCGAATGAAAAATTAGAACGACAACATTAAGAATTTCTATTCAATTTAATTAACTAAACAAAGCACATTAATTATATTTCTTAATCTACGTGCAAATATCAAAAAATAATAGATGAAGTACTAAGAAATATTTGCCAAAAATTATATTACTTGCCATTTATTACCACTTGTTTGTCTCATACAAAGATACAATTTACATCTTCCTATGAAGAAATTAAGAATTTTAGCCTACAAGAAGTAGTAAAGCTTTTTATGATCCTACTTTCACTAATACAACCACCACTTGTTAGCATACAATTACATTGCTCACAGGGGATTTACTTGTACAAATTTTCTATTTGCTGTTTGTATTGAGCTATAACTTTGTCCCTCCTTATTTTCATGGTTGGAGTCATTAAACCACCATCAATCTGCAATCCACAGCACATTGTTAAAGAATGGGCACAGTTAGATATGACTTGGCTTGACCTTTTGTAGGATCACTTGTATGTGTAATTTTTCCAATTACTGTAAAGTGTAATTTTTCCAATTACTGTAAAGTGAATTGTTAATTACAATGCTACTCTGAACACTTTACCGTAAATGGCTCGTCGACAACAAGGATGGGCCCGATTTGAAATGAGCACTCTGAAGTCCTGCAATCAATAAAATATAGTTGGACCTTTTGCTAGAGAGAATTCTGTTCAATTTGATTGAATCTGCCAATAATGTTCATAACATCTAATGATGATAAAAAAGGGCATGTGTTAACAGAAAATCAGAAACATTTAACAGTTTTTAAGGAAACAGAGCGCACAGGGTACTTGCCTAATTGAAGTCACTGAGCTTGATACCGGGTGAGAAACTCCTAGGCGAAACTTGCTAGACCTTAACCAAGGCGAGCCTTTAGCAACTATGGGCGTATATTGTGACAAGGCAACTTAATTTATGGGAAAGGTAGTGCAGAAACTGTTGGTTATCTTGACAAGAAGGCCTTTGAAGATACAGATTGGGCTAGAAATCATGTTGATCCATGGTCAGTGTCTAGATTTTTTGCACCTTTATGGGTGATAATCTTAGTAGTTTAAGATCTAAAGAAGCACAATTTGTGGCGTGATACACAGCAGTTGCTCATGAAACACTTGAGGTGTTATGGTAGAGATCACTCTTAGAAGAAGTGGGTCTCTCAAATAGGCGGCAACATAGTTTTTTTGTGATAATTAGGAAGCTTTACACATCATGGTAATCAAGTTTTCATGAGCAAACCGAGCATATTCCTATCTTGTAAGCGGTATGTTAGAAGAGGCTAATATTTCCTTGTTAAGCCATGTCATAAGTTATGAGATACTATTCCTAAAGCATCAGAGATATGTTCTCAAATCTATGCAACAAACTGGATACATTAAACATACCCTTGAGAGGAGTATTAAGAGAGTTTTAAGTGATACTTTCTCCATGTTTAGTGCTCTACATAATAGAGAAGTCATCCTTTCTAGGAAGGGAATGATTCTCTCTTTCTCTCTGTGATATCATAATGTAAGCGAAGATAATGCAATGAAAGAACAAGATAAATTGCCTTAATCTGTGGCGCTTAAAAAGATAATCTTACGGTCTTACCACTTCCTTAACTCTTCATATATAAGGCTGGTGATCTTCTCCTTACTAAGTTCGCAAGTGTCAGCTTCTGTTATTGATAACGTCTTTGCTGCCGCTAAAGTCTCTTCCTTGTTTGGAACAATAATAGCTCCAAGACGCCGCTTATCCTGTATGTTTGCATTGATGCAAATAGAAGAAACAGTTATCAATCACCTTGGATTTAGTGAATGCTTCAAGAGTACAAATCAAGTCTCTTGAAAAACAATTGAGAGACTGAATTATAGTTCACCTGGCCAATGACAACAATTTGCTGAATCAGATTACTCCTCAGCGAAGCTTCCTCAAGCTCAGCTGGTTCAACATTTTCTCCTATTTTCTGAAACATATTAGTTCAGCTAATAATAAAAAATGTTGACAAGAGAAATGCTTAACAAAGGTCTAAATAATTGCGAAAACATTTTTAAGAGAACATGTGTGGTATTTATTGCTTTAGAAAAGGACTAACTAGCAGATATATGTAGTGAACAATTGTACAGTGTCAAACATCACCAATTACCGTGAGGAATTTAGCTCAGTACAAGAAAGTTCTAGAAAGTGTATCATAATAAGGCATGTGAGGAGAAGATATGAGCCCGAAGTAAATAGAGGGTCAAATTTTTAACCAGAAAAATTCTACATAACGTGGGCATTCTGCATATGTAATCCAGTCAAATCAAATAAACTAACAGTATTACACATATCAATATATTTAAAATGCATGTCACTTCTTTCGACTGTTACATTGTGGATGACTAAATTATTAGTTTCTTTTTTAAAAAAAAAAAATCCCAGATCCATCTTCAATGTAGGACATGATGGAAAGGAAGGAATAGAGAGAAATACATGGAGAGATAACAAGGCTAAAAAACCACAAAACTGTTCACACTCGATATTTATGTAGGGATTACAATACTTATTTAGGACTAAAGAAAATCCTTAACTTTATGACCAAGTAAAAACATAGGTAATCCAATTTAAAAAGGAAACAATCTACTAATAATTATCTACTACATATTGCAGAATAATCTACTAACAATAATATAATATATAATAATTGCAGGGACTTTTATCTCTATATAAAAATATATACTGCTCCCTCGGTTCTACAAAAAGAATCACATTTGCAAATTTTGCAAATATGGGATGTATTTTACTCCATATTTATCTCTAAAAATAATAAGTTGCCAGCTATGTAGTGGTGGCGTAATAATGAAATTATGATGATAAATTTGAGGGCATTGTGTTTGATAATACCGTGACACTGTCAATAAAAGGAGAACTGTTTTTGTGAAACATTTTTTTTTTTTGGCTTTTTACAAAAGGGAGTCTTTTTGTGGAACATATGGAGTGTTAACAATAATAGTTAATCTCTTATTTTCTTCCTCATCAATCTTCTTTCTTTCTGTTTTTCTATCACAAAGATACATCATACATCCGAGATATGACATGTGAAAAAAGATGGTCAAACAAATTATTTGGAGATTTTACCAAGAGGATTTCTGGCCATTGACACTTTAAATAAATAATAGACAAATGTGAAATTTAACTTCTACAATACCTGTTGAGAGTACTATGGTATCCTTGAGACGACCTTCAAGAACAATAACACCTCCGGAATGTCGACTTCGCCCTACTGAATGGTAAGGCGTAATCCAACCAATATCACCAGTGTTTATCCAACCATCCTTATCTAGGACTTGTTTTGTAGCCAATGGATTCTGATTGTTAAAAAATAATCACCATAATCGTGTTAGATTTATCTAAGAATAAGTTCTACAGTAGTCATGGTAAAATAATAAATAAATAAAAATTATTGGTATAACAATGTTGGCAAGAAATAATATTCACAAATTCTCGGTAAGATCCTAAAATATTCATTTAGCACATCATGACATGTATTTGACAAAAAAAATGTTTAATATAATTTATCAAGTACTATAAATCAAAGATCTAGGAAAATAGGAAATGGAGAATGTTTAGGCAAACCTTCCGTAGACAGAAGAACTAAAAGACTGAACTACAAAATGTGAATTATAACTATGGGTGCATCAGTTCCCAAGAAAGAATTATAACTGAAATTATAGTTCTTTAAGATGCTTTGCAAATTTGAACACTAATATTTCCTTTATGTTGGTGGAAAGTATTCCTTTCCTTTGTTTCCATTTTTTGTATAATAAATTTTTACATTATCAGAAAGACAACTCACTAGAATTATACACTAAATCCTGCAAACATATTGACATTTATTTGTATCAGAATTCAGAAATATCAAGCTATAACTGACTAGTCACAGGTTTAGTATACATGAGGGGATATAACTAACCTTATAGTAACCCTTCATCACTTGTGGACCTCTAGCTTTTACAATGCCCTTTGATCCAGGAGGAAGAACTTCATCAGTTAATGAATCCACAACTTCTATTTCAGTATGTCGAAGTGGATGCCCAATTGAGCCAAGAACCTTCAAAGGTTAAATCTGTGACATTATCATATAATATACCAATCTATAGATCTGGAAATATATATAGTTGGGAAAAGGAACAATAAAATACTAGAATTGATTATAATGTGCATAAATGAAAACAAGGAAACATGAAAGCGTTTATCCTACAAATGGTTAGAAAAAGATTCAATAATATGGTGATTGTATTGTTTGCATAATGGCTTAGGTGGAAAACCTAGGACCTCTTTCTACTTCTAAGATATTAGTAGCGACTTCATTTTTCACTTTGGAACAAGAAAGGAGAACACCAGGAACTTGATATCCGGTGACAGGGTATCTGTTAAGTAAGTCCTGATGTTAAGGATTCCTCAATAGTTGTTTCTCGTTCTTCAACACTCAAAATATTGAGGACGAGCTTTTCACAATGGAAGGGAGAATGATGAGGACAAAAGCAAGAGAATTAAGAAATTAATGATTAATTATTTTATATGATTATATAAATATAAATATATTATAACCATTAAGAATCTTTTAAATAAAGTATTAGACTAATAATAGGAGTTTGTTTCCTTAGTTAAATAGGATTTCTTACGTCCTCTATAAACTGGTAAGGGAATTCAGAATTTCATATATTGATTCATTTCTCATTAATTCTATGCCACTGGCCTCGAGCATATTCTTCTCCTACAACCTTATTCTTTATTCCTTGTTATTCCTTCATTAATTTCCTGCATCAAGGGTCAGCCGGTTATCATTGATGTGATTCCCCACTAAGATACCCAGCCGGATTCCCTGCTGTCTAAAATCTAAGATAAATAATACGGAATATTCACAACATTATATTTATTGTTTGCATGAATAGACACCTCTGAACACATTCCCTCCTATATTTTCACACGAACTGAATGCATTCTTACATTGCAATTTAAACGCCGACAAGCAACGACTGGAGACGTTTCTGTCAGTCCATATCCATTTTGAATATTTATCCCAATTGCCTGCGATTGCAACAAAACTATTTTCAGAAGGAAGGAAATCAAATCCCAGACACAAGTCAGAAAAAATGAAATAGCATCTAACCTCAAAGAAGCTGTCAACATGTAAAGGCAAACTACCACCTCCACTTATGCCACCCTGCAAAATACGGGGTAGCCTTTGCTTAATAATTTTACTTTGTCCCTTCTACCCGAATAGGCGAATACTAGATAAATTAATTAAAATTTACAGAGAATATATCGTATTGATTTCCAGAAGAAAAGTTAAGATCAACAACATACAGACCTCATAGTTTCAAATAAGGATAAAGAAATTTCTTTCAGAGAGAGCTCGGAAAAAACTTCACATAATATATTTGGTCAGCAATATAAGACAATAAATGTATATATTTTATACGGAGTGTATATATATAAATATACGTTTCAAATCCAAAGCAGAAAGATAAATAGTTACACCAATAAAAGAAAATAATAACACTTAATTTCTACAATATATATATATATATATATATTTGTATACTATATCGAACCTTTGAAATTCCAAGAGCCGACTGAATCTTACTGTAAACGACCTTCTTTGCCAACAAATGCACTGGCCACAATATAACAGCAATAGTTCTTGCCCATAAATAGTCAAAGGCACAGACAAGGTAAGACTGTTGCTTCTGGATTTTTGTTAGACATTTCCCCTAAAAACGAGATAAAAGACAATAAATCAGTATATTAAAATGACACTAAGGTCTAAGAGTTAACTTGTTCCATGCAAAGGAAGCCGGCTAAAGAAAGACATGTTGGAACTGGAAGTTCAGATAGAGATAACTGATCCAACTAATATTTGAAACAATGATTATGCAAAGTGGAAACCAGCGGGCCAGACAATGGAGTTGTCCAGATGCATACATTATATAAATTTTACTGGTCATGCCATTAAACCTATGGTGTAAAGTTGCTTAAATATTGTGTACTCTAAGAGGATGGAGTACATCAGAACCTATCAGGGTAGGATCAAAACAAAAAAGCATTCTGGGCTACTAACTTACATAGAAGGGTAAAACGTTATCATAGATGGAGAACCTGGTGATCGAATCACATATTTGAAAAAAACAGAAGATTGTATAATTGTAAAGCTAAATATGTATGCAGCAGATATATGGAAAATTTCGGCAACGGAACTCTGTCTTGAGCTCAGAGTCTGAAACCCACTGAAGGAACCATGAACACTTAGAAGGGTACAAGCATTGTAGACAGAGCAATTTGAAAATCAGGTGACTAATGCACATGTTTGAAGCAGATCAGAAGATAGTAAATATGTAACAAGCAGATAGAAGGCAATTTTCTGTGAACTCGCAGATAAACTCTATTGAGGGAACCACAAACACTTCCATTATTCAAATTCTTGATGTTATCTCATCAGGGTTTTTGTCATTTTTATTTTTTCTTCTTACTGATTTTTACTGGGAATTACAGCCCCTAGTCATCAGGTTGAGCCTGCATGGCTTAGAAAGACATCCAATACCCTAAAATCCAAAAGAACAGGAACAAATAACAATGTTGAGGTTCAACCTCGTAAATTCTTTTGAACTCCATGTAAGCCAAACTTGTCCTTATAAATAAAAATGCGAGTAGCTTACGAACTCCCGAGCTTGTAGAAATCTGCTTCTGAATCCCACTGCAACAATGGACTAATAAAATTAGAGAAAGAAAGCAAAATGATAAGTAAGACGTAGAGATTTGAGCAGACAGGAAAGGTCGCATAGTACGAGAGGCCAATCATGAGATAAAGATAGTTATATAACATAATTAAGAGAGAGAGAGAGAAAGAGAGAGAGAGAGGAACAAATGAAAAGAGAATACGTGAATTTTTATTTCTCTCTTAGAGTATTTCAGTATTAAATTACTTATGATGATGGTGTAATTTTTCCTGCAAAATTGTTTCTCTTTGCTAAACTTCTTTAACAAGTTAGATAAACTATTACTTCCCAACCTTGTGTTAAGTACATGCATAACAAAGTTCACTAAACTATAATGCCACACGGCCACTAAAATTATGGGGAGAAGAGTGTACCTGTATAGTGTTTCATATACTAAAGGAACAGAAATCATATAATGAGGCTGATATCGTCCCAAATCTTCCTACAATTGAAATAATTTTTAAGTGTAAGAAGTTAAAATTAGAAATAAACCGTCTGACAATGATTTCACTCCACATAGTAAAAGTAAGAAATAAACCATCAGGCGGCGATTTCACTCCACATAGTAAAAGTACATTAAATATCATTGAATTTTGTAGTTAGATCACTATGTTCTTGAAATACCAAGTAAATGTAAAGGATATTTTTGTATTCTAAAAAAAAATTGAGTGCCAATATCACCACCCATATTATCTAATGGATAACTGCAGATTAATATCACTCCTTTTTAATCAAGGACTAACGTAATGAAACTAATAGAATCATTTATAATAGTATCGCACACGACACACCGACACAGAACATGTAGAAGACCATAAGCAAAAGTATTCCACATTTCTTCGAAAAATCAGAACGATACCTTTAAGTGTTTCACTGTCGTGTACACTTGCTTAATCCCATTGGTGAATATAAAATATTCACAAGAACGCTCATATGCATGCCAAGGTGGAAGCATGCTAAGAAATACATCTCCAGGTTCAGCTGGTACGACGTCCCAGAAGTTATTTACCTAGGATATGGATGGAAATCACATATCATCAAAAAATAAAAATGTCTCTAGTAACAAAAATGGAAACTACAAGATCTTGGCATGAACACAGAAAACACTTCAAAGAACTGAAGTTTAATGACATAGTAAGCCTATATGCAAATACATGAAAATATCATAAGGAAATTGTCACCTATGCTAGAATATATATATATAGGGAGTGATCCATAGCAAATGTTTGCTAGGACACTATGTGGGCAAACACATCTTCGGCCGTTCATAGGAGAAATGGGCAATCCAAATTTTATTTTAAAAAAAAAAAAAAAGTAATATATGCACTATTAAAAATTTTAAATCTATGAGACTGCCAACCAATGCTTTGCAAAATTTGCATAAGGTACATAAAATTGGAGATCTATAAGATCCCTTGCAAAAGAACCGCATATAGCACAATATGTCGTATTTAGGTTAAGAATTTCAAAAAGTGGGTCCTTTATGTAGTAATAAACATACAGGCACCACATAGACTTTCTACCTAATTCAATCAGATAAAATTTGCCAATTTTACAAACACTTCCTAGGATTCAGCTTATCTAATAGTGTTTTTCATCCCCTAAAGGATAAACAAAATAAAGTAATCAATGACAAGTTTTAGTGATTTATTGAGATGTTTAGTCGGCTTGGAAACAACCCAATGGAACTTAATATTCGCATCGCGGAATATTTTTTAAAATAACTTCATTGATGGGAGACCAGATTTCCTCAATCTTATAAGATTTATACCCATCCTATACTCCTGATTCTGAATTTTTTTAGTGAACCTTAATGTCACGCGAAAAATGCCTAAAAAAATAGTAGTTTAGCAGAAAGCAGCCCAACAGAGTTCTAAAGTATGAAAATAAAATTTCAAAAGCCAAATTTTCTATAAATTAATTTGCAAAATACATAAACAAATGATTATTATTTGGAGGCTTCATAGGGAAAATAGAATCCAGGTGAGGCTTGAGAGGGGGCACACCATCTGATTGGGATGGAGGGAGGGAAGGGGAAAGGTATTTAATTTAGTGAGTACTGAGTACTCTCTGAGTTACTCTTTTCAACAAATATAGCAAACTCACCTTCACTGTACCATGGTAAAATAGAGGGTCTAATTACTAGGGAAATTTCATAGGAATAATAGCCCCAATGTAATGATCCCCCACCCCAGCGCGTGTGCCATTCTCTTATTAAAATCAGAGAGAGAGAGAGAGAGAGACCATTCAAACCTGGTGTAAAATATTTGCATGTGTAAGCATCACACCTTTGGGATTGCCAGTAGTCCCACTTGTATACATAAGCGTAGCAATATCATCAGAGCTGATGGGTTCATAAATATATTGTTTCCCTGAAATTAACGTTGCCAGTGAAGATGTGCCATAGATTGAGAACAAATGTATTTATAAAGTAGTAATATTGGGAATGTTCTACATGAATAACCCGCCAAAAATGTACAAACACAAACTTGCTAAGTTGAATAATGTTATGTCCGCCGGATATACACATAATGCAGCATTTTTCTATACAAAGCAACCTTTTTCTATATCTCTCACAGAAAAATTGAAACTGCAACTTTTCTCTATACAAATTGTATACGAAAAAGTTACATCAGTACCACTTTGGGCATATATTCGGTGTACATTTTCTGTGGACCTATTCTATTTAATAAGTTTACTTCATTATATGTAGATTATTTATGACCCAAGCCTCTTACTAATTTTATTATTAAGAAAAACAAAGACTCGTACTTTTTAATTGATACAAGACACAAGATAACCAAGTTCAACCCATAATATAGCCATAAAAGGATATTACAATTATTCTTATAAAAAAAATCAAAAACAAAAAAGGATACTACAACTATTATCTCTACTTACTGATAGGTATTAAACCTCTGATACCCTTTATATATACATATATATATCATTGACATATTTTAACGAATGCATTTAAAGATTGCATATCCCCAAATTTGTCACTCACCATGAATAAAGTTTCATTATAATTTCCTTTTGGTCCCATGTATCATCCCATTTTGACGAATGCCAACGTTTGTACAGAGAAACTAACATTATTACAAGAAAATAACTAACAAGAAGAATACTTTTATTAATTAGGCCATTATCTTTTCAATAGCCAGGAATGACAGCGGGTAATGGCCTTAGTTCGTCCACCATATGTCACATATCTACTTATCCCTCCATCCCAAAATGAGAGTCCCATTTGACCTTTGACTTTATTTTATATATAATAAGGTTTTCATAGGGCATACTAAATATAAATTTTCATAATAACAAATTTTATTCTTATAATTTGATAGTAGAAAAATATCGAAAAATTTATGTTTGAGTATGTCTCTAATAATCCTTAATATGCCTAAAAAAGTCAAATAGGAATCTCATTTTGGGACGGAGGGAGTATGATAATATCATCAATAAACTAATTACAGCAAAGCTTTAAACAAGTTTACTTATATATGTGTTTGTGCTCTTGTAAACTGACAATCGCTTTTTTAGAAAGGAAGTAATGTAAGAGAAACAAAAAGATTTGCTTTGAAGGATTATATTGTAATCAAGATAGGGGGAAAAACCAAAAATAATAATTAAATAAAAAGTAAAAAACTTCAATTTATTGTTTACTGCAGAATGCAGACTTACTTACGAGCATTATCATGTGAATCAAGAAAAACCCCACGACTTTCATGGCCCAAATGAAGGATTTCCTTATAATTATAAATAGGAATTCCATCCAAGTCTTTGTTAGCCAGGCATGATTTATCCCCCCAAAGTAGGATCACAAATCTTATATCTGCTCTGGAACAGAAGGCCTCTGCAATGCGGCCGAATAATTCAGGATTGTCCACAGTGAGTGCAACACTGATTTAAGAGTACCAAAACAAATGAACAATATTAGTAATTTCAAAAAGAAAGCATACAAAATAAAGAAACATCATATAGGTTAGGACAAGAGATCTGAACCCAGCAGTTTCATATGACAAATTTACTACACAATAGATAACAAGTCCACGTTTTATATACATCAGATTCCCTTGTCATTTATTTCTTCTTAATGAAACTACCTTGAAATTTTGAAAATTTGCTAAACTCCCCTGAGATTAAGTTGTTAGCTTCAGTTACTTCTGTTAAATTAAAAAGTAGCTACTTCAATCAGAAAACAAGTTTGAACCTAATTTAAATATGGATATAAAAAATGTTACAATTTTACACGAAAAGGTACAACTTTACAATACATGGGAACGCGAGAATCCAGACATGGAATGGTATCAAATGCCTTAAAACTTTACTTATCACAAAAAAAAAAAAAACATATTCCTGCAATCATATTATAAAAAGGCTCCGGATAGGAAGTTTTGCATTAGTACATGAAAAAGTTATAACATTTCATTGGGAGGGAAAACAGAAATCTAAACTGTATACTTCTCCACTAACCTTTCCGAATGGGTGTATATTTGCAATAGCTCTTCAACAGATGATCGCGACCCCCTCACCACATTTATTGCTCCAGTTGCCATCATACCTGAAGCCAAATACATATGGGAGAGAAACTTTGATCCTAGAAATTCAACCTTCACTATGAAAATACATAATTACAGATTTCAGATGTAAACTCCTGCATCACTAATCAGCAACATTACAATGAGATAATTATGAATGAACACTCAAATTAACTTGTAACAAACTTAAAATCAAGCAAGTATAATATATTAATATGTTAGGCAAGAAATGTGATGCGAATTGTCCATTTAACATAACAAGTGAAGACGATCATCTAAGTTAATCATATGTCATACTCAAGCATCTAATAGCTGGAGATGTGCAAAGCCACAGCTGGGGAGTGAGATGTGTTCCTGTGTCATGTAGCTGGGGAGTGAAATTCCAACTGATGGAATCAACATGAAAATTGGGGCATCATGGAGAGAAGAGAAATGAAATATCCAGTGAAAGCTGTAAGGAAGGGGCATAGACAATGAACATCCTCTCTTAAGCAAAGAAGACCCGTCACCAACACTATGACAGATCAATGATCGAAAAGAAGTCAAGCTCTAGAAGATGAACCACTACGGGCTAAAGTGAGTGATTCCATTGTAGGCAGTATCAGCATCCCAACATTCCACTCACGACCAAACTCGCATCTAATCACCTTATACGAAAAATAATAGTCCAAAAATTACGCCATAACCACTCTCGCCCATTAAGGACAGATTCTGTGACACAAAAATTTCCCCAGACCTAAACCATTTCTTCTTAGGATGACAAAGAAAATCCCACTGAACTAAATTCTTATTACCCTCCTCCCCAGATTCTTCCCGAAGGAATGCTTTATAATCTTCTTAAGCAACTGCACCACCCCAACCACCAGAAGATTTGACATGAAAGGGATGTGAACTCAAAAATGCACAATTGAAACGGAGTAATATGACTGAACAATGGTTCATGTTTTGAAAATGTTGTTCATACTAATTTTTTATTTTATTCCTGTGATGAATAATTTGTAAATATATTTCATTCGAAACAAACACAAAGTCATGTTATAATTACTAGCGTTGAGCTACATAAATCATATTTTACCATTATGTAGGATTGCTAACTCTCCTTAGACTACAAGCTACAGTATCTTTCTTTACAATCACAAGTCAAAATAACTTTTCTATTTCCTTTCGATAAGCATTACCATCAACTTAAAATATCTTCCCCTCCCTAAGCTTGGGTTACCAAGTGTAAGAATACATGTCTGAAAATAAGATCATCTACTTCATCAAAGATAAAGACAAACATTAGGCGTAGAAAGAATGTTGGAACACCTTAAAGAATCAAAAAGAAAGGGGAAACCATGATCAAGCACACAAAAACTCACGAGAAGGAAACATGAAAAATTAGAAAAGGATACGTGCAATTAGGTTTAATTTACTTTTGAAGTTTCAAGTTTTTAGATATTACTTTTTAATATAATTTTTTGTCATTACTTATCAAAGCAAAACATTCATAGATATAAAAATTAGACCAAGATCCACAGCTGCATACCTTGATCTGCAACTAACCACCTGCACGAATTATCAGCAAAAAGTGCAAGCTTTTCATATGGCTTTAAGCCAATAACTCTAAGGCCTTCAGAGAAATCCAAGATTTCTTCCTCGAGCTGCAATATTAAATTTGAATATGAATTCAGCTAACTCAGGAGTTTCCCTTTCTGTAAAAGCATAAAAGTAACAAATTCACATTGGCAAAGCATTTGGTAAGTCAAAGTTTAATAGCATGCTCATGCATGTGACAGTCAATTGACTAATGCTAGATGTACAAAAGAATGGTTATGGAAAGCTACTCACAAAATGATGTGTATGGTTGTGGTTGGTTATAATCATTAGGCCCATCCATGCTTGCCACGTCATTTAGTATCCAATAATTCTTAACCATAGCAGGACTCCAGGCAATTATAGGTTGATTCACAAACATCTTAAAGTAACATGAAGACCTTATAAGGTTGTAACAACATCACTCTAACAGAAAGCGCAAGATGTACTTCATCTAGTACTCACACTCTCAAAACAGTTATTAATGGATTTCACTCTTTTCGGAAACTGTAATGCTAAAGATCTTTTGTACATAATAAATTTAATTCCTTGGTGTACAAAAAATGGAGTATATAAAGATGCCATGTATGAAAGAAATCTGACCTGTTTAAAAGTCATATCTGTAGGAGGGTCGTGATATGGGTCCACCAATGCCACCCTATCACCATATTTTTCTGCCGAAGATCTCCATATATCAGGAATGGCTTTCCATTCAGAGGACAATACCTTATCCTCCGACAGTAATACACTTTCTAAAAAAGGTGAAAACTTTCTAACTTCCATTTCCTCTGTCTAAAAAAATATATATGTGAATAAATTAATAAAGGAAATGTTTGCAATTACCATTATATCACATAATTTCAACAAAAGGAAAATGATTATGTATAATGAAATACCTAAGCACGTCAAGATTTATATAATTAAAAACGTGTGAACTGTCTGCAAATTATTATTGCGGAGAATATGGAATAAGCCTCCAGTGTTTATCAACTAAAGTTGAGAACTAACAAAACTGACACATCTTTCTTTCTTTTTCTTTGCCATACTGAAACATCAAAACTGGGTATCTAACACCTTTATGTTTCCGAATAATTTTCAATGCTCCTAAGTCAGCTGGAGATGCAAACCCATTGAACTTAGGAGTGATGGTAATGTTAAGGCATTTTATTAGGATAAGAAGTTTTTAAGGTACTCGAAACTAGGTTCATTTCATGTTTTTGGCGATTAAGGGTGATAGTAGTTCCAAAAAGCATTGACATTCAAAAATTTCTGAATCCAATAAAGGTGCGTAAGGTCTTCGTCTATATTTGGAGTTTGGACCTTTTCTTTCTCCCTTTCTCTTCACATCTAACTCTATTTCATAGTTAAGCAGTTAGCGAGATATTGTTAGTTAATTACAGTTGTATTATACATACGGCCTATTTGTTTGTACACAAGTTGTAAATTCCATTCAGATTGTTATGTAAGATTGTAAGAGGAGCTTGTCTTAATTCTAGACTGAGCAATAACAAATCCCTACTTTCTTGAACAGACTACAATTTCACAATTTAAATCATCTCCTCTCTCTTCATAATGACTACATTACACCCTTTAATTCACCTCATTTTCCTTCATTATGACTAAACTTCACCGCTTAATTCATATCCTCTCTCTTCATTATGATTACACTTTTCATTATTGTTAGCTTGTACCCCCCTATTCCATAATAGTAATTGTTTTAGTTTCATGCACGTGGATTAATAGTCATTTAATACTCTCCCTTGTTAATTACTCCATCATTTCCATTATATAGTCGTCTTAGAAATTTTTTTTCTTTTCATAATATAAGACGCTTTACATATATCTAAGAGAAAAAATCTAATCAGTTCCACTTTACCCTTAAAGATGGAGCAATTGAGAGAGAGGAGGAAGAGCAGTAGTAATTAATTAGTGCATGGGTAGTAATGAAATTTCAAACTAACATTAATTACCTAACATTAATATTAATGGAACGTCTTAATATGTGTGATTATGTCTTAAACGACCTATATAATGGAAAAGAGGGAGTACAATCTGTGTGGAATTCATCACTACTGCTTTATGGGAAGTTGGGAACTACTAATACAAGCGAGAGAACTTCTTAGACAAATGATAGAATCTAGTGGTAGTAATATATAGGAAAGTAAAGAATTTATTCTCCTAGAAAGTTGCAAACCACAAATATATTAGAACAAATTTTCCTTTTTAAAAAGTCTATTATTATGGAATGGAGGGAGTATTTGATGTCAACCATCAAACAACCTGGAACGTTCTATGTTTCTTACAAGTTCCATCAAAAAAGTAACTTAACTGAGCTAGTATACCTTTGTCCCAAGTTGGGAGTCCATTTTTAAAAAAATCAGAGTTTTAAGAGAAAAGTTAGGATTAACATAGTTAATGGCAAAGATAAAACCTTCATTTTTTGAAATGGGCTCTAATTTTAGGACCGGCTACTAGGCAGACTTGGGGGGCACATATAAAGAAAATTTCCTGCGACATATACTAAATTCACGAATGGGTACTCGATATTCACCTTGATAAACCATAATGGAAGTAGGATATGACAAAATTCACAAAAACATATACTAAATTCACAAATGGGTACTCAAAATTCACCTTGATAATCACCTGATTTTGGCAATAAACTCTAAATCTCTGACTTGAATAGACAACACGCCCTTTACATTTCCGTTTAAGAAAATCTGGGTTTATTGATTGACGGTGAGAGAGTAAGAACTGAAGTTCATATCTTTGGTCACAAGTGTTTGAAACAAAAGCAGCAGCAGATAGAGGAAAAAATAGAGCTCCGGACATTGCCATATTCATATAGACACTGTATTTTGCTGCATATGAATTTATATATATAATAAGTACATGTATATATGCGTATGTATTCTGATAAATTTAAGCGAGAGAAATGGAATTTTGATGGGATACGGAAAATGGTGCACCTGAATTTCCACAGAATAGGTGTGGGAAGAAAGGGACTTTGAGCCGTATTGGCATCACGAGTCCATAAGAATAATATCCTAAAGGAATGGTGGGGCAATTTTGGGCTGTTATGTAAACAGTAATTTCGTTAATTTGTTCAAATTTAAACCACCTCGCCGTTATATTACAAAGTTATATGTTCGATACTTAGATTATACGTTCAACAAAAAAATATTAAAACTAATTAAAATATTATATAAACAAATGAAAGTAAAAATTCTTAAATTCTTTTTAATTTCTCTTCTGACTCCTCTCTAAAATAAAATGTATACTTATAATTAAATTATAATAGAATAAATTTAATAAAAAAAAAAAAGAACAACATTATCGGGATGAGCCAAGGTGTTAATTGGTTATTTAAATGGTTTGTCCATTACTAAAACATAAAGGTGATATTAAGTGTCTTAATTTTGTTATCGCAAAAAAATATTTCAAATAATATATTATTATTATTATTATATGAGTTATGTATATTTATTTTGATTATTTATAAAGTAAAATATAATTTATCACTTGTAATTTATACATTTTTTTAAATTACCATGTGTGGTTAAAAAATCACCACTTAATTGCCTGTGATTTAAAAAATTTACAAACTCTCGCTTTAGAATTAACACTATTAACAAAATGTGTTAAAGCATTAAAATACTCTTCCTAACTCTTATTTTGCATATAACCACCTCATTTGTATTTATTTATTTATTCCTCCTTAATTTTCACCAACTACCTTATAAAATCAAGCTAAGAAAATTTTCAGTCTTCTCAGCCAAGCTTAATTCATTTGTAACACAAATCAAGATAAATAACATTTAATCTTTAATGATTCATTACTATAAAGTTATTTTGTCTTAAAATATAATCCTCATCTTAATTAAAGCCAATATAATGATTTATAAAAACGTATAAATCACAAATAGTAAATTATGAGAAAATAGAGTTGTTGACGTCTGATTTTCGCTCTTGCAGTGATCACCCGTCAGCAAGATACCTGTACAAACATCAAACCGTTATCACCTCACAGAACAGTCGTGGTTGGGACCGTCCGGAGATGCTCCGGTGTAAGAGTAAGTTCAGGGGAATAACGTCACAATGGAGGAGCTTTATCGTTAGCTGGAATCTCTCAGACGTTTGATAAATTAATGTTAGTGATGTAAAAAGATCCAATACCTCCGAAATTGAGAGGTGGCCAGTATATATTAATCCATGCATCCTCTGCTGTCCAGTCATACTCTCATGAGTACAAACAAGTAGTTCTCTTCCACCTGCTACACTTGGTTCGTTGGGAGGAGATACCAGCCTGGGTTCCTTCCAGTGTCAGTCCGTCAAAGTGGACAAAATAGGCCCGGACGTCCTATCAACCGCCTGAGTAAATAAAGATCTGTGAACCCGGGCCCAACAGGAAGGGAAAAAACCCGACCCGGCCCAAGCCACATGAAGAGAAGGGATTCATGGCCCAGAATGCTAGGCCCAAAGAATCCACACCCCAACATTGCCCCCCACCCTTCCATTTTATTTTTTGAAAATAAAAAGAGAAATAGAAGGGTAACCCCTCCGAATACACAGGAGTTTAGCATAAAAATAGGGATATTGAACCTGGTCCAACGTAAGAGGGATAAATTGATATGACGTTAAACCCTCGCGCCTTCGAAATAAATATTCAGTTTTCAAAATAAACTTTATCGCAACAGTCACCTTCTTCACAACAATACACCGTCTTCTCTCTCTCTATCCTCTGCAACTGCCCACTGCTTCCCGTAACCGCCTAATCGATCGACGAGTACCCTTCATTCTTCTCTCTTTCAAGGATCTCCATACTGACTTTCGATTATTCAAAGCCCCATAACCCGAATCTTTCTCTCTCTCCTGCGTAAATCTAGAATGACATCATCAACTAGCGCTGCCGCCACGACCTCCTCATCCTCTGAGGCGAATCCGTTCCGGCCTGCCCCTTCAAACACCCCGATTCCCAGCCCGTCCGGATCGACGACTAGGGCGAGGGAAATGGAAATCAGAAAACTATTCGAGAACACTGCCATCTACTCGCATGCTAACACCCAATCATCAGTCAGCAGTGAAGCCGTTGAAGGCTTCAAATCCGAATTCCAGTTTCCAGGGGAGTATTGTCTGAGAGCCCCCAACCCTGATGAAAGAATGTACTGGAGGCCTTCCAGCCCTCAACTTGCAGTTCCGACCCAGGTGCTCCGGAATGGGGTCAGATTCCCTCTCCATCCTTTTATCTCTGATTTTCACGATTTCGTCGGGATCGGGCTCGCTCAATTGGTCCCAAACTCATACATTCACCTGGTATGTTTCATTGCTGCCTGCAAGCAGTTCGGCATTACTCCCAGCCTCGACTACTTCTTCCACATCTTTTCTCTAACCAAAACCAAGGAACAAGGATTCCGATCCCTGAACCGCCTCCCTAACCAAAGGGCCTGGATGCTCCCCCCTTCTAGTAACAAGGGCTGGCACAGTAACTGGTTCTTCGTGTCTAGCCTAGACACCCACCTTCTTCAACCCTGGGGTAACCCAGAAAGGCCGGTGATCGACGACATCGCTGAAGACAGGGAGGAAGAATTCGAACGGTTCTGCCAAAATATTCCCTCAGAGCCTTGGGACATCAACCTTCTTTCCAACCTCCAATGGCTGCACGACCATGATCGTAAGTTCTTTCCTTTCTTTAAGAAGTCCATTTCGTTTCGCTATTTATATTAATCTCCCTCTACTCCTCGGGTTTCAGTAGTGATCTACAAGACTCAGCCAAATGTTCTGAGGACACAGCTACGCATCCGGCCAGCCCCCCAGGTTCCATCTCAACGCGCCGAAGCCCCTTAGCCTTCCAAAAAACAAACCGAAGCCCCTCGACCTCCCAGGAAACAATCCGAAGCCCCCCAGCTATCTACGAAGCAATCCGAAGCCCCCCAGCCATCCAGGAAACAATCCGAAGCCCCCCAGCTATCTACGAAGCAATCCGAAGCCCCCCAGCCATCCAGGAAACAATCCGAAGCCCCCCAGCCTCTTCAAAAGAACGCCCTGGATTTAACTGACATCGAGAAACAACAGCTTCGAAGGAAGCGCCGAAGACTGACCAGAGTCTCTGAAGGTAATCAATCTATCGCCGAACCCATCTATGTTCAACCCTTGAACTTTGTCCGACCCCCCACTCCATCCCCACCTCGCTCTCCCTCCCCCAATATAGGGGACAGAGATGCACCGCCCCTTATTCCATCACCCCTTAAACCTCCATCTACATCACACACAGAAGTCAGACCTTCCCCTACTAAACACACCCCACCCGAACCGAGGTCGCACGGCAAGTCCTCCGATTCCGAACCCCCGCCAAGCGAGCCCCAACCTCCTCCCGACAGAACTAATCCACCCCCAACAGCATCCCCTTTCTCCCAACTATCCTTTTTCCCATCGGACCCTACCTCCCCATTTCCGAAGGAATTGTACAATTATTTTAACCTCCCGACTGACGATCGGCACTTCGATTCATCCAACCTTAACAGCTTGGTGAGGGCCACCAGTCTCCACCTGGGTCAGGTATGTCTATTGCGTGACTTACGACTTCCTTTTACGTCCTTTTGAAATCCACTCATATCTTGTTGTGTTATTCAGGCATTGGGAGGCTTTAGCCGCATACTGGAATTTCAAGAGAATAACCCCCCTCAAGCCGAAGTCATCCGCCAGCTCCAGGCTAAAATGCAGGAGCTGAACTCCCAACACTCCCAGCTTCATCAAGAGCACAGCCAGCTGCAAAACGACCATTCTTCCCTCCATGAGCAGAATGATCAGAAAGAAACCCTCATCCAGTCCTTGCAGGTTCAGCTGATCGAACTGAAAGCATCCAACAAATCTTGGGAGGACAAGCTGAACGATGTGATGAACGAAAGGTCAACACTTCTGCAGGAACGAGCTGATCGCAACAAGTTGATAGAAGGGCTTAAAAAGGAGGGATCAGATCTGGCTGGGCGATTGGGAGCCTTGACGAAAGACAATGCTCTTAAAGATGAAGCCGTTCAGGCGTCGATGGCGGCCAACAAGCTCCTGGAAGAAGAGAACCTCCGACTGAAGGCCCAAATTGAATCAACAGGGGAGAGCAGTCGTCAGAGGATTATTGAGGAGTACAAGAGGTCTAGCGAGCTGACCGAGGCCGTGGTGGACCAGTACAACAAGGGATACCTCTTCGCCAAAAACATGGTGGCCAACGCTGGGGTGAACCCAATCACGCTGGGCTTTTCTTCAGATGAAGATGCCGATGAGGAGGAGGAGGATGACCCCCCTGTAAACCCAACCCCACCAGACCCCACAATCTAATATGTAATATTTTCATTTTTCAATTGTACAAAAACAAGTTCGAGTAAATTAAAGTCAGTTTTCTTTAATCTGTCAAGTTAATTTTTCTTTTAGGCCGTAACAACCAAACTAAAGAAACATAAGCAGGAACAGAAAATATTTTCATTAAGGAACCATAATGTGTTATAACTGTGCTACATCAAGATAACAAAATGAGGTCTACAACAATGAGGTCCGATGCTTCCAAACGAGAACGATAGGCGTTATCACTACTGATAGTACCTTTTCAACCTACCAGCATGCCAAGTGTTCTTTACATCCCTTCCCATCATGTCCCGAAGTCGATAAGTCCCCTCCTTGACGACTTCGGTGACCTCGTAAGGCCCTTCCCAGTTGGGCATCAGTTTCCCGGTACTACCAGGTGCCGAGGCCTCCACCTCCCTGAGTACCAAATCTCCGGCCTCAAACCTTCGAACTCGAACCCTTCGATTATAGTATTTGGCTGTTCTTTGTTGGTAGGCGGCCAACCTCAGCAATGCAGCATCCCTAACCTCACCCAACAGGTCGAGGTTCAGTCTGAGCCCTTCCTCATTGTATAACTCTTTGAAGCATGATACCCTGAACGAGGACGATCCGATCTCGACAGGGATCAAGGCATCAGTCCCATATGCGAGTTTGAAAGGTGAGTCTCCCGTAGTCGAACGCGGAGTGGTTCGGTAAGACCACAGAACACTAGGCAACTCCTCGGGCCAACGCCCTTTTGCCTCATCCAGTCGCCTTTTGACCCCTCTGAGGAGGGCTCGATTCGTCACTTCTACTTGCCCGTTGGATTGGGGATGGGCCACCGAAGTCTTTCGATGCTGGATACCCAGATCGGAGAGAAGTTCTTCAAACTTTTTTCCAACAAACTGCGTACCATTATCAGATACGAGTACCATCGGGATACCGAACCGGTAAATAACCGATTCCTTCATGAACTTCACGCAATTGTCTTCGGTGATGTGACGGAGTGGCTTAGCTTCGACCCATTTGGTCATGTAGTCGATGTCCACAATCACGTATTGGAGCTGACCTTTGGCCTTGGGAAGGGGTCCCAATAAGTCAATTCCCCAAATTGCGAAAGGAATAGGAGAAAGCACCGATGACAACTCCTCGGGAGGTTGGTGGGGAACCGAGCTATTCATCTGACATTTGGGACATTTCTGCACATACCCCTTTGATTCCTGGAACATAGTAGGCCAATAATACCCCTGCCGAACCAGTTTGTAGGCTAATGACTTAGCTCCCATATGGTCCCCGCAAATCCCTTCATGGACCTCCCTAAGCACGTAGGATGCTTCGGATGGGACTAGGCATTTCAACAACGGAGACGAGTACGATTTCTTGTACAATTCCCCATCAATTAGGCAGAAGTAAGAGCTTCAGTACTTAATTTTCTTGGCCAAGATCTTATCTGTTGGAAGCTTCCCGTCAGCTAGGTAATCAAGATAGGGTGTCACCCAGCAATTAGACCTTTCTATGCACAGAATTTCTTTTCTATTGACACTTGGTTCAGTCAGGACCTCCAGATACACCGATCCCGCAAAATCCTCTACTTGCGTTGTAGCTAATTTTGACAAGGCGTCGGCAGTTGAGTTGCCTTCTCTTTCGATTCCCTTGACATCATAAGATTCAAATTTGAGGAGCATCATCCTTACTTCGGCAACGTAACCGGCCATCCTCGCGCCTCGAGCTTCAAACTCACCCTGGATCTGCTTCACAACCAATTGAGAATCACTGAAAATGATCAAATGACGAACTTCTAAGCTTCTTGCTAAACGTAGGCCAGCCAAAACTGCCTCATACTCTGCCTCATTGTTGGTGGCTCGAAACTTAAATCGTATAGCCTGCTGAACCTTGAAACCTTCGGGGCTTAGTAATATAACTCCTGCCCCGCTAGCTTCAGCGTTAGTCGATCCGTCGACGTACATGGTCCAACAAAAAGCAGGGCTCAGCTGCTCCCCTGCTATATGGGCGACGTCGAGGGTTGGGTCGCCCCCATCTTCAGAGAAAGTACACTCGACTATGAAATCCGACAGAGCTTGTCCCTTGATGGCAGTCCGAGGATGATATTCCAGATTGTACTGAGTTAATTCAACAGCCCATGCCATCATCCTGCCAGAGGCGTCAGGCCTTCCCAAAACTTTCTTCAGGGGCTGGGTTGTGTAGACAACAATAAGTCGACCTTGAAAATAATGCCGGAGCTTCCGACTGGCTACCACTAAAGCGTACACACACTTCTCCAAACTCGGGTACCTGACCTCTGCATCACGTAAAACATGACTGACATAGTACACGGGTCTCTGAACACCTCCTTCCTCCCTAACCAAGGCCGCTCCAACAGCCGAAGAGCCTACCGAAAGGTAAAGGAACAATGGCTCTCTCGGGATCGGTTTCTGCAATAGAGGGGCTGCCATCAAATACTTTTTGATGCCTTGGAACGCGTCCTCACACTCTGAGTTCCACTGGAAAGTTTTCTCGTTCTTAGGCCCTTTCAATGTGTCGAAGAAGGGAAGGCACCTTTCTGCCGATCTGGACATAAACCTTCTCAGAGCTGCAATACAACCAGAGAGTCTTTGAACGTCCTTGAAGCTTTGAGGAGATCGCATATTTAGAATAGCCCTGATCTTTTTAGGGTTAGCTTCGATCCCCCTCTTACTCACCAAATACCCCAAAAATTTGCCTGAACTAAGACCAAAGGTGCACTTGGCAGGGTTCAGACGCAGGTTGTGACGTCGGACCGTTTCAAAACACTCTTCCAAGTCTCGAAGATGATCCTGCATTCGAAGGCTCTTAACAATCATATCATCCACATACACTTCCATGTTCTTCCCTATCTGTTTCCGAAAGACGGTGTTCATCATCCTCTGATAAGTGGCTCCGGCGTTTATCAAGCCGAAGGCCATTCTCCCGTAGGCATAAACGGCCCGATGGGTAATGAATGCCGTCTTAGGGATGTCCTCTTTAGCCATATTAATCTGATGATAGCCTGAGAAAGCATCTAAGAAACTCAACACCGAATTGCCAGAGGTGGCATCAATCAGCTGATCGATATGTGGAAGCAGATAGAAGTCCTTGGGACAAGCCTTGTTTAAATCCGTGTAATCTATGCAGACTCTCCACTTTCCATCCTGCTTCTTGACCAGAACTACATTGGCCAACCACTCCGGGTATTCAATTTCTTCAATAACCCCCGCATCCAAAAGTTTCCCTAGTTCGAAGTCTATAATCTTTTGGCGCTCGGGCGCAAATATCCTCCTTTTCTGCCGCACTGGTTTCCTGTCGGGGTCAACGGCCAACCGATGTACCGCTATGGCCTCTGGGATCCCGGGCATGTCTCGGGGGGTCCAAGCAAAAATGTCAGAATAGTCTCGTAGTAGCTGAACCAATTGCGTCTTTATGCCCTTCGGTAGCTCAACACCTATTTTCATTGTTTTGAATTTGTTGCCGGGTATCAACTCAACTTCTTCAACGCTCTCGGCGGGAGTTGCTAGGGGTTCCGTATCCCCCTCTGCATAAGGCTCTACATCGAAAACCATGGCACACTTCTGCCGGCTGACCCCAACGGCCGATGCCGTCACGGCGTGACGATAACACTTTCGAGCGATATCGATGTCTCCTTTCACCTCTCCCACCCCCTCCGGAGTCGGGAATTTGATCTTGAAATGGGGTATGGACGTAACGGCATTCAGAGCGGTCAGAGTGGTTCGCCCTAAGATTGCATTGTAGGCAGAATCCACTTGAACAACGAAAAATCTCACCTGCAAGGTGACCTGTCGTGGGGCTGCGCCAAAAACCATGGGTAATTCCAAAGTACCGATCACAGGTACTGCTTCATTTGCGAACCCATACAACGGTGACTCTGTCCCAACCTGCAACTTCACACCCTGGAGATCCATTCTCTGATAAGCATGGCTGTACAACACGTCCACTGATGAACCATTGTCGATCATTATCCTCTTCATATCCACCGGTCCAACTTGGGCAGTGATTACCAGAGCTCCCTCATGAGGCTCAATGGCCTCGGTTGGGAAGTCATCATCAGAAAAGGAGATGACCGTCCTGGGATAAGGTCGAGGGGTCGACGGGCACGGGCCTGCCAGCGTTGATATGGAGCCGGAAGAACGGCGCCTCTTGCCCGACCCTGTTGGAGAAGATCCCCCTATTATAACGTCAACTACTCTTCGAGGAGGGTTACTTGGTTCGACCCCCTTATCGGTTCCCGACTTATAATTATCTGTTCCCCCTCCTCGGCCAATCACAAACTGTTTTAACTCCCCCTTCTGAACCCTAGATTCGATCATGTCCATTAGTCCGGTGCAAGCCTCCGTGGTATGCCCGACCCGACGATGATATACACAATAAGGCCCCGATCCATTCGGTCTATGGATCGGCAGCGTCTGCCCCGACCCCTCTTCCTGTCTGATTGCTTCCAAAATTTTGACTCGCTCGGCACTCAAAGGAGTATATGCACGGTTCTCCGCCTTTGGTTGGAAGGGTGGTCTTCCCTGATTTGGCAGCCCACCTCTTTGCTTTACCCGATCAAAAGAGGGGGGTCGGATGTCCCCACCTCGATTTCCACCATAAGCTTTACTCTCTAAACCTCGGTTCTTGGGTATCAAACTATTCATAGCCTCCTCAACCGCTATAAACTTCTCAGCTCTGTCGTATGCATCTAAGAGGTCTTTTGGAGGGTTGAACATTATGTCCTTCATCATCTTCCGGTTTTGGGTAACATCCATCCCGGTTGTAAAGAATCCCAACGCTTGTATCATATTGAGGTCACTGATAGTTCCCACCGCATCCCGAAACCTTTGAACATATTGGCTCAGTGACTCATCCGATTTCTGCTTTATCTGCATCAAAGAAGCCGTCACCTTGCCTCTCCTCTTATTACTACCAAACCGCTCATGGAACCGCACGCTCAACTCCGCCCATGAGTGAACACAATTGGGGGGCAATGACATCATCCACTGCTTGGCTCCCTTCTTAAGCGTTGTCACGAAGATCTGACACATGCCGGCCTCTGAATGGTCATAATACCTCATCACCCTTTCGTATGAACTGGTGTGGTCATAAGGGTCACCAGAGCCATCGTACATCTCAAGAGGTGGCAATTTCTTCTTGGGATCGGCCTTCTCTTGATCAATAGCTGTCGAAAAGGGGGATTTCGGATCTAAAGGCATAGTTCTGGACGCTTCGGCTCCAGATCCAGCCATCGGCCTTGCCTCCGCCGCTACCAACCTCTTCTCCAGTTCAGCTATTCTTTCCATAACTAGATCAACCGCAGGGACATACGGGACCATGCGTTGATCTTGCCGACCCGAAACTGTCACTGGGGCGCCCTGTCCCACTTCATAGTCTGGGGTCTTCAACCTTTCTCGAGAGAAATGACCGAGGGAGGCGGGACATGCTCCTTCTGACCCGTCCCTACTCGTGCGGCCGATGTGCCCCAAGGAAACTTGGGAGGGGGGCGCACCCCTTATATCTTTCCGACCGACCCGGTCGTGTCTCATATAACCCTGAGACTGGTGTTTGCCCCTTATATCCTCTCGACCATCCCGGTCGTGTCTCATATAACCCTGAGACTGGTGTTTGCCCCTTATATCCTCCCGACCCTCCCGGTCGTGTCCCATATAACCCTGAGACTGGTGCTTGCCCCTTATATCCTCCCGACCATCCCGGTCGTGTCTCATATAACCCTGAGACTGGTGCTTGCCCCTTATATCCTCCCGACCATCCCGGTCGTGTCTCTTCCTTCCTTGCTCTGACCTGGGTCTACTTTGCGGGGTATCGGCCCGCTCCCTACTGCCAATGGTTGCCGACGGATCCTCTTGTAAATTCATTAGGTGGTTCTGCCAGTCTACCTGTCTGCAACGCAAGGCTTCCAATTCTATCCCAGCCTCTCTAATCTGGGACCATTTATCTCTTTCGGCTCGTTTCCCCTGGGGACTCCTCTCCAAAGGAGATATTCCAAGCTCCGAATTCTCCCGATATGATTCGGCCCTCTCCGAAGCGGGTGGTGTAAACAGACGCCTCCTAATGGGTTCAGAATGGGCGTGGGCCCGAGTTCGCCCCGACCGATGAACTCCCGACCAGTGTTTCTTTGAGGGTCCAGTACTCACCTCATGGGGGTCAAAGGAAGACCCCTGCCGACCTTCATTAGAACTACCTCTTCCTTCCATAAAAACGATCTTTATTCGAAAACAACAGGGTGACTTAAGTATCAAACAGCCCTCCTTCTAGCGCCAATGTTGACGTCTGATTTTCGCTCTTGCAGTGATCACCCGTCAGCAAGATACCTGTACAAACATCAAACCGTTATCACCTCACAGAACAGTCGTGGTTGGGACCGTCCGGAGATGCTCCGGTGTAAGAGTAAGTTCAGGGGAATAACGTCACAATGGAGGAGCTTTATCGTTAGCTGGAATCTCTCAGACGTTTGATAAATTAATGTTAGTGATGTAAAAAGATCCAATACCTCCGAAATTGAGAGGTGGCCAGTATATATTAATCCATGCATCCTCTGCTGTCCAGTCATACTCTCATGAGTACAAGCAAGTAGTTCTCTTCCACCTGCTCCACTTGGTTCGTTGGGAGGAGATAGCAGCCTGGGTTCCTTCCAGTGTCAGTCCGTCAAAGTGGACAAAATAGGCCCGGACGTCCTATCAACCGCCTGAGTAAATAAAGATCTGTGAACCCGGGCCCAACAGGAAGGGAAAAAACCCGACCCGGCCCAAGCCACATGAAGAGAAGGGATTCATGGCCCAGAATGCTAGGCCCAAAGAATCCACACCCCAACAAGAGTCAAACTGAATATTTATCGGAATCCTGAATAAATTCTCAGCTTTAATCATTATATGTAAGTTTATATTTTTTTTATTTAATATTATAATTCAAAAATTATTAAAATTTATTATATCGTTCATTATACTTATATTAATATTCCTCTCAAGTGAGAGGTAAATTTATAAATGAGTTTTGGTGTCACGTGCCAGCTGAAAGAAATCTGTTAACAATGATATCGTACCAGAGTACTAGACGGCCCAGCCCATATCATCAGAAGACTACAGGCCCTGCCAAGCTTTCGGGTTTTGAACTATTTGCGCATCCGTAGGTGGGACTGGAAAAAGACTCGTGTTGTTATATATATTGGAAAAGGAAAATATTATTTTAATTATGTGGATAAATATTATTAGTAATTTTTTTTAAAGAGATGTAATATTAAAATAAAAAATAAATTTTAGATAATAAAGATTAACATCTTCAAACTTAAATGAAGGAAGGTGCAACTCATGCCTGCAACTCAGCACCCAATTCACAAAACCTTGTCATTAAAACGCAATTATTATCAGCAAGAAATTCAGTATTTGTAAGATAACGTCTCCGCACATAGACACACCACACATTAATTACGCTATCTTTTTTATTATATACAAACTTTTGTCTTTCTTTAAGCAATTTAAACACACTCCTAAGCAAACATCACTATCCATTATTGTTGCAAATGTTATGAGCTTATGTGCTTTTTATTTTATTTTTTATTTTTATTTTTTTCCTTGTGCCCTTTCCACGATAAAATACTACATCCGGTTCAAAATATAATGTTACATTTAATTTTTTTAAGTCAACTTAATCTATTTTCAAACTCAAAATTAAGATAAATCACTTCATTTTTAGTCAATGCAACAATAAATATTATAAACTATCTAAAAAATACTATATATTATAAGAGTTATTGTTTCATAAATTAATTTATTGAACTTTCATTAATATAATATTATTGATAGATACCACCATATTATATAAAAATTCATATGGTCAAATATTATTGTATGCTCGTTATATCCATATAATTGAATATTATTTTTAAAACTCTAAATATTAACACATTAAATTTATGAGGGATACTAGCTAGAAATCCTCTCCCTTTTTTACTAGACATGTATAAAAAGCTTACGGCCCACAGGCTAGCCTAATTCGGTCTGAGCCCGGTCTAGTCAAGGCCTGGGTAGGTCCGATTCGACCTACAAGCCTTCAACATGCTGCTCTTTAAAAGTAAAAGTTCAGTCTAACAAAAAGTCTGGCCTGGCCCGCAGGCCCAAATCTCGACCTGCAAAAAATTTGCTTAGATAAAATACATTTAATACACATATATTATACTAAAAGAGTTATTTTTTTTAGTAACATTGAAGTTGATGGTTGATAATAGAATATTTGATATTCTATTATTACATAGTTTATTGAAAATATATTTTTTAGTAAGGACCAAGAATTAGAGGAGCCATGTGAAGTTCGGCTTGGCCCCCCCATAGACCTTAACAATCTATAGTTTTGTTGAGAAATTTGGTCTAACCTGACCTATAAATTCAAAAGTCAAGGCCTGATCAACAGCTAAAGCCTGTTAGACCAAAGCTAGGCCAACTGACTATGCATGTTTACTTTTTTACTAATGAAATAGGCAAATTGCTCGATGACCAAGAAAATTAAATTATTTTTAACATTTGGTAGTAAATGGGACGGTGCAATTTTTTTTATAGAACGGTGAGGCACTTTGTTTATTTTCGAAAGTACTCCCGTAACTGGTGGCACTTCTTATATTTGTCTTCTCCTTTACACTTGTTATGGTATTTATTTTGTTATAAATTATTCCATCTGTCCTCTTAAAAAGTGGCTTAACTTGATTGTTTTGGTGAAATTGACAAATTTTATAATTAAAAATTTATAATATTTATTTATATTTTCAAACTTACAAAAATTAGAGGTGATAATTGTTGAGCATTGAATGATTAAATTTGATGATTAGAAATAATGTACAAGGGCTGTATTAGATAAGATCAAAGCTGTTAAGTTGATCTATTATTAATTGTATAAAAGTCTTGTGTGTTGTACTAAGACTTAGATAGATCAAAACTGTTAGGTTGATCTGTTGATGTAATAAAGTCGTAGAAAGAACTCTATGATTTGTGTCAAGGAAACTCTACGATTCGAACAGACTCTACGATTAAGGCAACCAATCGTAGAATGGACTCTACGACTGTGCTTCCGAAGACTCTACGATCAAGACAACCAATCGTAGAATGGACTCTACGATTGTGGTCCAGAAGACTCTACGACCAACCAGACTGTTCTTTCCGAGAAACCTTAAATTGGACTCTACGATCAACATTCTAACAGTTGAGTAAACTCTACGATGATCAGTAAGAGATGATCCTTTACAGATCAATCACGTAAGCAAGGGTATTCGTAGAGTTGATCATATAAGATCGTTGAGCAAAAAGGCAGGAGACATCACGTTTCTCAGATCAGGAGCCATTCTATTCAAGTATTTAATCTTCATCAAAGTAACTAAAAAGGAAGCTTCTGCAAATCGATCAAGTCAGAAAAGTCAGGAGTCTGACCCAAGCGCACTATGGAACAGAAAGAAGACTTTCAAGGCAGAAAAGTCAGAAGACTGTGTCCTATCAGACCTATAGTTTGGGAAGACCAAACGACTCTATAAAAGTTAGTGGGAACCTATGTCTGACATCTCTGTCACAGAGGAAAAAGAAAAACAACCTTGCATGGACTAACAGGTCAGATCAAATAATGTCTCATCAGAGATTTAATGAGCTTTATTAATACAATATTCAGCAGCTCTCCTCTGTGACGTAACGGGAATAAATACACGTTCAAACAGATGATCCAACGGGAAGAAATCTAAAGCCCTTACCTCTTAAATACGAAGATCAGCAGAAGAAAAGAAGAAGCACTACACAAAGAAAAAAAAACGCAAGAAGTGAAAAAGATTGAACTGATAAGAAAGCCTGCATTGCTACTAAGCCCTTCAAACATTCAAGCTGATAAGCAACTTAGTAGCACATCCAAATATACATCAATCCAGAAGAGTTCTCTGTGAACTGATATAAGCAAGTCGGTTAGACTTTGAGAGTTCTTTGTGAACTAGTGTAAGCAAGTCTGTTAGACTTGTGAAGTTCTTTGTGAACTAAAATTCCAAGACTGCGGGTCTTGAAGGAATCTTAGTGATTCAGCTATTGTAAAAGTATCCTTAGTGGATTTGCTGCTGAGAGAGCAGAACAGTGGAGTAGGAGTATTGTGTGCTCTGAACCACTTAAAACCCAGAGTCTCTCTCTTGGTGTCTTTCATTTGCTATATCTGTCATATAATTGTTTGTTGATTTATTAATTTAACATTTCAAGAAAAGATTAACTAAATCTTATTCCGCTGTGTTAAACTTCTGGTTAAGAATTAATCAAGTAAGATAATTTCAAAGAGAAGAAATTTTAAAAGAATCTATTCAACCCCCCCTTCTAGATTACTATCGTGTCATTGGGAACTAACAATTGGTATCAGAGCAGGTTCTCACATCTAAAGCCTTACAAGCTTGAGTAGATCAAATGACACTCAACAAGAATGGATCGGAACTCGGTGGAGGTAACCGACCACCTATGTGTAATAAAGAAAAATTTGCTAACTGGAAAGTTCGTATGCAAGCTTACATGGATGCTATAAATGATGAACTGTTCGAGACAGTGATGAATGGGCCATTCATACCAATGAAGCTTGCACTATCAACTGAAGATCCAAGCAAGCTAGTAGCAAAGAAAAGAGACGAATGGACGGACAATGAAAAGAAGGATGTTCAAAGAGACAAAAGGGCTAAGAACATCTTGTTTCAATCTCTGGATGATGATCTATTAGAGAGCGTTGTCAACTGCAAGACAGCTCAAGAAGTATGGCAAACTCTGTTGATCATGCATGAAGGAACAGAAGAAGTCAGAGAAAATAAGCAATCACTGCTTGTTCAACAGTATGAGATGTTCACTCACATCTCTGGTGAAAACATTACAACCACCTACGAGAGATTTAACTTGCTACTAAACTCTCTCAGATCTTATGGAAAAATCTATCCAAACAGAGATCTTATCATTAAATTCATGAGATCTCTGCCAAGCAAATGGGATGCCAAAACCACAGCCATCCGAGAGTCAAAGAACTTGCACGAGATGACTGTACAACAGTTATATGGAAATCTTCTCACCTATGAGCTGGAGCTAAATCAAAGAGAAGAAAATCTATCTGGTGAAAGAAAGAAGGAGAAAAACATTGCTCTTAAAGCCTCAACCTCAACTCACAGAAGCAATCACAAGGATATCTCTGACTCTGACAAAGATGAATCAAATGATGATGAAGGAGCTGCCATGCTAGTCAGACATTTTAAAAGATTCATCAACAGAAATAGATCTCAGAAGTTCAGAAGCAACAGCAACAAAGAACAAGCAAATGACCTTTGCTACAATTGCAAGAAGCCAGGTCATTTCATTGCTAAATGTCCAAAACCATTGAGAGAAGAGGTGAAGAGGGACAAATCAAAAGCAAATCCAAAAAGAGAATTCAAAAGCTTCCACAAACAAAAGAAGAAGGACAAAAGCTTCATAGCTGAAGGCTCTTGGAGTGACTCAGAAGAAGAACTAAACTCTGAGTCAAGTGATGATAAAGAGCCACAGAAGGCCAATCTGTGCTTAATGGCAAATGAAGAAGGAAGCAGCAAAAAGGAATTCATCATAGATGAGGTATTTGATTTCTATTCTCCTGATTTAAGCATTGATGGTCTTAGAGAAGGCATGCATGACTTAATGACAGAATTGCACAAATATATAAAATTGTTTAGAAGGTTATCTAAAGATTACTCTCATCTAAAAGAGGATAAAGAAAAAATAAGCATAAAATTAGAAGCCTCAGTTCAAACTGCACAACTTTACTCTAATCTTGAAACTGAGAATAAAAGACTAAAAGAGATAAATGAGTTGAGCACATATAAAGAATCCTCACTAGTCTCCAAGATTCAGGAACTAGAAAATACTATTTCTATGTGGAACAAGTCTAGTTTGTCTATGGACACCCTGATCTCAAGTCAAAGAGATGTGACTGATAGATCAGGATTGGGATTTGAGAATTTATTCTCAGAACCCAATATGGAGAAGTCAAAGGAAATAAATGAAGGCAAATCCTTTAATTTTAATAAAGGAATTGTGTTCATCAAATCCTCAGATTCTACCACCTATCCACATTCTGCTAAATCTACAATCAGTTTTAACAAAACTCACACAGGTCTTGGATTCAGAAAATTGAAAAATAAGTCAAGCAAAACTCACTCTACGAATCATGAGAATCGTAGAGTTGTATGGAAACAGAATGTAGATCAGCAAAAGACTATGAGAAATCATAATCCATACAAGTCCTGGACGAACAAAAAGTCACAAATACACACATATCATTATCAATATCATATTAATCATAGGCACCCTCATAAAAATGATAAATATTTGTTAAGATATCATAGAAGGCAAGGATCTAAAATCAAACAGATTTGGGTCCCAAAAGGTACTAACAAAGCAGGACCCAAACAGATATGAGTACCAAAATGAAGATTGATTTATTATGCAGGTAAAGAGATCCATCTGGTATCTTGACAGTGGATGCTCACGACACATGACAGGAGATAAGGCTCTTCTATCAGAGTTTAAAGAAAAAGATGGACCTACTGTTATTTTTGGAGACAACAACTCAGGGAAAACCAGGGGTTATGGCTCAACTGGGAATGGTGCAATATCTTTCAGTAAAGTAACATATGTTGAGGGACTAAAGCACAACTTGCTAAGTATAAGTCAACTCTGTGACAAAGGACATCAAGTCACCTTCCTCAACAACCAATGTCAAGTTAGAGACTTGAAAACTAATTCTCTAAAGCTAGAAGGAGTTCGAGAAGGAAATGTCTATGTGGTCAATCTTGCTAAATTAAGTTCAGAACAAACTGTCTGTTTTCTTGCTAAAGCCTCTGAAGATATGTGCTGGCTCTGGCATAGGAGGTTATCACATCTTAACTTCAAAAGCATTTCAAAGCTTGCCTCCAAAGATCTAGTAAAAGGATTGCCAAAGTTAAACTTCATTAAAGAAAAACCCTGCAAAGCTTGTCAGTTTGGAAAGCAAACAAAGACGTCATTCCAAAACAAATCAGCAAACTCAAATGATAGAGCACTTCAACTACTTCACATGGATTTATTCGGTCCAATATCTATGACCAGCCTCGGAGGAAAGAAATACTCTCTAGTTGTAGTTGATGACTACACCAGATATACATGGGTATTCTTTCTAAGCTCTAAAGATGAAACCATTTCACATCTCATCAAGCTCTTCAGACTGATCATGAATGAAAAGGGAGAAAAGATAAAGGCCATCAGAAGTGATCATGGACGAGAATTTGATTTCTCAGAAATGGACTTGTTTTGTGAAGAAAATGGAATAAATCACAACTTCTCAGCCCCAGGAACGCCTCAGCAAAATGGAGTAGCAGAAAGGAAGAATATAACTCTTATTGAAGCAGGAAGAACCCTCTTAGCAGCAGCTTCTCTCCCTGAATATTTCTGGGCTGAAGCCATCAGTACTGCATGTTATACTCAAAACAGGTCACTCATACACTCAACATTGAAGAAAACTCCGTACGAATTATGGAAAGGAAGAAAGCCAAATATAAGTTATTTTCATGCCTTTGGTTGCCTGTGTTACATACTCAACAATGGCAAGAAGCATCTAACCAAATTCCAGCCAAAATCAGATGAAGGAATCTTTCTTGGTTATGCAACAGATAGCAGAGCATTTAGAGTGTTCAACAAGGAGTCACTAACTGTTGAAATCTCCATCCACGTCACATTCGATGAATCAGATCCTGAAAAGAAAAGATCACCTTTCAACGAGTCGGCAGACACAAGCTCAACGATAGAAGAACTCAAAATCGTAGAGTCCGACTCTACGGCCATGGAACCAGCGACAGAAATCGTTGAGCTAGGAGAGGAAATCGTAGAGCACACCACATCAGACACTGGAACTCTACGATCAGAACCAGAAGTTGATTTAGAGGAACTCAGACAAGAGGGCACTAGAACAGACGTTCCTAGCAGAATAAAATGGACCAAAGATCACACTCAAGATCTTATTATTGGAGATCCAAACACCGGAATCAAGACTAGAGCTGCAACCTTTAATGAATGCTTTTACCTAAGCTTTCTCTCTCAAGAGGAACCCAAGAAGATTGAAGAGGCCTTAGAAGATTCAAGTTGGATAGAGGCCATGCAAGAGGAGTTAAATCAATTTGAAAGAAGCAAGGTCTGAAGATTAGTGGCCAGGCCTCAGCATAAACCTGTCATTGGCACCAAATGGGTTTTCAGAAACAAGATGGATGAAAATGGTGTGATAACAAGGAACAAAGCAAGACTAGTGGCCAAAGGATATTCTCAAGAAGAAGGAATTGACTACGATGAAACATATGCTCCAGTTGCCAGATTGGAAGCCATAAGGATTTTCCTTGCCCATGCTGCTCACATGAAGTTCAAAGTCTTCCAAATGGATGTCAAGAGTGCTTTTCTGAATGGGGAACTCCAAGAAGAAGTTTACGTGGAACAACCTCCAGGTTTCATCAATCCAACTTTTTCAAATTATGTCTATAAATTAGATAAAGCACTATATGGTCTAAAACAAGCACCTAGAGCATGGTATGAAACCTTGACTAACTTTCTCATTGAAAAGGGATTTACTAGAGGAAGAATTGACACTACCTTATTTTTGAAGAAACATAAGGATAAGACACTGCTAGTTCAAATTTATGTAGATGATATCATATTTGGTTCCTCTGATGAAAAATTATGTGAAAGATTTGCCAAGCTTATGCAGAGCAAATTTGAAATGAGCTTGATGGGAGAACTCAACTTCTTCCTTGGACTACAAGTGAAGCAGACAAATGAAGGCATATTCATTAATCAAGCCAAATATATCAAAGACTTATTAAAGAAATATGGCATGGAATCTGCATCTATCATGAAGACTCCTATGCCACCTGCCACCAAGCTTGACAAAGATGAAAATGGTAAATCCACTGAAATCACTCAGTACAGAGGTATGATAGGTTCACTATTATATCTTACTGCGAGTCGACCAGATATAATGTTTGCTACATGTATATGTGCTAGATTTCAGGCTAACCCCAAAGAGTCACATCTATTAGCTGTGAAAAGAATTTTCAAGTATCTTAAAGGAACTTCAAATTTAGGATTATGGTATCCCAAGGAGTCCTCCTTTGATCTTGTGGGATACTCAGATGCTGACTATGCAGGATGCAAAATAGACAGAAAAAGCACAAGTGGAACTTGTCAGATGCTTGGCAACAGACTTGTTTCTTGGTTTAGTAAAAAACAGAACTCAGTATCGACATCTACTGCAGAAGCTGAATATATAGCTGCAGGCAGTTGCTGTACACAAATCCTATGGATGAAGACTCAGCTTGCAGACTATGTGTTTGAGCTAAAATCTATCCCTATATACTGTGATAATACTAGTGCAATTGCTATAACACATAATCCTGTTATGCACTCTAGAACTAAGCACATAGATATAAGATATCATTTCATCAGGGATCATGTACAAAATGAAAATATATCACTTCACTACATCCCAACTGAAGATCAACTAGCAGATGTCTTTACAAAGCCTTTAGATGAATCAAGATTTAATAAACTAATAAGTGAGTTAGGAATGCTAAATCTAGACCCTTAATGTATGTTTTCTTTAGGATACTAACTCTGCAGGAACAAAAGTGTGCAAGAAAAGTAATGGACATGCTCAACTCAAGTCAACAATTGTCAAGGATCGTAGAGTATACTCAAGATCGTAGAGCTCACTCGACGATCATCAAGCCAAGAATCGTAGAACTTACTCAACGACTTTCAATCCAAGGATCGCAGAGTATTCCTCAATCGTAGAGATAACCCTACGAAAAACAAAAGAATCGTTGTGTGACTGAGGATCGTAAAGCTTTGAGGAACTAAGGGTAAAATGGTCATCAACCAACTGAAATGAGCTTATCAGAACGTGTCTCAGCAAACATAGAGGGAAGTTTTAAATACTTTGAAAACTGCACGTCGTTCATTTCTTCAAAGTTCAAAAATCTATATCTCTCTCTCTCTCTTTTCTCTCTCAATCCCGAACCCTAAGTTATCATTTCTCAGATAAACCGTTCTTCTCGTTTCAGAAAAACTATCAAATGGCACCTGCTCAAGTTATTTCTGGAAATGAGCTCAACTTTGAAGCCTTCGATACAGCAGATAAGCAGTTCAAAAGAATAATCCAGTTGCTAGATAAAGCTGGACTGCGAGAAGCGTTGGGAACAAATACAAGGATTCTATCAAAGCTTGTTCGAGAGTCCTACGTAAATGGATCCTATGCCAACGGAACTCTAATCACCACCGTAAAAGGGGTTCAGCTCAACCTCACCGCTGAAGAATTCAACCTAGCCCTAGGTTTCAAGCAAGGGGGCCTGACATCTCTAATTATGGTGAGCACCGAAGAAGGGCTGAGAAGAATGCACCATCAAAAGAATCCAGCACTGAAAGGGTTGAAGAAGAAAGAATTTCCTCAGAAATACGAGTTTTTAGCTGATGTTGTAGGAAAATGTCTCCTCTGTAAAGATTCAGCCCATGACTCAGTCAGTGAGATACAACTGAAAATAATGACAACCATAGTCAAAAAGACAAACATCAACTATGGCTCCTTGCTGCTGGAATGGATAGGAAATTGGGTCCTAAATACAGAAAAGGCTAAGAGGACTAGAAAAATGTTCTATGGAAGATTCATCAGCATTCTCCTTAGATCATCATTGGGGGATTTAATTGAGCATGATGAAGGAGAAGCCCTCAATACCAACAAAAGGATTACCCAGAAACTCTTTGACAACTGGAGGAGGAACCCAGTTGAAAATAGGAAACTATCTCGGTCAGGGGATAGTGAAGGTACACAGAGTGGTGCAGGGCCATCACTTCTGAAGAACACTCCTGCTGAAGAAGAATCTCAGGAGCTCAGCAGGCATTCTCCGGGTCTTGTCAGAAGAAGGAAAGGAAAAAGAGCTTTTGAGCTTGAAGAACCTCAAGGATCTTCAAATGAGGCTCCTGTTACTGCTCCTAAAGAAAAGGCTGCTTCAGGGGATGAGAGTTCAGATCTGCGAAGAGAGACTCGCAGCAAATATGAAGCTGAAGAGGTCATTCCAAAGGAGCCAAGGAAAAAGAGAAGAAGGCTAGTAAAGTTAGCCGACAAAAGCTCAGTAGCTAAGGGGGAGCTATTTGAAAGACCTGACCTTACTCCAGGTGAAAAGGAGTCATCTGAAGCAGTTGAGCCTATGGATGCTCAAGCTGAGGGGGAGCTTCCAATTATTCCTGAGCCAGCAGATGCTCTGGCTGAGGGGGAGACTCAAGATGACATTTCAATCCCTACAGCCACAATGAATGATGATGAAGAGGATGACATTGAAATAGTGGCCGTTGGAAGAAATGAGCAAAGGCACCTTAACTTCAACTGCCTGATAAAATTCTTGCCACTAATGCCATTCCACCGAGCTCTGGTGCACAATGCATGGGATCAACTCTTCTGGACCTTCAAAGCATATCCCAATGTGATGATTATTGCTCAAGGCTACCCTCAGAATCTGTTCTTTGCCCAGAAGCTCATCTCTAGCAGCCCCTTTTCACAAACTTTAGGGCAAAAGGTACTTTTTATTCCTCAAACCCTCATTCAAAATCATACACTTTCACATATGTTCAATAAATTTGAGGAGTCCACAAGTACTCATCCTGCATCAAGCTCTACGACCCACACTTCCCCGATCGTAGAGTCCCCACCATCTACGATTGGTGGTCAAGAAAGCATACATGATCAATGTGACAGCCCCAAAATCCGTCTCCAATAACCCCGGATCTGGTCCGTCAGAAATAACCTCAATCCTGAGTTTAAGTCGTTACATGAACAACCTTCTCCTAGAACCACAACATTTAAATAAAATCATGTTGTTAAAACTTGGTAAATTTAAAATTTAAGACATTTACTTAACCTTGTCTCAGAATCGCAATCTTTACATGAATCCCACAACTCAGATCATTTATTCCACGACCTAGTGTATTACAACCAATTGTTAGCAACAAAACTCGCAATTTAACAATAAGTCGATATGACTATTAACTAACTGCTTTTAACTATGCGAGTTGACAAAACATTCACTCGCCTCAATACACAACTGCCTTTCATTCTTATTACCAGGCTTTAAAATCTGGAATGATACCTAACGGTAATTATTCCTGACAAATATAACTTAACTTTAAGCAGTTCTAGTAACAACCTTTATTAATAAACTTCGCACATCTTCTTTGCGATTATCGGGATCTTCGAACTCTTCGCCCTTCGCTGAAAATGTTAATTTAAAGCAAGATTGAGCACGACGGCTCAGCAAGTCCAACAGCTAACACATAACACGTAGGTTACATTTAATTTATGCTTTATGCTCCATGCTTAGCATTTACTTAGGCATCATGCTTATCATGCGTTGCATTTATAAAATCTACCCATGCTTACCATGCATGTCAATATATATAGGTTATATAACTCATATAACACATTACAAATCATAGCATTAATTATATCAGCTATTAACATCATGTGACCGTACACAGACAAATTTAGAAATCAGTTTGCACATACTACAAGTGCACACCTAATACTTTATGCAAATAACACATAGCACTGAAAACTTGCAGGGATAACAATTATCACTGAAAGACTTGCCTGGATTGCAACATCAGTTTACGCTAACCTTTCGCGTTCCTTGCACCACCTATACAACATGAGAGATTAACGGTGCATTATATTAGTCAAAGTTTGACTCAAGATTTAATCCTATTCTTAGGATGTCTACTTCCTTTTATCGTCCCATTTATTCACTAGGGTTGATTTATTAGTTTAATCCATTGTGGATTCATCCCGATGTTTCACATAAACACCGTAAACCTTCTATACTTAACTTTGTATATCCGACATTCCTTAATGTCATAGCATTATCATTAGGTCCTCATAATTATTTAGGTTAAACTACCAATTAGTCACTACTGGACTTTACTAGGTTTAATTCTACAATTACCTCATCAAGTTGTCATTCACAAAAGAATTGACTCTACCACACGGCAGTTCTTATCTATTAACTCAAAATTTATTAGACAATATTATCCTCCTAGGATAATATTTTAATTACGGTTTAATATTATTATACATTAATAATACATCACTACGTTACCAACTGTACTCAAGTACGGAACACCACCTTAATTGGTTATTAATATTATTAATCCCTTAATAATATTCTCTCAATTACCAATATTATTAATCTAGTAATAATATTTTAACACCATTAAATATTTAATAATAATTTACACCTTTAGTAAATTTAAAGACTTAAACAATTTAAATATAAATTGTTTAATCACTTCATTATTCCTTTAATTTCTTCACATTATTTATTTAATATTAATTAAATAAACAATTTACTCACTTAACTTTACTTGTTTATTTACCTTCACATAAACAATTATTTCATTAACCTTAATTCCCTTTTATTATTATTTAATACCTCTTAAATAATAATTAATTACATACTCATCCTTATTCATTATTGAATATAACTCACTTTAATTATTGTTGCACAATAATTAATTAAATACCTTGTTTCAATTACAATGAAACCTTTATCGTTATCATTAATCATTTGATATTAATTACTCATTGTCTAATATTATTAATCTGTTAATAATATTTTAATTAATAAAACATTTCCTGAAACCGGCGACTGAACCGAGGTTCAGGGCCTGAACACATTGTCTGGGCTGGCAGCTCTACGATCGTCGAGTGGGGGTCACTCAACGATTTTTCAAGACTGGTCCAGACTGTTCTACGACTCGGCGAGTACAAAGCACTCTACGATCTCGAGTGGACTCTACGATTTTCAGTGACTAGGGTCACTCTACGATTTTCAGTGACTAGGGTCACTCTACGATTTTCAGTGACTAGGGTCACTCTACGATTTTCAGTGACTAGTGTCACTCTACGATTTTCAGTGACTAGGGTCACTCTACGATTTGTGAGTGGGAACCACTCGACGATTCACAAGTCTGGTTTAGACTGCTCGACGATCCCTTGTGCGAGCTTACTCTACGATCTACCGAGTAACTAAACGAAGTCACTCTATGATTTACACCTAAGCTCACGGCTTAGTTCTTTCTCAATATTATAGTGGGCTCTACGATTTCCGATTGAGGCCACTCTACGATTTTCAGGTTTACCCTACTATTCTTTCTCCTGACTTGGTTAAGTCATTCATTGGCTGAAGGGTGAGCTCTACGATTTTCACTCTACGTTTTGCACTTTTCACTCTACTACCAGCAGCACTCTACTACCAGTTTACTCTACTACCAGAGCACTCTACTACCAGAACACTCTACTTACCAGCAGCACTCTAATACCAGAGCACTCTACTACCAGCAGCACTCTACCACCAGTTCACTCTACTACCAGAGTACTCTACTACCAGCAGCACTCTACTACCAGTTCACTCTACTAGCAGAGCACTCTAATACCAGCAGCACTCTAATACCAGAGCACTCTACTACCAGCAGCACTCTACCACCAGTTCACTCTACTACCAGCAACACTCTACTACCAGCAGCACTCTACTACCAGTTCATTCTAAAGTTTGATGAACATGAACACCGAGTACAGACCAACTGTGGTTCAGACTCTTAATGTTGACTGGGTAAAATAATCGAAACCATTATTCTAGTTCTAAATCAATCATTAACTAGTTTCAACAACATTTGACTACCGAGTTCACATTACTCTCATTTAAACACCTCATATACAACTCTAGCATATTCAGTTTCCTTAATCCAAAATAAAATAAAATAAAACTAGTTAAATCAAAATAACCGGATAATACCTTCAATCTTTGACAGATGATTTACATTCAGATTCTGCCTTCTCCGAACAACATGAACTCCTCTGAAGTTTGCATTTACTTCTCACGCTCCATATCTCTCTTAGCCTAAATGAACGCGAAGGGGAAATGAGGGAATGACTGAGGTTATACAACACTCTCTCAGCCTTAAACAACTCTGAGGAGTTGGACCCTATAGCCTCCCCTATGCCTGATTTGTTACTTCTTTTCGCAGCACTGATTCCTTGAGCTTTGCACAAACTGCGCGTGCTCTGCTTTTTCTGAGGTTTTGTCCCTAAAGGAGTGACACTCTTACTTTTCCACCGGGTTATGTTATTACTCTTGGGCTGGGCTGCTATTTGTTTTGTTAATTAAACAAATGGGTGGCCCAATTGTTACTTACATTGCAACTAAGCTTTGGGTTGCCCAAATTAAATTTCTAGTGGAAATATAAAATATTAATACCCCACTATCAATAACTTTCCAAATGGAAATAATTACAACATTATTAATGTTTACAAAATCTCATTAATTAATAACCATATTAATTAATTTACATATCTAGCTTAACTTGCTAGCTATTTAATTAAATAATCACATAGCTCATTTACCCTATCAGCCTTTGATACTATACAACCTAGGTTGGTCCATTAATTTAATTTACCCATTAATTGAACCTTCCTTAAATTCCTTTAATTACTTCAACACATAATTAAATAAACCAAGCCATCATATAATGATTTAATTTAATCCTCTAGAAATTTACAATTACAACCAATAATCCTATTTCTCTATATTAAAATATTTCGGGTCGCTACAATCAAAACGTAGAGTGCCCTCCAGACTCTCCTGAAATTCTGCCTACTCAGCAAACAATTCCTCCGGCTCCATCTTCAAGACTCCTGTTAACACACGAGGATATTCCCTCCACCTCTGGTGTAAGACCCCGAATTTTATGAAATACAAAATTTAATTTTTCTTCATATATATATTTTTTTGAAACAGTAAGTGGTTAAATCGATAAAGTTAAAAGTTAAGGATGTTATGTGCAAATTTTATTTTGTCGGACAATATTCGCTTTGTCGGGGAATATTCGTTTGGTCGGGGAATATTCGTTTGGTCCGATGGCGCCGAAATAACAAATTATTGGTGGACCCCACAACGGAATATTTGTCGGATATAGAAAACGACAGAAATAACCTTTTTAAATAAAAATAGTCAACGAAACTGTTAAAATACCGGTGATAAAAGAATAGTAGCATACGGTAGTTATTGGTATTTTCTGTAGCACTCGGTACTCTACAGTAACACACGGTATTGCATAGTGTCTCATAATATTGGTCTGATAATTGACACCGTAACTGTTACGCATCATTTCATCGATAATTGTCACTGCATAATATTTTATATTATCAATTCAATAATTGTTGTTACACAGTATTTTGCATTATTGATTTAATAATTGTCATTACACTGTATTTTATATCATTGAGTCAATAATTGTTGTTGCACTGTTTTTAAAATTATTGAACCTAATAATTGTCACAGTAAAATATGCACAGTAATTCACATTATTGAATCAATAATTGTCATTACACAGTAACGTATGCTTTATTTTACATTATTGTTATCTCTATTATGATGTTATTTAAACAGTTGTATTTCATTAATTTATTGACTTGATATCTAAGAGCTAACTATACTGTATTTATAACAATTAGTCATAATAATTGAATTGATAAAGTTATTTATTTATAATATAAAGTTAGGTGATTATTAAGTGATATGAAATGAATGGTGTAGATTAAAGTGTGAATTATTGTTGAATAATTAAATTGATTTGTTTATAATATAAAGTTAGGTGATTATTAGGTGATATGAAATAAATGGTTTAGATTAAAGATAATATAATATTTGAAATGGATGGTGTAGATTAAAAGATGATCTTTAAATGAATGGTTTAGATTAAATGAATGATAAGATTTTTGGCTATAAATAGAAGCCTTAACTTAAGGATTTTTCATAAACTTCCTTACTTGTTCTTTCTTTCTCTCTCTAAATACTTCTTGTGAAAGTTCTCTCTAAGTGTGCTTAAGTCATCTTGAGTATTTGTGAAGATCTATAAGTATACGTGTACTGTTCAAGTTAATCAACCTCATTTAAATCAATATCCAGTCACGTGTTGAGGTAAGGGATACCATCTTTTTCATCTTCCATTATTCAAACGTACTATGGTAAGGGATTATCATTATTTGATTCTCGATAATAATATTGTTTCTTCCTTACTCATAAGACGTGCCTTTTATTTCCATGTATTAAATTGTGGGAATAACCTTACGGAGCGGATTGCCGCCTGTTGGTGAATAACCTTTCGTATTCATTCATTATTAATCTCTGAGAATAACCTTACGGAGCGGATTGCCGCCTGTTTGGTGAATAACTCTTTGTACTCAAATTCTATTAAATTGTGGGAATAACCTTACGGAGCGGATTGCCGCCTGTTGGTGAATAACCCTTTGTATTAATTTTCTTCACCTTTTGTTAATCAAACCTGCTACGGTAAGGGATATTATTTTCTTTCATACTCCTAAATCGAAATTTATTATGGAACTATTGCTTCTATAATTCCTGAAAATATTATATGTTCCATAATAGTTGAACTTCATTATTTCAACTGAACCTTCCTATTTACGTGAACCTTTCTATTGAATTGTAACCGTTATTCTGAACTGTGGATCTTGAATATCATTTTTAAATTTCACTCCACATCATGTTGACAATTTGGACATTATTTGAATCTGTACAAAGTAAACTTCCGATACTTATTGTTATCCTATTTCTTCTGTTCATCATTTATATCATTCTAATCATCCAAAAATCAAGCTGTTGTGAATATCTGTGGCCGGGGGCACAGATGTGATATATTTGTTGAACAGATGATAGGTTAAAGGCGATATAATAGGTTAAAGGCGATACATCTGTTCGGTGTCTTTTATGGCACGTGGTGAATGTTCTCTTTGGCCCGTAGTGCAAAGATGAACTGTTGTTTGGTATGATTATGACCAAAGGCTGAATCTGGTATAATCATGACCATTGGTGCTATATTGAATATCTTTGGCCCGTAGTGCAAAGATGAACTGTTGATGTGCATGATTATGATCAGGAACTGTGAATTTATATTATCATGACTAATGGTATTTCAGATGATAAAAGTTGATGATGTTTTTACGAAAAAGAGAAGCGAGTGGACATTATAGTCTGCATTATTCTTCTAATAGATTGCTCATTCCGCTGCTATTATTGATCTGAACATTGTTTAAGAATTTAACTACAGTTTTTGATATAAACCTTGTAGTCTATTGTATTCTATCAAGAACTCAACTGTTGAAGGCTAATGATAATTTATTCGTCATTATCTTAGTCATGATATTTCTTACTGGGCTATTTGAGCTCACCCTTTCTTTTGTTCCATTGTTTTTCAACAGGAGATGAAAACATAACAGGGTCTAGCCGGGGAATGGAGTGAGGGTCCGAGGAATAGTTATCATAGTCTTCACGTTTTGTAAAATAGTGTGGCAATAATAGTGAAGACTTAGTTGTGTATTATTATACACTGTATTGTTGTACGTTGTGCTTTGTTGTAATAATTTTGTTGTAGTCTTTTGACGACTCAAGTTTGGGCTGTGCGGGCCCAGATTTGGGGGCGTCACAGTTGGCATCAGAGCTTAGGGATATGGTCTTTAATGGAGATCTGGGGTAGAACTAGGAGGGGAGAGACGAATAGAATCAGTCACTAGTGTGTCCTACCTAAAATAGATTTTATTATCTAATGAGTCGATTTGAATGTAGGAACATGAAGTGATGAGTCAGTTTATTTGAACTAACATTTATTTTGTGACCACAGTTAAGTATGGCATCTGAAAATCAAGAGGTTAACTATGGAATACCCGAAGCAAATGTAGCCGAGAATCAAGAGGCCCCAAACAATCCTCCTGCCAACTCAGGAAATAATGTTCCTGATAATATGATGAATGATGGATTATTTAGGAATTTCATGCAGTTCATACAGAATCAAGGAAGAGGAAATCCAGTCAATAATAACGGTAGAAACGCTGGCAATTTGAGGATGGTCACTGTTAAGCAATTTAAAGAATTAGGACGACCTGAATTCCACGGGAAGCCTGACCCACTCAAAGCGGAGGCATGGCTGAAGCAGACGACAAAAATACTTGATGTCTTACAATGCGCTGATGATCAGAAGGTGCCATTTGCCACTTTTATGTTACGAGGTGAGACGGACCATTGGTGGGAAGCGGTAAAACGTATCCAACCTTCAGCACTCGAAATGTCTTGGACAGAATTCGAAGAACTGTTTAACGAGAAGTACTTCCCAGAAAGCATCCGCCATATGAAGGAAGTGGAATTCATTAAGCTGGAGCAGGGAAACATGACAGTTTCTCAATATGAAGCTAAGTTTGCTGAACTGTCTCGTTTTGCGACTCATCTAGTAGATGACGAAGCACGAATGAGTCGAATGTTCCTGAGAGGTTTGAGACTCAAAATTCGTCAACAACTTAATTCTCATAAATTCAGTTTGTATTCAGATGTTGTAGATAGGGCTCAAAGGGTGGAGCAAACAGATGAAACATTGCAGCCAAGAGTTAATGATCAGCATAGAGAAAGGAGTGACAACAACCACGGGAACGAGAACCATCGAGGAGGTAACCAACACTTCGGTGGTAATTCCACACCAAATAACAGAAGAGGAGAATCTAGTGGGAACAATTTCAAAAGAAAGAGATTCCATAATAATTATGGAAGGGCACCAGCACCAGTACCAACACCAGCACCGACCCCAGTTTCAAGGGGAGAAGATCGACCACCAGTGAGATGCTATAGGTGTGGTCAGGAAGGTCACATCAGCCCAAACTGTACACTGCAGTCCAAAAAGTGCTACAGTTGTGGGAAAGAGGGTCATCTTGCGCGGTTTTGTCCTGCCACAAAATCAAGTCCAGCTGCAACGATGATACCAAAAGCTAGCGTGGATAAAGGAAAATCTGTAGTTCAAGGGAGAGCTTTTGTTGTGACATCCCAAATGGCACGAAACTCGAACGAGGTGATAACCGGTAAGCTATTCATAAATTCTCGTGAAGTCTACGCTTTGTTAGATACTGGCTCTACCCATTCTTTTATCTCACCTGCATGTGCTCAGCGTTTAAACTTAACTCCTGAAAATTTGGACTTTGACTTATCAGTTGAAACCCCATTAGGAGAAATGACCATTACATCTACTGTCTATAAATCTTGCCTAGTTCAAATCAACAACCTCACATTACCTGTTGACCTTATTTCTTTGGAGATGTATGAATTTGATGTGATTTTAGGAATTGATTGGTTGACTACCCATCATGCTAAAATTGATTGTTTTCATAAGATTATTAGTTTTCATATTCCTAATCAACCTGTCATGCAAATTCAAGCAACTAAACCATTGAAATCTATAACTGTTATTTCTAGCCATAAAGCCATTCGTTTATTGAAAAACGGATGTCAAGCCTTTTTAGCTCATGTCACTGATTTGAACAAAAATACGTCAAACTTGAATGATATTCTCATTGTTAATGAGTTTCCTGACGTTTTTCCTGAAGAACTTCCTGGCTTACCCCCAAACCGTGAAATTGATTTTTATATTGATCTTGAACCCGGTACCAAGCCAATTTCCAAAGCTCCCTACCGAATGGCTCCCATTGAACTTCAAGAGTTAAAAGTCCAACTACAGGAATTGTTGGATACCGGTTTCATTCGTCCGAGTGCATCACCTTGGGGTGCTCCTGTTCTATTTGTGAAGAAGAAAGACGGGAGTATGAGATTGTGCATTGACTACCGAGAATTGAACCATGTCACCATCAAGAACAGGTACCCGTTACCTCGGATTGATGACATGTTTGATCAATTGCAAGGCGCTCAACATTTCTCAAAGATTGATCTCCGTTCTGGATATCATCAGTTAAAGGTTAAAGCTGAGGACATTCCAAAGACTGCTTTCAGAACTCGTTATGGGCATTATGAGTTCTTAGTCATGCCTTTTGGACTAACTAATGCTCCTGCAGCTTTCATGGACATGATGAACCGGATATTCAAGGAACATTTGGATCATTTTGTGGTTGTCTTTATTGATGACATCCTCATATACTCCAAGAGTCGCGAGGATCATGAACAACACCTGAGATTGATACTACAAAAGCTCCGTGAAAACAAATTATATGCCAAGTTGAAGAAATGTGAGTTCTGGCTTGAGGAGGTCGCGTTTCTTGGGCATGTGATTTCTAGTCAAGGAATATCAGTCGATCCTGCGAAGATTGAAACGGTACTAAATTGGGAACAACCCAAAACAGTAACCGAAGTCCGAAGTTTTCTGGGTCTAGCTGGTTATTATCGGAGATTCGTAGAAGGATTTTCTCGAATCGCCACTCCATTAACGCAGCTTACTCGGAAAAGCACAAAATTCATATGGAGCGAGGAATGCGAGAAAAGTTTCCAAGAACTCAAGAAGAGACTGGTTTCAGCTCCTGTTCTGACCATACCATCAGGATCAGGAGAATTTGTTATCTACAGCGATGCTTCTGGCAAAGGTCTAGGCTGTGTCCTTATGCAACATGGAAAGGTTATAGCCTACGCCTCTCGACAACTCAAAGATTATGAGAAAAATTATCCTACTCATGATCTAGAGTTGGCAGCAGTCGTTTTCGCGTTGAAGATCTGAAGACACTACTTGTACGGAGAAAAAGTGGATATCTATATAGATCATAAAAGTCTCAAGTATTTCTTCACCCAGAAGGAACTCAACATGCGACAACGACGTTGGCTTGAGCTGTTAAAAGATTATGACCACACAATCCAGTATCACCCGGGAAAGGCGAACATTGTAGCTGACGCTTTGAGCAGAAAATCTTATGCAAGTACAAGTGCACTGCTGACAACACAAAAGTGTATTTTGTACGACTTGCAAAAGATGGAGATAGAGCTAAAGACACCAGGGACCCACTCGAAGATTGCTCACGTGCGAGTAGAACCAACTTTAATCGATAAAATTAAAGCTGCTCAAGCTAGCGATCCGGAACTGATAAACATGATTAAGAAAGTACAAGAAGGTGCCATTCCCGAAGCAAGAATCGACGAGAAAGGAATACTTCGAGTCAACTCTCGACTCTGTGTTCCTAACGATCCTGAATTAAAACATAAAATCATGATGGAGGCACACAACACGCCGTTTGCAATCCACCCAGGAGGTACCAAGATGTATCGAGATCTTCGACATACATTTTGGTGGAACAATATGAAAAGAGAGATTGCGGAGTTTATCTCAAGGTGCCTAACTTGTCAACGTGTCAAGGCAGAGCATTAAGTTCCTAAAGGTCCATTACAATCACTTGAAGTTCCCGAATGGAAGTGGGAACACATCAATATGGACTTCGTGACGGGTCTTCCAAAAGTTTCTCAAGGCTTAGATGCAATTTGGGTGATCGTAGATAGATTGACCAAATCTGCTCATTTCTTGCCTATACGAAAAAACTTTTCACTTGAACGTCTTGCCGGTATGTACATAAATGAGATCGTGAGATTGCATGGCATGCCAGTTTCCATAGTTTCTGATCGAGATCCTAGATTCACTTCACGCTTTTGGATCAGTCTACAAAAAGCTATGGGCACTGAACTACGTTTTAGTTCTGCATACCATCCTCAAACGGACGGATAATCGGAAAGGACGATCCAGACCCTCGAAGATCTTTTGAGACTTTGTGTATTAGACTTCAAAGGAAGTTAGGATAAGTATTTGCCGTTGGTGGAATTTTCTTACAACAACAGTTACCAAGCAAGCATAGGCATGACTCCATTCGAGGCATTGTATGGAAGGAAGTGTCGCTCTCCAATATGTTGGAATGAGGTAGGAGAAGCAAAATTGTTGGGACCCGAGTTGGTACGCTTGACGACCGAAAAGATCCAAATGATCCGACAACGAATACAGACCGCACAAGAACGACAAAAGAGTTATGCTGATCTTCATCGGAGAGACGAAAGTTTCAACGTCGGAGATCATGTATTCTTACGAGTTTCTCCATGGAAAGGGGTTACGAGATTCGGAAAGAGAGGAAAGCTCAACCCTCGATTTATTGGCCCATTTGAAATCCTCGATCGAATAGGAACCGTAGCCTACAGACTAGCCCTACCACCAAGTATGTCTCGCATCCATAACGTTTTTCACATATCTATGTTACGTAAATATATGAAGGACCCAAACCACGTCATTGAGTTAGAACCAGACGTTATAGCAGAGGATTTAACATACGAGGAGGTACCTGTTAAGATCCTAGATAAGAAGGAGCAGATCCTACGCTCAAAGGTTATACCTCAAGTTAAGGTTTTATGGAGGAACCAAGATACTGAGGAAATGACCTGGGAGCTAGAATCTGAGATGAAATCTAAGTATCCTTACCTCTTCGATATGTCAGGTACGTCAATTTCGGGGACGAAATTTCATAAGGAGGGGAGGTTGTAAGACCCCGAATTTTATGAAATACAAAATTTAATTTTTCTTCATATATATATTTTTTTGAAACAGTAAGTGGTTAAATCGATAAAGTTAAAAGTTAAGGATGTTATGTGCAAATTTTATTTTGTCGGACAATATTCGCTTTGTCGGGGAATATTCGTTTGGTCGGGGAATATTCGTTTGGTCCGACGGCGCCGAAATAACAAATTATTGGTGGACCCCACAACGGAATATTTGTCGGATATAGAAAACGACAGAAATAACCTTTTTAAATAAAAATAGTCAACGGAACTGTTAAAATACCGGTGATAAAAGAATAGTAGCATACGGTAGTTATTGGTATTTTCTGTAGCACTCGGTACTCTACAGTAACACACGGTATTGCATAGTGTCTCATAATATTGGTCTGATAATTGACACCGTAACTGTTACGCATCATTTCATCGATAATTGTCACTGCATAATATTTTATATTATCAATTCAATAATTGTTGTTACACAGTATTTTGCATTATTGATTTAATAATTGTCATTACACTGTATTTTATATCATTGAGTCAATAATTGTTGTTGCACTGTTTTTAAAATTATTGAACCTAATAATTGTCACAGTAAAATATGCACAGTAATTCACATTATTGAATCAATAATTGTCATTACACAGTAACGTATGCTTTATTTTACATTATTGTTATCTCTATTATGATGTTATTTAAACAGTTGTATTTCATTAATTTATTGACTTGATATCTAAGAGCTAACTATACTGTATTTATAACAATTAGTCATAATAATTGAATTGATAAAGTTATTTGTTTATAATATAAAGTTAGGTGATTATTAAGTGATATGAAATGAATGGTGTAGATTAAAGTGTGAATTATTGTTGAATAATTAAATTGATTTGTTTATAATATAAAGTTAGGTGATTATTAGGTGATATGAAATAAATGGTGTAGATTAAAGATAATATAATATTTGAAATGGATGGTGTAGATTAAAAGATGATCTTTAAATGAATGGTTTAGATTAAATGAATGATAAGATTTTTGGCTATAAATAGAAGCCTTAACTTAAGGATTTTTCATAAACTTCCTTACTTGTTCTTTCTTTCTCTCTCTAAATACTTCTTGTGAAAGTTCTCTCTAAGTGTGCTTAAGTCATCTTGAGTATTTGTGAAGATCTATAAGTATACGTGTACTGTTCAAGTTAATCAACCTCATTTAAATCAATATCCAGTCACGTGTTGAGGTAAGGGATACCATCTTTTTCATCTTCCATTATTCAAACGTACTATGGTAAGGGATTATCATTATTTGATTCTCGATAATAATATTGTTTCTTCCTTACTCATAAGACGTGCCTTTTATTTCCATGTATTAAATTGTGGGAATAACCTTACGGAGCGGATTGCCGCATGTTGGTGAATAACCTTTCGTATTCATTCATTATTAATCTCTGAGAATAACCTTACGGAGCGGATTGCCGCCTGTTTGGTGAATAACTCTTTGTACTCAAATTCTATTAAATTGTGGGAATAACCTTACGGAGCGGATTGCCGCCTGTTGGTGAATAACCCTTTGTATTAATTTTCTTCACCTTTTGTTAATCAAACCTGCTACGGTAAGGGATATTATTTTCTTTCATACTCCTAAATCGAAATTTATTATGGAACTATTGCTTCTATAATTCCTGAAAATATTATATGTTCCATAATAGTTGAACTTCATTATTTCAACTGAACCTTCCTATTTACGTGAACCTTTCTATTGAATTGTAAAATCTGTACAAAGTAAACTTCCGATACTTATTGTTATCCTATTTCTTCTGTTCATCATTTATATCATTCTAATCATCCAAAAATCAAGCTGTTGTGAATATCTGTGGCCGGGGGCACAGATGTGATATATTTGTTGAACAGATGATAGGTTAAAGGCGATATAATAGGTTAAAGGCGATACATCTGTTCGGTGTCTTTTATGGCACGTGGTGAATGTTCTCTTTGGCCCGTAGTGCAAAGATGAACTGTTGTTTGGTATGATTATGACCAAAGGCTGAATCTGGTATAATCATGACCATTGGTGCTATATTGAATATCTTTGGCCCGTAGTGCAAAGATGAACTGTTGATTTGCATGATTATGATCAGGAACTGTGAATTTATATTATCATGACTAATGGTATTTCAGATGATAAAAGTTGATGATGTTTTTACGAAAAAGAGAAGCGAGTGGACATTATAGTCTGCATTATTCTTCTAATAGATTGCTCATTCCGCTGCTATTATTGATCTGAACATTGTTTAAGAATTTAACTACAGTTTTTGATATAAACCTTGTAGTCTATTGTATTCTATCAAGAACTCAACTGTTGAAGGCTAATGATAATTTATTCGTCATTATCTTAGTCATGATATTTCTTACTGGGCTATTTGAGCTCACCCTTTCTTTTGTTCCATTGTTTTTCAACAGGAGATGAAAACATAACAGGGTCTAGCCGGGGAATGGAGTGAGGGTCCGAGGAATAGTTATCATAGTCTTCACGTTTTGTAAAATAGTGTGGCAATAATAGTGAAGACTTAGTTGTGTATTATTATACACTGTATTGTTGTACGTTGTGCTTTGTTGTAATAATTTTGTTGTAGTCTTTTGACGACTCAAGTTTGGGCTGTGCGGGCCCAGATTTGGGGGCGTCACATCTGGTCACGAGTACTTTCATATTCCAACCTCTACGGCTGACCAGGGACAATCATCTCAACTTCTCCAGGAAATTTTAGACAAGGTATCTCGGCTTCCTACATCTGAGGGCTTAACTGACTTGACAAGCCATATCCATACAGAGATACAAAACGACCTGGCATCGAAATCCCACAACCTTCAACGTAGAATGGACGACATCATTGATGCTGCCAATGGTCTCTCTACCAGTCTGAACAACCAATTTTCCACAAGACTGAAGCAGCTGACGGCAGCAGTCTCTGAAAATCTCAAGGAAAGGGATAGAATTATTCTGCAAGCCTTGAACTCACATCAGCAGGCCATTGTTATTCTTCAAGAAACAAATGATAAATCTATCACCCTCCTCAGTAATAAAATCATTGTCTTGAAGGACTCTCTCAAAGAACAAAAACATCGATCGAATGACACTTTGTCATTGGTGGAGCAAAAACAAATCATGGCTAACGAAAGACTCCAAGCTCACCAAGATGATGTAGCTGCCACTAAGACCCAACTTCAAGAAATTATTCAGGGCATCCAGCAGATTTCAGAACAGGTAGCAACAGTTAATGATGCCAACAAGGGGGAGAAGAAACTGAGCACAGTAGAGCAAACAAGAACTAGCTCAGATCACAGCAGAAGAGGAAGAGCACCTCAAGGGATGAGGATGGTTCAAACTTCAATATATCCTCCTAGATTCGAAGTAGTACCATCTCATCCCAGACAGGAGGTGACAGCAAGACCTTCTTCCTCAACTATGAGGACTTCTGGCTCACAACAGGAGGTGGTGACAGTAAGACCTTCTTCCTCATCAATGAGACCTTCTAGCTCACAGGAATGGTTTCAAATTAAAGAAGAAGAAGCTGTGTTGAGGGAAGAAGAACTAAGAAAAGCTGAAGAAGAAAGGAGAGCATTCTTCAGGCAGAGGGAAGAAGAAGGCAGGAGACCTCCTAGTAGAAGGAGATAAGTTATTTTTTTCTTTTTCTGTTGTTTTCTCAATTGTACCATCTGACAAAAACATCAATAAAATTCATATTTTTCTCTAGAAAATACAGCTGCTCACTGTATGATTAGGCATTCAATTACTCTTGCATTTTGCCTATATTAATATGCTCAAAATCACTATCTGTTAATAATGTTGTCATCATCAAATTGGGGGAGATTGTTGAACATTGAATGATTAAATTTGATGATTAGAAATAATGTACAAGGGCTGTATTAGATAAGATCAAAGCTGTTAGGTTGATCTATTAATAATTGTATAAAAGTCTTGTGTGTTGTATTAAGACTTAGATAGATCAAAACTGTTAGGTTGATCTGTTGATGTAATAAAGTCGTAGAAAAAACTCTACGATTTGTGTCAAGGAAACTCTACGATTCGAACAGACTCTACGATTAAGGCAACCAATCGTAGAATGGACTCTACGACTGTGCTTCCGAAGACTCTACGATCAAGACAACCAATCGTAGAATGGACTCTACGATTGTGGTCCAGAAGACTCTACGACCAACCAGACTGTTCTTTCCGAGAAACCTTAAATTGGACTCTACGATCAACATTCTAACAGTTGAGTAAACTCTACGATGATCAGTAAGAGATGATCCTTTACAGATCAATCACGTAAGCAAGGGTATTCGTAGAGTTGATCATATAAGATCGTTGAGCAAAAAGGCAGGAGACATCACGTTTCTCAGATCAGGAGCCATTCTATTCAAGTATTTAATCTTCATCAAAGTAACTAAAAAGGAAGCGTCTGCAAATCGATCAAGTCAGAAAAGTCAGGAGTCTGACCCAAGCGCACTATGGAACAGAAAGAAGACTTTCAAGGCAGAAAAGTCAGAAGACTGTGTCCTATCAGACCTATAGTTTGGGAAGACCAAACGACTCTATAAAAGTTAGTGAGAACCTATGTCTGACATCTCTGTCACAGAGGAAAAAGGAAAACAACCTTGCATGGACTAACAGGTCAAATCAAATAATGTCTCATCAGAGATTTAATGAGCTTTATTAATATAATATTCAGCAGCTCTCCTCTGTGAGGTAACGGGAAGAAATACACGTTCAAACAGATGATCCAACGGGAAGAAATCTGAAGCCCTTACCTCTTAAATACGAAGATCAGCAGAAGAAAAGAAGAAGCACTACACAAAGAAAGAAAAACGCAAGAAGTGAAAAAGATTGAACTGATAAGAAAACCTGCATTGCTACTAAACCCTTCAAACATTCAAGCTGATAAGCAACTTAGTAGCACATCCAAATATACATCAATCCAGAAGAGTTCTCTGTGAATTGATATAAGCAAGTCGGTTAGACTTTGAGAGTTCTTTGTGAACTAGTGTAAGCAAGTCTGTTGGACTTGTGAAGTTCTTTGTGAACTAAAATTCCAAGACTGCGGGTCTTGAAGGAATCTTAGTGATTCAGCTATTGTAAAAGTATCCTTAGTGGATTTGCTGCTGAGAGAGTAGAACAGTGGAGTAGGAGTATTGTGTGCTCTGAACCACTTAAAACCCAGAGTCTCTCTCTTGGTGTCTTTCATTTGCTATATCTGTCATATAATTGTTTGTTAATTTATTAATTTAACATTTCAAGAAAAGATTAACTAAATCTTATTCCGCTGTGTTAAACTTCTGGTTAAGAATTAATCAAGTAAGATAATTTCAAAGAGAAGAAATTTTAAAAGAATTTATTCAACCCCCCCCTCTAGATTACTATCGTGTCATTGGGAACTAACAATAATAAATTTTACATAGTTTCTTATAGTTATTGTTTCTCTATCTATATTTATAAAAAAATATATATATTTTAATTACAAAAATAGCCAATTTGACTGAAAAAATCAAACTAAACTTAATTTTTGCGAGACAAGAAAAGTATAAAATTAAAAATAGAAAAAAATATTACTCATCCTATATTAAGGCTCCTTTTTCAATTTTCTTTACGCATATGTTTATCAATGACATGTTTAAACCTAACTATTTCCTCTCAATGACAGGATTTAATCATAGAATGTTAATTATAGAAAAACGTTGACAATATATATATATATATGCCTTAAACAAAATTAGTGACCTTAATTTTTGGGACAGACGGTATAAACAGTCAACCACAAAGATGTGGCTTCCACCTTAATTAATAGGAATGATTAGAGGTGACAAAGATGTGGCTTCAACCTTAATTAATAGAAATGATTAGCTATCATGACGAATTAATGGTCTTAGTTTGACCAAAAGACCCCATTTGTAATCAGGTCAAGATTTTCAGGACATTTTCCAACTAAAACGGTCTGGATGGAGGAAGTCCACACGTCTCAGTAGGTTTAACTTCAACGGTATTCTGATAAAAGGAAGGAAAGTGACAGGGAAAAGGAAGGAGTATTTGTTTGAAAGATTATTATTTATATATATATATAATAATATTTTTATATAATTTCTCTGGCATGAATAATTGGTAAATTCTATGTCCAATGAGAGAAACTTGTATAAATATATCAATTTTTTTATTTTTATTTTTAATATATATATTTGTTGGGCTGCGTATTCGAGTGTTAACAATATTTTTAATCTCTTACAATAAGTTACGGTCTCAATATATATATATATATATATATATATATATATATATATTCCCTTCAATTGTTTCAAGAAAAATAAAGAAGTATTTAAATGCATGTTGTTTACACATGTTTGAAGCATGTTTAAAAGTTGAAGTTAATTTAAAATTCTTAGCAGTTTGTTTACACATGTTTCAAGAAAAATAAAGAAATATTTAAATACATATTTGTTTACACATGTTTGAAGCGTTAAATGCGTTTGAAAGTTCAAGTTAATTTAAAAATTTTGTTTATCTATTAGCAGTTTATTTCAAATCGTAATTTATGTAACTCCACGGTTCACACAAACATAGTGCTATAGACTCAAATGCAACACAAAAAACATGATATGATGTGTTTAAAGTTTCAAACGCTGCAAATGCTACCCGAACCAACCCATCAAGCCTGTTTTCCAAATATAAATAGACAACATGGTAAAACCATGCACTTAAAAAAATTCAAGGATTCAACTAAATATAAAAATAAAACATTCCATTATTGACACTTGAAAAAACAGTTTTTAAGGTCTCGTCGCTTCGATAAATCACGAATTGATTTTTAATTGCTAACGGAAAAAAGATAGGATAAAAAATTAGAGAGTCAAATACAAGAGTATTGTTACAAATTTAAATTCTTATTGCAAAAACTAACAAAATAATGTGTCAAAATATAATTAATTACTGATTCATCGTACTTCGGTGACTATAATACTTAAACCAACAGCCAGTAACACATAATTTTGTATCCAATTTTAATATCTTCTATTTAGTCATCGAAATATTATTATATTACTAAACTAAATACTGCATAAATCTAAGAACAAGTATGATACGGCATTAAATTCTTAAAATTTAATGATGCAAATGAGACTGTATGTTTACGAAACGAAAATGATAAGACTTCGGTTGTCCCATCTCATGTCCGTCCAACGCGGTGTTTATGTAATCTAGAACCATCAAACAAACTCATAGCATAAACGAAAAAAACAACTCAAAAGAGACTGAAAAAAAGAAGTCCCTACAACATGTGCAACTCCACTATCCAATATTCCAATCCAATCCACTGAACCAAGCCCCCAACCAACATGGCCTCTATGCTCTCTCTCTCTCTCTCTCACACACACACATCCCCATGTGAGATTACCTTCTACTGCAACCCCACCAAACTTGATACATAAATTTACACAATAAACATATATAAATACAAATAAACACACATATATAAAGAGGATCAAATCTCCTATCTCACTCTTTGCCAGCTTAGATCCAGCCAGATTTGTAAGTTTTATCCCCTATACAAGTTTTTCTCAGGGGCATCTTTTTTAGTCAGTGTTGGCACGCACAGAATCAGTAGTATTATATGTTCTCACAGTTAGTTGAAACTGTTGAAAGGCCGAATACAGTTTTCCAAACATATAATTGAAGGTTAAATACAGGTCATTTAAGACATTTTGAGAACCCTAACATTGCCGGAATTTAGAAGAATAACTACAAAATTTTGTTACAATCTTGCAACTTTTTCAGTCACAGAAAGTAAAGTTATCAATCGTGTAAACTTTTGCTCCCACTTGTTATTTAAATCTTGCTGCATGTTGTCACAATACCCGAACCCATTGATATTTGCTAACAAGGCTGATTGAAACATACTTGAAATACTCAATAAACAAAAAACAATAAAGAAGGTGCACCATCCAAGATAAAAGTAATAATATACCTTTATTTAATGACAAGAATACAAGCTTTTTTTCCTTTTCTCTTTCCTCTACATGATGTGAACCCTCCAACATCAAAACCCCCCCATAAACACACACAAAAATAATCAGTAAGCTCGAATCTACTAATCACATACAACTAAAGCTCTGCTGCTTCATGTTGTCACAATAAGGAAATCATGAGAAATGCATACTAAAAAGATCCATATCTGCAGTAACGGAAAAATAAATAAATTTAATGACGAACCATAATTTCCTTTCAGATATTCTGGAAAGCAAGGAACCTGGCTCTTTTCTTTTCCATCTTTCCCCCTCCCTGAATCACACTTCTCTCTTCTGCTCAGAAAAGAGTGTCACTATTAAAGATCTTCAAAAAATTGGAACAATGATTAAAGTAATGACTACTCTCTAATGGATAACTCAAACAACACACATGAGTGAAGGCAATGACCAATATTACAAGATCAGATCAATAAGAGGATGATAAAACTGTCATTATATCTTCTTTCCACTTCTGTTATCGGCAATCCATTGAATCAAAAGTGTCTGCAAATCCTTTAGGCTTTGATGGAATGCTTGACTGAGTTTTACCAAATGACATACCAGTCATCGTGGAAGTACTTTCATCCAATTGCCATCTTTGAAGAGCTTGAGGAAGGCTCATGTGGAGATCAATGCCATAGTTTTCTTCTTCCTCGGGATGAGAAGGTTTCCATTGCTCTACAAGAGGACCCAAGACAATAACTGCATGGCCCATATCCGGTCTCTGAAATGGCTCGCGAGCTGTGCAATGACCTGCCAGCTCCGCCACCCTGCAGATACTATTGAATGTTTCTTCATCAGGGTCAAGAGTTTGATCTATAGCCTTTCGAATGTTATCCTTGTTGATTAGGAGCCTGCGGAACCATGCGACCAAATGAGAGCTCTCATCTGGCAAAGTCTCATCAAGAGATTTTCTACCGGTGATTATCTCCATCAAAACCACTCCAAAAGCATAAACATCCACTTTCGTAGTAACTCTGCCAGTTGCTGTTGGGAACGAAAAAGATTTAACTTAGGTTATAAATATTAAAAGTGCCACATACAGTTAATAAGACAACAATCTACAGTCATTCTGACTTCAAGACCCTGAAAAGCTTCGCAGATAAATTGATTAATCACATCTACAAAGATATTAAATAGATTGAGACAATCTTCTCAATTCAGTTCAAGTACAGAGCTCTATACCACTTAAAAGAAAAGAAGTTCATTCACAGTCAGTATTAGCTGGTTACCCAGTGGTTCAGAAGTAAACTTGAAAAACTAAATAATACAAGCTCACGTAGATTTTATAAAATCATGCAAAGATGATCAATAGCATGCAAAAGAAAGTAAAAGAAGCTATTGCATGAGGAAACACACATATACTGATAGAAAAAGTATCCAAACGTGAGACATAACTGACAAGAAAGCAAAAAATAGATAGCTAATATTGCGGGATAATCCTAATTTCTCTGAGTATGTATATCATATGTTTCTATTTAACATAACGATTGAGCTGATAACCCTACTCCCATTTTCTGGAGAGGAAATGCTTCTATTCTAATTTCTATACAAGGTTCTGTATCATCATTATCAGGCTTTTGAGATTTGCACTTTACATAATACTCATGACAAAAAACTCAGGCGGCATTCATTCTACAAGCCAAAAATTAGACACAGTGATCACTGATCAGGAAAAAAAATAATGATTGGTGAAAAAGCATGTTCAACTCCAAGTTCTCTAGTACTACAATATCTAGTGTAACTGCATATGGCAGGACAGAATAATATCATGCTGCCAAACTAAAAGCAATTTTAGTTTGAACCAAAACAAGAAGTGCACGGCTAACTTACCAGCATACTCGGGTGCAAGATACCCAAAAGTTCCTGCCAACCGAGTTTCAACAGAATACTTTCCATCAGGCGCATTTTTAACCAAACCAAAATCTGCAACCTTTGCCCTCATGTCATACCCAAGAAGTATGTTAGAAGGTTTTAGATCTCTATGAATGAAGCTTTGTTGCGCCAAGCTATGTAGGTACTCGACCCCCCTTGCCACATCCAATGCTATCGTCACTCTTTGCTTCCATGAAAGTGGAGGGTATCCAAGTTCCTTGCACTCAAACAAATGCTGGCTTAATGTTCCCTGTGGCATGTACTCGTACACCAAAAGTCTCTCACTGCCATTTATACAATATCCTAGAAGAGCAACTAAATGTCTATGCCTAACTTTTGTAAGCACAGCAATTTCTGCTTGGAACTCATTCAGTCCTTTTGTACCCATTACACCAGATTCCATCCTCTTCACGGCAATCTTAGTCCCATCATGCAATTCTCCCTTGTAAACAACACCGAACCCACCTCTACCCAATACATTATCTTCGCTGAAATTGTCTGTCACTTGTCGAAGCACTTGTATCGAAATCACAACATTCCCACCTTCAAACACAGGCATCTCAGTACGATCACCACTACTCTGGTTCTGCAATTCACTCGGGCCTCCACCATAATTACTAGTACCAACTATCATGTTACCATTAACCATTTCCTTCCCCTTTTCAGGGCTCTGGACACTCACAAATCTTTGATTCCGTTTCTTGACGTAACATTTGTAAGACACAAATAACACAACCCCAATAAAAACCAAAATAGCAATAACAACACTAGCAATCATACCTGCTGAAACTGAACCCCCCTTTGATGTCACAGACAGACTTCCGGTAGGTGTGTTTGCATGCCCGGGTGAATCACCATTTCCACCATCACCACTAATATTTTTCCCAAGCAACGAATTTCCCATTGTGATAAACTTCACATTAGTTCGAAAAGTTGGTATTGGCCCACTCAAATTATTATTGGACACATCAAGAACTTGGAGCTGAGGCAATGTTGTCAAGCTCTCCGGAATAGAACCAGTAAGGTCATTTTCAGTCAACAACAAACTCCTCAAAGAAGTCAGATTTGCAAAAGCAGACGAAATTGTACCCGAAAAATGCTGTTTGGCAAAGTTCACAACTGTTACACTCTTCCCCTGCGAATCACAAGTAACAAAAGCCCATTTAGCACAAGCATCATTCCCTTGCCAAGATTCCGCAAGCGACATGGGATACCCAATAGCCCCAGCAACCGCAAGAAGCACATTAACCTGAGGATCACAAGGCCCGGGAGTATCTCTACAGAAACTATTAGTATTCCCAAGTGTGTTTTTAACACCATTTCTAAACACAGGAACCGGACCCTGTAATTTATTGTTCTGCAAAGAAATATTAACCAATTTCGGAAGCTCCATTAACGAAACAGGGACTGCCCCGGTGAACCGATTATCCCTGAGCTGCAAATCAAATAGATTTACGCATTTGGAGAGGTCAGGAACTGGACCGGTGAAAGCATTGGCGTGAAGCCAAACTTGATAGAGCTGGGACATGGAAGACAAGACATCAATCGTACCCGATAATCCATGTACCTGATTGTTGAGCCAAAGATTCTGAATTTCTGAGCCTCCTAATCATGGGCGGAGCCAGGAATTTTAACTGGGGCGGGCTAAGAATATTATAATGTCAAAATTGAATTAACTATAAAAATAAACACAACAAAAAACAAGAATTTTATATCCATAGTATGATATTTTAAGTCAATATTCAAAAGTACATAAAATGTATGATTTTGTGAAATGTCATATATTTAGTCAATTATGACATAGATTTGTACGAAAATCATATATATATATAGTAACCTAACGAAGTGATACAATATGATTCTTAAGAGAATCAAAATCAGCTACTATCAAATAAATTAATATCTCCTGCAAGTGCAAATTTTCTTTTAACGTTCAGAATCATGCAATCTGCAAGAAAGTCATCATCTATATTGTTACGTAATATTGTTTTATTTTTATTGAAATTAGCATAAAATAACTCAAATTTATTATCCTATTATTATTATATCATAAAGGAACTCAATATATTTAGTAATAACTATGGGTAAGAAAATATATCTATATATTTATGCTATTCACTACAACTCCTTTATGAATTCAAATCAATATTAATTATCTTATTTCTTTCTTTTAAGACCAAAGTATATGAAACTGCAAAGATCTATTTATAATGATCTTGAAGACGAGGTTTTTTGCCTTGATGTTTTTCTTTGACAAAATATATTAAGTGTATTGAATGTATAATGATCTTGAAGACCACTTAATACTATTATCTTTTTGAGCTGAAGCATTTTTTAATCATATTTTCAGATCATAGCTTTCACTTGTTTCACAATAAATGGTCATCTCTGACATCTCTATCATTCTAAATGTTTCAGATAAACAACAGTTGTATCATCAAATATACAACTGAATCAATTATGACAAAGCATTTGTAAAATATACAGCTTATTAAATGTTAATAATATACTCTCGCTTAGTTTCTGAATGATGTTATTTTAATTTAAATACTTGAGAGTCAAGCTTACAACTCTCAGTTGACGTTGTATCCTACTTGTGATTTATATTGTTTCAAACTGGTCCACTAATTTGCAGATTGTTGGATCTCTACACCACACGTGAAGCAATGGTACACCCTTTTTACCTTTTGCCATGGTTGGGGGGCCAGGCTACAGCCTGCCCAGCCCCCTCCTGGCTCCGCCCCTGCTCCTAATGATTTGGGCAAAATCCCAGTAAGATTATTGTAAGAAAGCCTCAGATTCTGCAAGTTTGGGAAAGAATCAAAGAAATCCGGGATTGACCCACCAATGCTTGAATTACTAGCCGTGAATGTGCCCAAACTACTACTTTCTGTCAAATAAAGAGGAATTTCCCATGGGGAAAGTTTTGGGTTATCGCTAATGCTTACAGTTTGCAAATTAGTGAGACCCAAAAGGAAATCTCGAGGAACAGAAGTGAAACCATTGCTATCGAGGAAGATTTCCTGAAGGGAAGAGAGATTAGCAAAAGAAGGTACGGATCCAGAGAGGGAATTTCTCTGGAGGGCGAGGGTTTTGAGCTGTGAGAGCTGAGAGAGTTCCGACGGGAGGTTACCGGAGAGAGATTTGGATGCGAGATTAATGGAGGTGACCCGGTTCGAGCTGTCGCAGCCGACGCCGGTCCAGCCGCAGTAAGATTTTCCGGTCCAGCCGGATGGGGCGGGGGTGAAGGAGGAGGAGAGCTTCGCCATCACGGCGTCGTCGTCGCCGGCGGCGAGAGGGAGCAGGAGGAGGAGGAGGAGAGAGAAAGGGAGGAATAGGGTTTTTTGAGACGCCATTGTTGGTCGAGGTGGGATCATCGGGAGTTTTTTTACGAGAGCATACAAATACATACACATATACATATAATGATGAGAGAGAAAAAAGAGACAGTTATGTTTTCCGGACTGGATGTGAACGGCGTTTTTTTGTTGTTGGGGCCTGGGGGAATAATGGTTAACGTCGTTTTGGTGGGAACAAATTTTGGTTTGAGACAGCCTGGTTGTGATCAGAGGGAATCACCACCCTGGTAGGTTAGTTACTCTTTTTGTCCAACAAGGTTTTTTTTTTATTTTTATATAATTATTATTACTTTTTCAAAATAATAGTCCTTCTAGTTACTTCTTTAAAAGATGTGATGACTTTTTTTGGTCAACATTTTATTTTTATCTTTTTCAAAATAATGGTCCTGGTCATTTTTTTTAGGTGAATTAAAAGGGGTTTGGCCTTTTTCCCTATACACGTCCCGATAAATTTTTTTAAATATTTTTATTTGTATAAATATAATTAAAATCAACACTTATAATTTGATTGTAATATTAAGTTGTATGTTGTTTCAAAAGTGATCGTGAGCATTGTATATTATAAATTTATAATTTTAATGGTTAGGAAATCTTATTAGTTTATAATGCTAAAAATACATTCAATCATTCTAATTTTTCGGAAAATTACTCTAATTATTATGAAGTATTTATTAAAATATTTTTTACTACCTGTTAAGAAAAAAATTATTATATATAAGATTAAATGCACCGTTGTTCTCTAAACTCTAAAATTTTTCAAAAAGACATCTTGGTTAAATTATCCTATGATTTGAACTCAGCACCTCAAATTTGAAATAGAATTTGAAATAGCACCAATCAACCACCAAAGCATCACAACACACCTATTATATTTTTTCAACAAATAAATCATATAATAACTTATTTCCCAACAAATATTGCTTACTATCTATATACCTGTTATAATAATAATAATAATAGAAATAATAATATTAGTAATAATAATAATAATAATAGTAGTAGTAGTAGTAATAATAGTAGTAATAGTAGTAGTAGTAATAATAATAGTAGTAGTAGTAGTAGTAGTAGTAGTAGTAGTAGTAGTAATAATAATAATAATAATAATAATAATAGTCTACTACATGGGCATATCATTTAATTCTTTAGTAATTTAAACAATTAGGCTTATGGTGCTTGAGTGATTTTATGTTTTAAAGCTTAAATTTAAGGTCTTGAGTTCAATATATGGGAGATATACATTTTTTCCCACTAAATTCAACTAAGATGTCACGTCACATTTGTCATATTTGCGCCACGTGGACAGTCAGGCAACAGTACATTTAACCATATATATATATATATATATATATTGAAAGAAAATCAAACCTAGTGAAAAATAATTTTTAATTTACTATGTGAAATTGTCAATTGTTATTTCGGTTCGCGGGAGAAAGAGAATATAATTTTTTTTTGAATGTCCTAATTTATTAGGATAATTTATCTTAACATAAGAAATAGAGAATTTAAGTGGAGATGATAATTTATTTTTTTTATCACTTTAAAGATGATACCGACTTTTGAAATTTTGGACTTGTCTTCATAACAACTTATTGTGAACAAAATTCGAACTCTAAATCATGTCATGAAGTGTGACATGGTGCTGTGATGCTACTAATTTTGATAATTGTAGACCAGAAGTTTGTTTTTTTCTATGTTTGGTATATGACGACCAAATTTTCCGGCGGTACATTTTGTCTCGTTATCTAGTCGGATTATTTATGGCCGTAGGTTTGTGGTCTTTTGGTTGCTGGCTAATAGATAGCTATTGTATTGTATTGTTTCATTAGTGTAATCGTGCACAAAAGAACAGTCTCTTTCCTTTCCCTTGTTTGTTAAGTGATATGAAAAGGCGCTCATTTGATTATATTAAAATTTAATATATTTGTAATTTAATAATTTTCTTAAAATACTTTTAGCAAATAAAGATTTTGGTTTAAATAAAAAATCACTCTTTTGAAATTATTATGAATACATATGCGTTTTCGGATGAGTACTCCCTCCGTTCCTTTTATCTACTTTCTTGAGAGAGAAAATTTATTACTGTTTTTATTTGTCGTTTAAAGATTTCAAGAAAATATTAATTAGTTTACCTGTCATTTCTCGACAGTAAATTTAATTGTTCATCTTATGAATTTTAGAAGGATGATATTGAGATGTTATTCCAAATTTACAACATCCGCAATTCCTTTTTAACTGACTATTTTTTTTATAAAAAAAAACCACAGATTAAGAAATAAAATTAATATTTTGTCCGATTAATTAAATTGGTATAAAATTTCAATATTATCCTTTCAAAATTCACAGAAAACTGAAAATTCAATGCATACACCAGGCCCAAAGATAAAACTCCCCCAATAGAAAATCAACAAAGGCCACAACAGAGCCCGGGTATACACTGTTTTGTGAAGGAGCAGCAAGCAAGCTCAAAAACAGAAAGCTAACGTGAATAACAATTAACAAAAAGGCCTCAAGGTATCATATCCCATAGAGATACACAAAAAGCCCACGGCCCGGCTTTGGTTTGGATTGATCAAAGCCTAGCTTGCTTAGACCCGTCAGGCTCAGCCAGGAAGCTTTAAAGAGGCCGATGTTTGAAGGAAAATGCCTGACTTGGAGGCTTTAAAGAGGCTGTTGTTTGAAGAAAAAAGCCCATAGCCTGACCAAAAGTCTGCCTTGAACCGGCTTGTGGCCTGAGTCCGGCTTGGGCTCGACTTGATCCCATGCCTAAGGCATGGCCTGGTAGCCCTCTTCCTTAGCACTTAAAAGCTATTAATTATATTCAACAAACAAGCAAGCAGAACAATTCTTTCATGCAAAACCACATGATATCATAATTATTCATTAAACAATCAATGTATCATCTTATGCAAGATTATTTGGATCTAAAATCTTCACATCAACATTAATAAATAACAAATATCTGCAGTGAAGTAATGCCTAAATATAAGCTGCTTACTAAAATTTCAAGCACTCCACTAATTACGTAAAGTCATATCAGCATTGTTCATCCACTCAATTAGGATTTTGAGAAAAACAAATAATTACAAGAGAATCATGGACATACCATGGAAACCCTTGCATAGGTGATTGTATCTTCGATGAATAGACCTAATACATTAAAAGTTGCCCAAGGCCACTTGTTAGGCAGTAAACTGAAAATATCCATCCCCTTTTCCCCACCCAATTATCTTCCCTTACGCAGCCGTCGGGCAAAGGTACGAACGACCCTATATCTATTCTAATCTTCTGATAATCCTCGATCTAGGGTTTCTTTACTATTTTTAGAACCTTATTGGCATATATACATATATGAAAGTAAGTTCACCAATCAGTTAGTTCGGTCTGTGAGAAAAATTGCTGTTTGGCATGCACAGTATGCTGCTGGAAGCTATAATTTATTGACTGATTTTGATTTGATAAGATTTTGTTGATAGGTAAACCTGTTTGGTCTTTTTTTTTTCTGAATTAATTTCTTTGGGGGTGAAATTGGGATTTTAATGTATACGCTTTGGGGATAGGAATTTTTCTAGGGTTTGTTCAGTCTCTTGCAATTTGGGCTTTTGTGGCAGAAATTGCAAATGACAACTTTGGATAAGCATTTATTGATTGAATGGTAAAAATTGGTGTAGAAACTTCTAAGATTCGTGCAATGTAGGGATTTATGGCTGATTATATCTGTCTGGAATTACTTTGTGATTCAAGCTTTAACTGATTGGTTGATTGATTGAATTCTTTAAGGTTAGGGATAATAAAGAAGCTTTCAGGTTTGTGCTAGGGTTTTATGGCTGATCGTAACTTGGCAGTTGTGAAGCCAATATGGATGAAGCAAGCTGAGGAAGCATTGAAGCAAAGCTGAAGAGCGAGGCCTATATCCTATTAATTGATGTTTTGTATTCTAATAACAATTTTACTTCTTTTTTTTTTTTTTAAATATTTGTTTTAATTTATGATGCATTATGTCAGCAAAAATATATATAAAAAATTATATAATTTACACTTCAGATGCCAAATGAGATGACACGTCAATGATGGAGGTTTGTCCAGCTAGAAGGTTTATTAACGGGAGAGGCATAACTGAGTTACGATTAATAACGTCAGGGGTATCTATGGAAAAAAAAGTTCGAGAGCTAAATGGGCCGCTCGTTAAAACCTTAGGGACAATTTTTCGAATAAAAATTCCTTTTCTTCTAAAAGAACTTTAAATTTAGGGAATTGTTATTTCAACCCAGAAAAATTGATACTTTTTCAAGTTCTCACTCACATGGATGTGAGTCCTATTATTCTACAAATTTTCACTCACATGAATACGAAATATCAATTTCACTCATAAAAATATCAATTCCTGAATTTTATTGATAAACCTATCAATAATAGAATCCAAAAAAGTTGTAGTAAAACTAGAGTAGGGACAAATAAGCACCTATAATGATTCCACAACAACAGATGCATCAGCAGAGCTATTGAGTAAGAAACTGATTACTTTGTCAAGCATCGTTGATGTGATATCTTCATGGTAAACTTTCAGCTTCAATGACTTCAAATTGAGAAAAGGAGAAGGGAGGTTCTCTAGTAAACTAGGAAACTTGGAAAGAACCTGTAAAACATGACAAAACAGCTTAATCAAAATCTATAATTGCTAGCCACTCAATATTTAAAATCTGATCAATACATTACATGCTAAGGAAATAAATGCCAATAAGTCGCTTCTCCAAACACATTTACCTGTCACGGAACAAATAATGCAACTAAAAACAATAGCAAAGATAAATCGAAAAAAAACAATCATATAAGACAAAAAATTTACATGATTCACCGCTAGTCCAGGGTCACTATCTCTAGAATTTTTATACATTATAAAATACAGGATCTCATCCTTATATAATATAATATAAAAAATCCTAATTAAAAACTACCCTCCAAACAGGCCCAATCACACCACACCGCTCTGGACCTTTTGAAAAGATTTACAATTCACCTCTGGGATCATGCTACATTAATAACATTACCAACACAGGAACAAGAAAGAAAGGGTAAAAAACTATAGTAACAGATTTTGGAAAAAATACCCTTAAAATTAAATAAATAGTAGATCTTTACCCGAATAAGGTCGAAAGATGAAATTGTCACAACTTTCAGATTAGAGAATTTCTTGAACATATGAATTAGAGAAAGAGCAATCTCATTTCCAGTTGATGAAACACGACCACCAATATCTGCCACCTCTAGAGAAGAACGGCTATTGAAACACAAATTTATAGGAAGATGACATTCAATGTTGAAATTAATGAGCTTGGGCGCTATCAGAACCACCTTAGCCCTACAAACCTCATAATCAACCAACTTAAAGCTAAAATTCTGTACTTGAGGACAAACGAGGCGGAAAATCTTCACATGAACACAAATCTTGCAGCCAACCAAGGTAATATTCTTCAGATTCGGACACTTTGAAAATAACACTAAGCAAACATTATTACCCATATCCGACCTTCCAAACAACACATTCTCAAGATACAGAGTTGTTAAACATGGCAAACTGAACCTTATCGGTAATTTCAAAATCTTAGAGAACAAAACATCAATCATACAATTTTCAAGATGTAAAGTCTTAAGAGATTTACAAGTGAATATACTAGATACAAATCCCCCAATTTTACCTATGCAACCCGAGACTTTCAAGTGCTCAATGCGATGTGATATGCTGTAATTCAAAACCCGTTTGATGGGCTTAGACCCGTTTCCATTGCGGACGTAGCTGAGTGACGAAACTTTGAATTGATCATCATGGTGTTTGATTACGTGAGATATGAATTTGTCGAATGAAGATAATTTACGGAAATTTTCACTGTTAAAGCTAAGATTGGGGACGAAGGTCCATAATTGCTTGTATCTTGTGGACAATATGGATGTTTGAACTGCGAATCGGGTATCCATTAATGAGAGGATGTGGATTAGAAGTGAATCCGGTAAGCCACTCAACCTGTCAACCTTCAATTTCTTACGCTTAGCAGAAGGAGCCATCTCCAATTTCTCAATAACCCTAACCCTAACCCTAACCCTAACCCTAAGAAGGATTTTAAATTCTCAATAAGTTGCGTATTAGATTTTTCTTTTATAATTAACGGTGTCTGCGCCCGCGACTCCCGCCCCTTCCATTTTTCTTTTCTTTATCATTTTCTTTGGGTAGTGATGAATGCCAGTTGCGTACTTAGGGTCGGTAGTAGAGTTCAAATCTAGCTAATTTAGGTCGAATTTAGCTAAAAGTTAAATAAATCGGGTCAGATTTTAAACGAGTATAAAATTTTGTACACAAAATTGAAAATTTTGAGTACAAAATTAAATTATTTAAAAATGAATCAGGCTTAAACTGAACTTAAGTGAGTCTGGTCGAGTTTGAGCCTAAACCTGGCCCGTGTAATTTTATTTTTTAAATATTTTTTAAACATATAAATTTAAATTAAATAATCTTCAATCCTAATTTAGACATAGCATACAATACATTATAAAAAAAACTTATATTGTAATCTAGGTAAATTCATGAGTATCTATATTTATACACTACATAAAGGTAGTAACTGAGAGTTTTTTGTCACAAAATAGAGCATTCTCATAATTTTTAATATTTTTAAACTTCTTCAACCAATAAAAAGTAAGTCTAATAAAATAAATAAATAACACACATCCAACTCTAATAGCCTTCTCTTTTTTTTTTTCTTTTTTTTTTCTCTCTCTATCTTCCCATCTTATGTATTTTAAACTTATTGTACTAATAGAAGTTATTAAAAAAATTACTTATATAAAGGATAAGTATTAAAGAGTTTTGAAAAGTAATTAATTACTGAGAATAGAGTTTCAATTCGTGAATTAGAATCAGTGAATATCCGTTGATGTTTTAATATATGCATAAGGAGTTTCTCCTACTTATGATTCTTATTATTATGTTAGAAAAGAAAACTATTGAATTGAATTGAATTTAATTATAAATATAATTGTAAAGAGACTAATATATACTCCCCCTGTTTTAATTAAAAAGTCTTGTATAATTAATGGAGAATAAAGATCTAATTTTTCTTCTTTATGTATTCGTTCCAAAATATATCTATCTTACGATTTTGTTTCAAAAATTTTCTCACGTCTCAAATTTGGTTCTTACAATTTTTTTTCCAAGAATTTTCATAGCTACGGATACTAGAAAGTTTGAAGATTTTTTAAAAAAATAAAAATCTTTCAAGAATATTTTTTATTTGATTTGATTATGATTATGGTTTTATTTTTTATAATGATTTTGTAACTTTTCATTTATACCTTTCTTTGAACTTTTTTTTTTTTTTTGAGTAGTCAATGAGGAGCTCAAATCTCCTGTATCGATTATCTGTTGCAAGTCTCTGTAACCAGAGACAAGCAACAGATGTATCTATCTGTTGCTTGTCTCTGGTTACAGAGACTTGCAACAGATAATCGATACGGGAGATTTGGCACTGTTAATGAGGAAAAATTATAAAACATCCATAGTTGTTTTGTGATCCCGTCATTTGATTTACTGATATGACTCACTTTTATTAATAAAAAGGTTGAGTGTTCAATTTTATTGACAACAAGTTATGAAGAAATGTTCTATAAAAAATAGAAGTCAAGGGTTCAATTCTCGTTGACTAGTTATGATGAACTGTTCAACATAGAAAAGTTATCATCTCTATCACCTAAACCCCTCCTCCTCCTCCCTAGGCAACGACATAAATTATTCATTCACTTATATCCCTCTTTCCTACATTAGGATGAATTATTGTAATAAATTATGACACTTTAAAAAATAGTTGTTTTTGTGAATAAGCATAAGGAGTTTCTTATGTTAGTTACGACTTTTATTATGCATGTTTTATTGAATTTAATTATAATAATTAAGAGACTAATCTAAAAAAAAAGTCTAATTTGTAATTTGCAAACAATAAGAATCTAAACCTTCTTTGTATTTATCCCTATATATAATACTCCATTCCTTCTAAACTTAAGGATCAATAATAATTTTGCAAAATCAATTTGAAATAGTTTTTAATTCAAAATTGGTATGATTCATTTAACTTTTGTAAACAATTGTAAACTATGAATATTGCAATTAGTATTTCTTTCTATTTGGATAATGTTTATTTTTTCATAATTATATCGATTAATTTTGGTGTAATTTAACTTTTGTAAACATTTGTAAACTATAAATATTGCAATTAGTATTACTATTTGGATAATGTTTATTTTTTTTTATATAATTATATTGATTAAAACTAAATTAATTCTTGAATTGAAAAATATTTCAAATTGTCTTCAAAAGTAAACATTGATCTTTTCAAATATTTTCAACTGCTATTGGTCTTCAGTGAAATAACATGGATCCTTTTAAGAAGAAGTAAGCTATAATCATTCTACCGGTCTACCTTGACACCCGAAGGGAGACAACTCAACTCAATAAATAGAGTTTAGTGCAAGTAAAATTATTATGTAAAATGAAATTAGCAAAAGATAAAAGACAAACTTTCACCATTAGATGAATTCTTTTTTAAAAATAAAAAGATAAATCGTCGATGTGAAGTGCATTATGCTCCATCGGTTCAATGTCATTTTTACCTAATTGAGTAAAATTATATGCCTTTTAATTTAATAAAAGAAATCTAGAGATGCAAAACTATGTATGTACAAAGTCTAAGTTTTTATTAAAGGCATTTTACTGCACACTACTCACGCCTCCTGATTTTGTTTATAGTTATACAAACAAAATATCCATTCCTCTTACGGTTTAACTTCTATTTTCACATTCAGTCTTCCTACATACAAACAGGTACATATATCCATTCAACCAAAAACAAATTTAACATGAACTGTAGCAGCCAACCTACATTATTGCTATACCATCATGCACATTTTAGAAATTCATCATACAAAAATGTCAAGGCCATAATCTAATTTTACATCAATATCTCCCATCATTTGTCACCGAAACAATTGCCAATCTCCTGCTGCAAAACTGACACTTCCAATCTGCGGAGACACCAAATGCATATAAAACATTAGAAATTAATATATTTTTCAAGAATGCAGAACTAGAAGACTTGCTATTTTTAAAAATGTTCATTTCCTCCTTCAATTTTGTTCCTATCCATATGAAACAATTCAAGTGACTGTTGTCATGGCTTCTCCTAGGCAATGACTAGGCGTCCTGACACTAGAGAAGAATAAAACAATGCCTTGGATGCCGAGCTACCAAAATTTACGTCTCAGTAGCTAACCCAACTTAAATGATTAAGTCATTTTGTATCCATGACTCACCATAACCCATGAACTTGTTATGTGGCATAATTTTATTATTTATTAGACCTGTAATGTGTTATGGGTATTATTGTTGACTTTGTTGATTCTTTATTTTCTACGTAATTTTTATTGACTTGTTCTAGTAGCTTTTAATGTCAATTGTTTTATTTTTGAATTTTAATTGTGAAGTATTTATATAATTATGCTTTTAATTGTATTCCATAGTGTTAGTTATGATGTTATGAGTTTAAATATATATAATTTTATTGTTCAATATACTTTTAAAGTAAAATAAACAAATGTATAAATTACATATTCTTAAACTTGCGTCATACAGATGCCCTGATGGGCGGCTTATCGCCTAGGCGTCTTGACAGTCAACTACCGCGACATCTCATTATGGCGTCGTGACAACTATTGTGGACTGTTTCTTCAACTATTTGAATATATGCTTAGACAGAAACAATATTCTCAGCTAGTAGAAGATATAAGAAATGTTTATCTCTACATGGATGGACCTTTGAAACTACAAGGAAAAGAAAGGAAATGATAAAAGAAACAAAATCTTTAAAAAATTGGAGCTTTAACTGACCACTTCACTACACTACACTACACTTTGAAACTATACTTGTTATTAGATCTTCTGATAATTTAAAGAATTAGACATATGTTCATTAAGAGGGATTTTCCTATTTTTACAATTAATTTTCATTTTTTTTAATCTTTCTATCCCTTCTAATTTTTTAGCTCGGAATATAGCTTAAAAGGAACATCTGAAAATGTTTAAGCATCAATCCACACATGCGAAGTCTTCAGGTTTAAGTTCATACAATTCAAAATCATACCATATAAAACAACTTATTCATAGAGCAGTTCATACTAATCCCTACACATTATGCAACTAGTAGGAAGTTGAAAGAGATGCTTTGCCAAATACTAAGATTGTATACAAGGAATGTCTGAAATTTATCCAATAATAATAATAATAATAATAATAATAATAATAATAATAATAATAATAATAATAAAACTTCAAAGCATGTTCGTATCTTTCTAGTCCTAATTTATTACCTTAGGAATGCTCAATGATTTATGAATTGTTCCATTGGGATATATATAGACTAGCTAAGCCTAGAAAAATAAATTGAATGGACTAATCCCATACGCAGCTATTTTAAAGTATTCTTACATTCATATGGCTAAAATTTTCTCAAAAGTGAAAAATATATATAGGTATTTAAACCTCCCATGTTTGTGAATTTATGAACTTGCCTTGGTACTTTCAGCAACCCCAAACTAAAAATAAAAATTGAACAGGGAACTATAGCTATTAAAAGAATAGTGACATTTGTATTGAAAATTGTAATAAACCTATCAATAATAGAATCTTGAAACTTAGTATAAAATTAAAGTACCAGGGAAATAAGTAACCTATAAGGATTCTGTAACAGCATATGCGACAGTAGATCATTTAATGAAAGTAGCGGGTTACTTTGTGAACCACACCTTCATGGTAAAATTTCAGCTTCGAAGACTTCAACTCGAGAAAATCGGAAGGGAGTACACTAGGTATATGGGAAAGAAACTATAAAACATAGTGACGTAAAAGCTGAAATAGCTCCTCAATATTGAAATTCTGATCATTACATGCAAAATAAAGGCAATATTTCCAAACACATTTACCAAAACTACTAAATAACATAAGATCATCTTTTATAATCTCTATTATAGCCTCTAAATTATAAACATAACCAAACTAATAGAAGGGTTACTTAGTAACCTAAGTGTAAAACTTAAGTTTTCTTTCCTTTTTCTTTATGAAGTGACAAATATGAAAGAAAACATAAATTTTTCTATTATTTTTTTTTTCATTATAAATTAAGTTTTCTATTCTTTTCTTTTCTATCCAAACTCATAAATAAAGGATCCCTAGGTATTCACTGGGAACTAAGACTGACAGAAAATGATTTTGGCAAAGTACCCTGAAAATATAAAGTACATCATTACCTGAATAATGTCATCCCATGTAATAGTCACAAAGTTCGGGTATCTGGAATTCACGGAGCTTATAAATATAATAGAGAGCGTTTTCTTTAGAATATCATTAATCATATTCTTCATAGGCACATCTCCATAATCTGGTACCATTAGAGAAGAGAGGTTATCAAGCACAAGGGTATAGGAACAGGACATTTAGGTTGAAATGGGTGAGCTTGGGTGCTGTTAGAACCACCTTCCCCCTACAAACCTCATCCTCATCTAGTTTGAAGGTGAAATTTTCAACTACAGGACAGACTATATGGAAAAGCTTCAAATGGTCAATATTCAGGGGCGGAGCCAGGAGGGGGCTGGGCAGGCTGTAGCCTGGCCCCCCAACCATGGCAAAAGGTAAAAAGGGTGTACCATTGCTTCACGTGTGGTGTAGAGATCCAACAATCTGCAAATTAGTGGACCAGTTTGAAACAATATAAATCACAAGTAGGATACAACGTCAACTGAGAGTTGTAAGCTTGACTCTCAAGTATTTAAATTAAAATAACATCATTCAGAAACTAAGCGAGAGTATATTATTAACATTTAATAAGCTGTATATTTTACAAATGCTTTGTCATAATTGATTCAGTTGTATATTTGATGATACAACTGTTGTTTATCTGAAACATTTAGAATGATAGAGATGTCAGAGATGACCATTTATTGTGAAACAAGTGAAAGCTATGATCTGAAAATATGATTAAAAAATGCTTCAGCTCAAAAAGATAATAGTATTAAGTGGTCTTCAAGATCATTATACATTCAATACACTTAATATATTTTGTCAAAGAAAAACATCAAGGCAAAAAACCTCGTCTTCAAGATCATTATAAATAGATCTTTGCAGTTTCATATACTTTGGTCTTAAAAGAAAGAAATAAGATAATTAATATTGATTTGAATTCATAAAGGAGTTGTAGTGAATAGCATAAATATATAGATATATTTTCTTACCCATAGTTATTACTAAATATATTGAGTTCCTTTATGATATAATAATAATAGGATAATAAATTTGAGTTATTTTATGCTAATTTCAATAAAAATAAAACAATATTACGTAACAATATAGATGATGACTTTCTTGCAGATTGCATGATTCTGAACGTTAAAAGAAAATTTGCACTTGCAGGAGATATTAATTTATTTGATAGTAGCTGATTTTGATTCTCTTAAGAATCATATTGTATCACTTCGTTAGGTTACTATATATATATATGATTTTCGTACAAATCTATGTCATAATTGACTAAATATATGACATTTCACAAAATCATACATTTTATGTACTTTTGAATATTGACTTAAAATATCATACTATGGATATAAAATTCTTGTTTTTTGTTGTGTTTATTTTTATAGTTAATTCAATTTTGACATTATAATATTCTTAGCCCGCCCCAGTTAAAATTCCTGGCTCCGCCCATGGTCAATATTGCAGCTGACCAATGTAAGACTTTTCAAATTCGGGCATTCCGAAAAGGACATTAAGCATAAATTGCTGACATTAACAGATACCTGAAGCAAGACTCCCTCAATATATAGAGTTGATAAAACTGGTAAACAGAAATTTTTTGGAACTTCTAAAATTGAATACCCCAATCGTAAAACATCCAATTTTCAAGGTGCAGGGTGTGAAGAGATTGAGTACCGAATAACCTGGACGTACAATCCCAATTTTGTTTAAACAACCTGAAACTTTCAGGTGCTCGACAGATTGCAATACGGCGTACTTCAAAAACCTTTCGATGGGCAAAGATCCTTTTCCCCTGCTGTCATAGCGGATCGAAGAAACATTGGATTGATAATCATGGCGAGTGATTACGTGAGATACCAATTTGTCTCGAAAGTAGACAATTTATGAAAATATTCACAATCAAATCTAAGAGTTGGGATGAAAGTCCACAATTGCCGGTATCGAGTGGACAAAATGGAAACCTGAACAGCGTATCGGGTCTCTATGAAGGAGAGGATGTGGAGGAGAAGTGAATCCGGCAAGCCGCTCAGACTGTCGACCTTCGATTTCTTACGCTTAGCAGCATGAACCATTTTTTTCCTTTTCCTGAAACCCTAACCTTAACCCTAAGACGACGAAATACTTCAATTTCTCACTCTTCTATGAAGCACAAAATGGGAATTGGAATTTGGATAGTCTGAGCTGCGAATTGGGTCTCCATTAATAGGCAGACTCCCGCCCTTTCAATTTTCCTTTTCTTTTCTTTTCGGTGGTTACCGGTTACTAAACCTGAACCAGCGGTCCCACCGATTAAAATCGAAATTGATCGATACTTCACTCTGGGGTGAAAATGATTCCGAGTCGATCCGAACACTCTGATGCTCAAGCTCGACTCGGATCAGAAAATTTGTGTTCAGGTTCGACTCGAATTCGAAATGATAATTTCTAAGGCTGTTCAAGTTCGACTCGATGAATTACTCGATACTACTCGGCTCGAAGTTACTCGACTCGTTTTCACAACGAGTAATTCGCGAGTCTCTATTCGAGCTCGAATATGAGATGGATCACACTAAAATGAGACATAAAAATAAAAACTTAGAAAAATTTTAATTTTATTTATATATAAAAATACAAGTTACAAAAATTACAATGATAAATTTATAATATTAATTATACTATAATACAATTTCTAGTAACATCATTATATTTATCAAATGTCATACATCGAACCCCTAAACGAGTAGGGTTCATTGAGTAAGGATCGAGTATGGATCAGATGAAGGCAATGTACTCGAACCCTAAAACGAGCGAACAGTGTGCTGCTCAGATTCGAGTTCAGTATTATAATCCCATAAACGAGCTTGGCTCATATTCGGCTCGGATGTCTACCGAATCTGAGTCCCGAATCATATTCTCGAGTCGAATCCGAGTCGAGTACCGAGTAATTCGGACCGATTTTCACCCCTACTTCACTCTGACTTAATTTAGAAAATTGACTTTTAAGGGAATAATTAAAATTTGAATTGAATCAATTGATCAGCGATTCGATCAATAGTTCAACCGATAAAATTGATTAAATTAACATAATAAATTAATTTTAAAATGTTTTTTTGTATAATTTTTTTCTTAAATTAGATATTTAATTTTTAGTAATATTATAACATAATTTTATTATATTTTAATTTACAAAAAATTAGATGTTTTAAAATTTTATTAATTATTAATAATATTTTTTAATGTATTTATAACATCATCGATTTAATTACGGTTCGACATCTGATTGAATTAATAATTCATCTATTCGATACTTTTTTCGATTCGTTGATAAATAGATGTCTGAAAACCATTAGTACTCCTGCTCATACCATTATTTTTTTTTATTCCTTTTTAGAAAACAAAATGTATAATTTCAAATTTGTGTTTGAGGATTATGTTTTTTTGTGTGTGTGTGTAATAAGTCTATTATGGTTACTATTTCTATTTCTTTCCAAGAGACCTTATGGTTACTATTTCTATTTTCCATTTTCTTTACGAGTATTACTTTTAAAGATATGTTAAAAAAATCATAAATGTAATTTTTTTTTTTGTATAACATAGTAAAAATTGACTTAATTTGAATTTTGAAAACAAATTAATTAATTTTAGAATCAAAATTTGTCCCATTTTCTTTTAAATATGGGTAAAGAGCTTATACATTTTCTTTTAGATTCGATTCGGTTAATTTGATAAAGTTTTTTTTGTTAATAATCTTTGTTGTAACCAAATATACAGTTTGACTTTTTTTTAGTTTCGATTTATTTATTTTTTTCATTGATTACAGTCTTTTTCAGTTGAATTTTAGGAATTTTTTTCCTGATTTTATTTATTTATGATTATCGATTGTTTTTCTCACTCTTATTCCTTTCCTTGGCTTCACTACTTCAGTGTCTCGTTACTCGTTAGAATCCAAAATTAGTGTTTAGGATTTCAATCGTTCTTTTGTTCTAAAATACTATATTTTTTCATTTTTCAAATATTTTAAATTTAAAATAAGTCCGAATTCATTTAATTTTAAAATTAGTGAAACTATAATTTATGTAAAAAGTATATTAATAATTTTTATTACTCCCTCCATATTACAAGAAGAGTTCCGGCCATTAATAAGTTTTGGAGAGGGTAAAGATGTATTTTTATTTTATGTTAATTTTAAAATAATAAGTTAGTAATTTAGTAGTGATAGAATAATAATAAATTGAAGGCAATGGGTAAATAAATAAAAAATACAGATAAAACTCTTTTTATGGTACGAATATAATTGATACATTTTTTCCCCTTATTACAGAGGGAATATATTGTAATAACAATGGGAGAAAAAAACAAAAATATTTTTAATCTTGACTTGAATGGAAGTGTTGAAAATATTTAAATCAGACATGTTTATTATTTATTTTATGCTTTGTAGTGAGTCACGTTGTTTATGATGAGATATATATAAAATTTCAGAAATTGATCGAAGAAGGTGCCTAGGATTGTACACATCTATTTAGTTGAATTGATATGTTGACAACCTCTATAGTTTTCAATTGCTCATGGGAAGTGACGTCATTAAAAATATAGGTAATAATAATAATAATAATAATAGTAATAATAATAGTAATAATAATAATAGTAGTAATAATAGTAGTAATAATAATATTTTTAATTATTTGTTATTATGTTTAAAATAATTATTTTTTTAATTCTTTATGTCGTAATTTTTTTATTATTTATAACAGTTCATAATATTAATTAATATATTTTAGTGGATTAAATTATTTGATAAAAAAAAAAGACTCATTTATAAAATTAATATTTATTTAGTAATTAGTATTATGGTATGAACGTACATCGCATGATCTGCATGCCTCTATTAATATTTCTTTTTTGCTCAGTACCACGTGCTTATTTTAGCTTTATATGAACAACACCTTGATCTAGAAGCTTATTTTGCAACAGGAATGAAGATTTTTATGCATATATTCTTGAAATTTTGTACTAGTAATGATGCATGCATGACACGTCTAGCTAATTGTACTCAGGAACGGATTCGGAATTTTTTTTCAACAAGACAGATTTTCAAGAATTTGATCACTCACTAGCTTTGTATTTGTAATTTGATGTTCTCGATCTTACTCAGGAGCGGATACATGGAGTTATCGAGACTTGAGATATAGAAAATTGGGGATTGAGATTTTTTTGATCAAGGGTTGAACTCTGAAAATTGAAGTAAAATTAAAAACTTAGCTAGTTAGAGAGACAGTGAGATACCGTGTGTTTAATTTTTTTTAGAATAATAATTTAAGTTTTTTTTTTTTACTTTTTATAAGTTTAATTTTTTCATAAATCTGCCCCCTCAAGTTTATTATATTTTATTTCTATTTGTATCCCTATACCTATCAAAAAAAATAAAATTAGCATAGACAGGTTTTTGAAAAATTATTCAATGGTCCTGAAATATTATTACGTTGTGTTTTAGATTAATCACATGCTGTCATTTCAGTATGTACAATAAATTTAGATATAAAGAACTCATTACACATATTAAAATAATAATATATAATTAATTTAATAATTCAAGTCGATAATTGAATATATATATATATATATATATATATATGTATGTATAATCAATCAATTAAGTGCTAGCTTCACACCGGATTAATGGTACGGCAATTAAGTGCTAGCTTCACACCGGATTAATGGTACGGTATCAATCAGTCTAGCTTACTTGGTAAAGTATTATTGTGAGAGAGAGAAAAGTGGGCATGCGGGATTGTCAATTGCCCAGTCCACAGTATTGTGTGAGAAAGAGATTTGGCCAGTTGGGAGATAGAGAGAGAAAGGGAATTAAAGAGGAAAAAAATAATGTTTCATAGTTCCATCAAACGTTCTCAAAACGTTCACCCATATTAAAATTTTCTATGGTAATTTCTAATCAGATTTTAAGGGAATTAAAGAGGAAAAAAATAATGTTTCATAGTTCCATCAAATGTTCTCAAAACGTTCACCCATATTAAAATTTTTTATGGTAATTTCTAATCAAATTTTAAAGAGAGAAAATGTTATAATTTTAAAAGAAAAAAAATATAATCAAATTTAGAAAAAGAAAATATAATTAAATTTTAGAAAGAGAAAATGTAAGCAGATTTTAGAGAGAAATAAAATATTACAGAATTTTAGAGAGAAAATTTAATCATATTTTAGACAGAAAAAATATAATAAGATTTTAGAGAGAGAAAATGTTACCCATTTTAGAGGGAAAAGTGTAATAAGATTTTGGAGAGAAAAAATGTTGCCGATTTGAGAGATAGAGTGAAGTTAGATTTTAGAGAGAAAAAATGTAATCAGATTTTAGAGGGAGAAAATGTTATAGATTTTAGAGGGAGGATGTAATATCTCAGATATTTACAAGAATTGTAAATAAGATTTGAAATAATTAATTAAAAGTTATGGTTTAAAACCTAGAGTTATCGAAGTGAAATGTGTAGAAAATGGATGAACATTTTTTTAACATAATTTATTTATTAGAAATTAAATGTGTGAATATTGTAATGATGCATGTAGAGAATTTATTAATGAAATAAATTCAATTGAGAAGTGAATGTCGTTATATTGATATACATATATACCTAAAGTGTGTTTGTTAGTCAAACAAGAAGATGAGTAAATTAAATACTCAATTAAACTAATAAATTAATTAGTTTAAATATGAAGTCATGAAATATAATTAATTAGGTTAATTATATAGGATGATTGTCTTGGATAGCAATAATGTGAAGTAATTAACTTAATTATTAAGTTGTTGTATAGAGTCCATTAATGGATTTAAAACAAGCCCAATATGGGAATATTTGCTTAAAGGTGGGTAATTAAATAATAAGCCCAAATGTTATGTTGATTAATAGCCCAAGAGGTAATTAATATAAGTCCAATTAATTAATGTTGACAAGTATTGTATATAATGTGATGATAGTCCAATTAAATAAATTACCTAACCCGAGTTATGGAAGATGTGTGATTTTACTAGGAATGCTAGAGAGAAAAGAGAGTTTCTTTGAGAGAAAAACAAGCAAACTCTTGTGAGTTGAGAATCCACCAAGGAGATTGCTAGAAGATAGTCAATGAGGAGCACAAGCCAAGATCATACCAAGAGGAAGAAGAGCATTCATGTCTATGAAGTTAAAAAGTGTTCTAAACTTTCTTTAGTTCATTTTTATAATCTATATATGTTTTAAACGGTTAAAATATATTTTTAACCGGTCAAAAGTTATTTTGATGCTCTAGAGGTCTAAAACTATGATATATAAGTATATTCATAGTTTGATATAGTTAACACAAGTATTGGTATGTGTATTACGCAATTAAAGGGAAGAAAAACCTATATTGCGATTTACCGGTAAAACCCTATATGGTTCGATCTTAAATTTCTTGTCAAAACATTTTCAAAAATGTGATTGAACCATAAAATGTTGTAAAACAAGAAGTTAGGAAGACAACAACACTAAGTTGGTGTCATTTGGATGTGTAAAGTTTATTTTATTCAAGTTTGAACAATTAAAACCAAGGATTTGTGATTTTATGAGACCATTTCCTGCTTCTTATGGTAATGTTTACATTCTTTTGGCTGTTGACTATGTTTCAAAATGGATGGAAGCTAAAGCCACTTGGACTGACGATTCTAAAGTTGTTGCAGATTTTATCAAGTCTAACATCTTTGTCAGGTTTGGAACTCCAAGGGCTATTATCAGCGACAAAGGAACTCATTCCTGCAATAGTATGCTAGCCGCTCTGTTTAATAAGTATAATGTTATACATAGAGTCTCTACAACCTATCACCCACAAAGCAATGACTAAGCTGAAGTGTCCAACCGAGAAGTCAAGTCCATTTTAGAGAAGGTTGTCAAGCCAAACAGAAAGGATTTGAGTCTGAAACTAGAAGATGCACTATGGGCGTATAGGACAGCATTTAAAACTCCTATAGGGATGTCACCCTACAAGATTGTGTTCGGAAAGCCATGTCATCTACCAGTGGAACTAGAACACAAAGATTTTTGGGCAATCAAGCAGTGCAATATAAGCCTAGATCAAGCCGGAGAGCACAGGAAATTGCAGTTATAAGAGCTTGAAGAACTCCGAAATGAAGCATATGAAAGCTCGAAATTGTATAAAGAAAAGTCAAAGGCGTTCCACGATAAGAAAATTTTAAGAAAAACCTTACAGTTGGTCAACTTCGTTCTCGGTGGGAAGGTCCATTTATTGTTGTTAATATTTTTTCTCATGATGCAGTAGAAATCCATAATCCGAGTACTGGAAAAATATTCAAAGTAAACGGCCATCGACTCAAACCATTCTATAACAGTCATCAAGTGAAAAACGTGGAGATCCTAGAGTTGACGGATCCAGTTTACCAAGATTGAGAGCAGAAAGTTGTCGAGGCAATGCCAATAAACAAAGGCGCTGCTTGGGAGGCAACCCAAGAAATCAGATTTGCATTTGCATTTCTTTTCATTTTTCTTTTTATAGTTATTTGTGCCTGTTTCTTCGCATTATAGTTTACATTGGGGACAATGTAAATTTTAAGTGTGGGAGAAGGGATTTACGATATTTGTTTTATTTTTAGAAAATTTTAAAATTTTGTTTTATTTTTTTAAAAAAAAATTATTTTATTTTTAAGGAATTTTAAAAAATTTGAATTTTTGAATTTTGTGGGTATATTCACTGCAAACCCTCACGAGACAAAACTCATCCACTTGGGGTAACCTTGGGGTTTAAAGGCTTATTGCACGTGCTAAGTGTAACCGTATTACTTACGAAAAGGGGATAATTTTTTTTTTGGATTGAGTCAGTAGAGCAATATTTTGATTTGAATTTTAATTTTTAACCGATGATAAAATTTTTATTTTGATTTAATAACTCTTGAAAAATTGATAAATTTTACGTAATCTGAATTTTGACGTTTTTGTTGGTCAGTACTTTGTTTGAAATCTTTTATTTTATTTGCACATATCCATATGTTTGAACTAATTTTAATTTGAAGAAAATTTATTTGGTTAAAAGCTTATAAGATATGTTTTTAATTCTATATCTTATTTGAACATTACTTGAAGCGAATATAAGGTAAATATAATGTGGAGAAATGATTAAGGTAATTTTTTTGGGATTATTAGATTGACCTTACCCGAAGTAAAAAAAAAAAGTGAAACAATTGTCATGTGGTGGGTTGAGATGGAGCGTAAAACGCACTCACTCATAAACGTATGCAGCGAGATGAAGCATAAAACGCACTCGCTGGTGAGATGAAGTATAAAATGCACTCACCGTGAAAAAATGAAGAAAAAAATAGAAGAAAAAGTATTGCTAGCGGATTTTAATAATACTTGGGAAGATATGTGATTAAAGTTAAATCCTAGTGTGCTTAAAATGTAAAACCTTTTTGATCTTCTAGTTTGTATTTATCTGTATTAAATGAAAAGTGATGTGAAAATAAAAATATAGAATTTTAATATATTTTGTGATATATTTGATTAGATGAATTGATATAAATTTTTATTAGTTTGATATATATGGATTTTCACACACACAACAAGGATTGAGAATAAAGTGGAATTAATAATTAAGTTAAAATTTTGGATGATGTATTATTTTGAAATTTTTTAAGAGTTGTTGATTATAATTTTTGAGGTTGATGTAAAGTTCATATTAATTTATTGCTCATATAAAAAGTCAGGTTAGTTGAGTCGCTTTAGTTTGTTGGGCTAGTTAGATTTATTTTATTTTTGTTTTGCCTGAGGACGGGCAAAAGCTAAATGTGGGGTATTTAATAGGATTAAATTATACGATATTTTTATTCCATAATACTTAGTTTTTATATTTATTGTGTGCTTAAATTTTTAATTATTTAGCTTGTTTTGGTTTTAATAGGTTTTATAAAATTTTAGTTAATTTATGTTAATTTAGGTAATTTTATAGTAATTTTATATTTCTTTTTATTTATGTGTTTTTATTTATTTTTTGTATTTTAGGAGTTTTATTTATTATTATGTGTTTTTAGTATTTTTATTTATGTTTAATTATTTTATATTTTATTTTGAAGGAAAAATAAGCTTGGGGGCAAATCTGTAAATTATGTCAAAATTAAATGGCAATTTGGTAATTTTCGGATGGCAGACCGCGCAATGCGCGTAAGGAGTTGTGTCAGCAGAACAAGAAACGACGTCATTTGGTAGAAAGTTATTAGCGACCGCGCAATGCGCGGGAGGAAACTGTTGATGCAGGGGGGCCGATTTGGAACGACGCCGTATTGAACTGCAGATAGGAGAGCGCGCAATGCGCGCGGATGGCTGGCATTGACGGTGACGTCAGCAAGCACGGCTGGCGTGTTGACCAGGTCAGAGGGACTGTTTGGCAGCGCGGAAATTGTCCAAAACGGAATTATTCGCGAATTTTTGCTACTTTTTTATTCCAAATTGGATTTTAATTCCAACTAGGGTTAGGATAATAATTATTTTATTTTTATTTATAAATTCTATTAGGGTTTGGAGAAGTTAGAGGCCTATAAATAGAGGGCCAATGTTTCATTATTCATTATAAGTTTTTGGGAGATCTTTCTTCTAATTTCTTGGAGAGAGCTTTTCAACTAGTGGAGATTATTTTGAAGGATGTCAGGCTAAGTTTTTATTTTCAGTTCTAAAGGGATGTTGAACCTTATTTTTAATTGATGTTTTAATTGAGTTTTATAATATATTCTTCATGCATGAGATTTATTCTTGATAATCTGTTTTAATTGTTTTATGATATTTGCTTGATTAATTTGATAAAGGCATGTTAAGTTAATCAATAATTTATCATATGCTAGATTAAGATTTGATATTAAGCAAACGATATTTTATCTGATCATAAGTAGCAATTAATAATATTTGATTGTGGACAAACTTTTGAATATTGTTATGATTATCAAGATGACAAGTTAAATAATCTGCGATGTTATGATTGTTGCTTGGAATAATTTAATTCTCTAATTTTTAATGCAACTGTTATATTAAATCTAAACTGATAGTTCTAGGTTTTATGATAGTTAGGGTCTTTTGTGAGCGATTGCTGCATTAGATTTATAATATAAGGAGGATTTTGAGTAGCTTGGCGATTGTCGGTTATCTAGGATTATTAATTTTAATTGAAGGAAAAGATAATAATAACTTGATTACTTTGTTAATTAAAAGAAGGGGATACTGAACTAAGGAACTGAAGTTTGTTTTAATTGATTTTTCTTGTCTTTATTTATTATTCATTTTTAATTGTTTGAATTTTAATTAGTTAATTAATAATTTCAAACCCCCATTTAATTAGATATTTTTGAAAATATCTAATTTATTAAAACAATTCACTATCTGTGGGTTCGACTCTTACTTTCACTACTACATTAATATTTTTCAAAGTAAGATTTTATTTTTGCTTGCTTGCGACAGCATCCCAAATTTTAACCATAGAAAAGAAAAAAATATAAAGATAGAACACTTTTAAACCTTAATAATCTAGATGCTCTTCTTCTTTTCCTTCTAAAGTATGATATGATACTAGATGACATGCACCTTTACCCTCCTTGTTCTACCCAAAATGTTGTACTATTCAAGCTCACTAAGTTTTTCTCTCAAAACTCTCAAGAATCAAAGAACACTCTTGCTTTCTCTAGATAACTCTATCTCTTTTCTCCAGCCTTTGCCCTCACTTAGAACTAATGAAATGAAATGAAATGGAGAGAGTGAGAGTGATAGAACAATTAACTAGTGAAATAACTTACTTACAAAATGTGTAAGTATACACATCAAGTGTATCTCAAATAAGCTGCATTGGGGAAGATATTTGTAGGGTGGTCTTCTTAAGACATGCTTGGAGCATTGCACCCCCATGCCCCTTAATTTTCCCTGGATTTTTTTTTTCTTTTATTGCTTAATTTGTATTATATATATATATATATATATATATATATATATATATATATAATCACTAACTTGTATAATTTTTGACCAACATTTGACTTATACAATGAGCTCTACATTGGGTCAAATTAATTATTTTTATTGAACTCGTTATTTAATTTATTTGCGCTCAATTAATTTATTTCATTGGACTAACATTAACTAACATATGATACTTGAAATTAAATTAAGCATTGGGCTAGTTTAATTATAACATAAATTCATTACATGGGCTAACTATCACAATAAATCCACGGACTACTAAATTAATTATTTTGGTCATTTAATTAATAAATCCATTAATTAAACTCATAATCCAATTAGACTTGCTTTATTAAAGTCAATTGGGCTACTAGGTTAACTAGTTTACTTTAATTTCGTTATTTAATCTCTTCTTTAATTAATTACTTTATTAATTCATTATCTTCTCATTAATAATTAAATGAATATACAAATACATTAATATAATTATTCAATCACATAAATGCACAATTAATTAACACAAAAAATTAAATTCATTGTTAATTAGTACTTAATTCTAATTATAATGTGACATGAAATTTGTGGTCATTACAAACTTAACTTGAATTATTCTAAATTGTAATGCCTAAAAGTATAGAAATATCATTTTTAAATAATCGTGAAAATCATAGCTGGAACACTATAAATCCCAGAGACTGAGATAGAAAGTTCATATATTATGTTCATTTGTTATTGAGCATAACTAGGTGATATGATCTTCCCAAGTAACAAACATATTAAAGGCAATAATTTCTGCAAGTTCATAACATCCTTTAATTGCTTCTAAGAACGGATCTGGCAGACTGTAATAGAGCATTCACCTCACTACAAGAAAAACGGTCAATTTCGACGGAATATTCCATCGTATTTAGTGATATTCCGTTGAAAATATTTTATTTTTGACAGAATATTCAGTCGTAGATTCGGCCGAAAATAAGCGCGTCGGGGTTCTTCTCTTCGGAAATAGTTTTTCCGACGGATTTTTTTTCGCCGAAAATTTCGTCGGAAACTTAGTGACTACGACGGAATACATTTTATCGATAATATATTCCGTCGGCCATTCCTATTTTTTTTTGGGACGAGAAATCCGTCGAAATATTGGGTTTTTCCGTAAAAAATAAATAGTTAAATCCGACAGAAATTTGCGTCGAAATTACCATTCCGTCGGGATTAGTTTTTCAGAAATTGTTTTTTATGCTTTAATTTCGACGTAAAATTAGTCGAAAATATTTAATTCCGTCGGAAATAAGAGATTTTTTTTTTAAATGTGCTTTTTGCTTTTTCGATGCCAGGTTTTAAAACCACATTTTTGTACCTGCAAACCTGCTTGATCCTAATAACACAACAGCAATCCATTATTTATGTTCACACATAACATATTTCTTCATATGAATGACGACACATTATAAAATAAATCATCATTTAAAAGTACAATACTTTATAAAACTCAACAAAATTACGATTAATTACAATCAATTAAACTAAATTATAATCTATAAAACTAACTGAAACTAGTACTACCAACTGTCTGCAAAGAATCATCGGTCGGGGATCGATGGTTCTGCTGTGGTGTATGAAAGCATCATCGTCACCCCCTGATCGCGATCGACATTGCCAGCATGCTCGGAATTGCCATCATGTTAATACAATTACAAATATCAGTCATTAGTCCGTACATGAGAAAAAAAATCACAGTTAAATAATTATTACAGAACATGCAAAATATACAACTTAAATTGAATACAATACCTGTGCAGTCGGGTGCTAAGTCATCATCGGGCCAAAAGCCTCCAACAGTAGGGTAGTCACCATCCGAATCACCTTGTCTCGTATCGCGGCGAACTGCTCCGGAGATATGCCTGTACTCTCGACACTGGCCCCTGCGGCAACGTCCTGAGCAAGCTGGTGAAACCGAGTACTAGTAGGTAGGCTCTGACTACGGAATATCGGATTTGTACGAAACGTCTCCGACACCACCGCCATAACCCGCTGGAACAACGCGTCGTCCAAGCCAGCGCCCGTATGAGATTGTCCAACATGTCCTCTCGAACGCTGGCTAGAACCTGCAAAATTAAATATAACATAAAAAATATATTGAATATCAATATAAATTTTGAATTAACGAGCAACATACTAAAATAGATACCTCCGGTCAATGTATATGCCGGTACCCTCGACAGCCCCAACACTCGATACCTGCTCGTAGTGCTACTAGGGGGATCTTGAGACGCTACCCAAAGAGCCATCTCCTTATCCCTAGATAAGCTAATGTCGGACGGAGGGATGGTGAAATCTCCCCTAGCAACTTGCAACTCAGCTACACGTTTGTCCCGAAGGCTCTAAAATCGGTCCTGCAATTTATTATGTATATGATAATTTATTGACTCATTTTATTAAGTACATAATACTAATAATTACATAACTTTATAAAAACTCTTACCTGTATAGTTGCAACTGCCTGCGACATAGTACATTCCTTTGGCGTGTGGGTTCTATCCCAAAACTCGATCATGGTGGGAGGTTGTCCCAACTCACCGCTCAAGACCTAACAAATAAATTTTTAATCTATCCTTTATTTATTACATATTTTTATGAGAATATTAAAATAAACAACTAAATATATACATACCGATTTCACTTCCTCAAATGACTGTGAACCCGTAATATATACTACTCGGAGCTGGCTACGATTTTTTTTCATTTGTTCTAATTTTTTTTTAAAGTCATCCGCATCCTAATGAGTACACATGACCTCTCATGCTGTATCTGAAACAATATCGGGCTGATGGTCTCGAATAGTAGTCCCGGGCTGGTCTACAACTGCTCGGGCAGCCCTATGTCTCATCTCGTACAACCAGTCGGCATAATTCTTCGTGACATGTGCAATAATAACACCGTCGTCAGTGGCCTGAGAGATGCCCTCCTCATATCTAAAATAAATCTAAGAAAAAGAACTAACTTATCAGAAAAAATAAATTGAATGTGTAAGTAGTATTTACGTATACAGTTTAACTTCTTTAAAATAACTTACATGAAAGTCACGTAACACGGTATCCATGAAGGAGGCATCACGCTGCGCGTACTGCGTAAATCGCATGCACCCAATGCGGAGGTGTGTGAGACAGATGGCGTGTAAAGTGGTCTTAGCCACATGATCCATAATACTACAATACAAATCAAATAACGAAAAGTTATGTTTATTTTTTTACAAAATAAAATAATTTAATTTAACATAACGTTATTTTATACTTACTACGTAGAGTCGACATCTACGCGGACAATATGCGCAATAGCTGGCGGACGACCAAATAACCCAAGGTTCGTCCCTCGAGGACGTCGGCAAGCAGTATCTGTAAGTAAAATAGAATAATTATAGTTAATAAATTAATTTCAAAACATAACCTACAACTAGTAAGCAAACCTACTCGCTGACTATGATGACTCGCCCTGAGTACCGTCAGAGGATCTTGCACGACCACCACCGCGACGATCGCTACCACTATGCCTAGCCATAAATATACTACTGAAATATAAAAATAAAATGCAATTAATATGTAGTTAATTAATTTAATTAAATAAAATATACTTCTTAAGTTTATTTTTAATACATCGTCAAACCCATCAGAATCATTTTCATAGTCATCCTCGGATTCTGACACGACTTCTTCATTATCAGTTTTGTCATCGTTATTATCTTGTATAAAGACATATTCATGATCAACCACGTCTTCCTCGACTTCGTCATTATCGGGTACGTCAATGACATCTACCAACACATCGTCGTTATGTAGGACTACCTGACTGGATTTGCTAACATCATCCTGCAATGGCTCATCTGTCCCAGACATATTAGTATCATCAAATGAACGAGTCTTTGTTGTGACAACTGTATACCAGGGGCTTTTACAATTTACGACATTAGATGCATAATACACTTGAGTCGCTTGACTGACTAATACGTCAGCAGAATGTAACTTTGACTTTATATTTACTGTGATGATCATGTTACGATCAACTTTAACACCCTTCTCAGTATCAAACCAGCGACATTTAACTGTAACTACTTTTTTAACCCCGGGATAATTGAGTGTAATTACTTCCTCTAAACGTCCATAATAATTGGACTCCAAATCTTGGTAACAACTGCCCAACACGACAATATCAGAATTTACTGAAGTCAGTTCATTTATATCATCGACCTTAAATCTATACCCATTGACGATACAACCGGGAAATGAACTAATCAATTTGTAAGGTCCTTCGATGACATCTTTAAAACGCTCGTAATTGTTGTCTTCTGCAACCCTTCTCTTAAACCATTGTTGAAAATTTATAGTCGTGAATGATTCCAACTGTACTGCATTTAAATCCGGTTTAAAGTTCATGCTTCGTCTTCGAATGCACTGAAATAGTTATAACACGATTTAATTGTAGGCTAGGATTTTAAAAATTAAATTTTTATAAATACTATGTACATACGTTATGTATGCGATACTTCGGGCATATTTAGAAGTACATATGTAGATACAATTTTTAAATCTTTTTCGCTTAAGTACGTCATTGTCTCATGGCCAAATAGTTTAGCCGGATAGGAAAATATAGCTAATTCATCAACACATGATTGGACTCTGACGACCTCATTTCGACTTAAACGATTGTGTTTCGTCATGAAAACATCTTCAAAATATAATGAGCTGAAGTTGACAAGCTCTTCCTCAGTGTACCGTTCAGCAATAGAGCCCTCTACACGAGCTTTGTTTTTTACTTTCTGCTTTAAACGACGCATGTACCTAAAATACAATAATTAAGTTCACAAACATTATAAATATGAGTTATGAATATCATCAAAAGAAATGTAGACGATAATACCTCTGAAACGGATACATCCATCGATATTGCACAGGTCCTCCATGTTTAAGTTCATATGGCAGATGAATAGGCAAATGCTCCATCGAGTCAAAAAAACCCTGGGAGGAAATATCATTTCTAACTTGCACATTGTTAGCACTATATTTTTCTCCATTTGCTCCACATCAGTATACCTTATAACCGTTGAACATAGATCCCGAAAGAAATTTGAAAGTTCGGTTAAGGCGTCTACAATTTTTTTGGAAAACATCTCGCAAAATGCAATTTGCATCAACTTCTGCATGAATACATGACAATCATGACTTTTAAACCCAGTAATTTTCAAATGTTCAACCTTACTACAACGACATATATTAGAAGCATATCCATATGGGAGCTTCAACGCACTTATCCATTTGCAGATGTCTTCAACTTGTTGCTTGGTTAAACAGAATGGAGCTTTAGGTTTTGAGTTATTAGGTCGAAGCCACAAATCTCGCCATATGTTAAGTGCCTCCAGATCTTTCCGTGCATTGTCGTTGTCTTTTGTTTTACCACTCGCATCTAGCACGGTATAAAACAAGTTCTCAAATACATTCTTTTCTATATGTATTACATCTATACCGTGACGGACTAAAAACGTCTCCCAGTACGACAACTCGAAGAACATGGGTGAATGCGTCTAGTTATGAGTCTTGCCGTAACCTAGTGCTCTATATTTATTGTGCTCCTTCCCTGACGGTGAAATTTTCAATTCATTCAGCCAACCAAAAACCTCGCTGCCTGACAATCGACCGACAACCCCCTTTTTCTCTGTTTTTCTATTAAACTGTGTAGACATCTTTCTGTAACTGTGGTCAACAGGCAAGAATCTACGAGCAGTACCAAAGAAACTAATTTTTCACCCATGTTTTAGATGTGTGCCTTGCACATCCCCCACACAAGCTGGACATGACAACTTCCCGTGAGTCGACCACCCACTGATCATCCCAAGTGCCGAAAAATCAGTGATAGTACACAACAAGGCTGACTTCATCAGAAAATTTTGCTTTATCGATTTATCATAAGTCTGCACCCCCGTCTCCTATAGCATCTTAAGTTCATCGACTAACAGCCTGAGATACAAGTTTATGTCCTCTGCAGGACTCTTATTCCCCGGTATGAGTAAAGTCAAGAACAGATATGGATCTTTCATACACATTGACGATGGAAGATTATAAGCTACCATGATCACTGGCCACATAGAGTATGGTTAACTAAAATTAGTAAATGGACAAAACCCATCCATAGCCATGTCAAACCTGACATTCCTACTTTCCTCAGCAAATTGAGAATTTTTTTTATCAAACTTCCTCCACTCATCCCATCTGCGGGGTGAGACAACTGACCAGGCATAACATCCCTTGTTTTATGCCAAGTCATATGTGCAACAGTGTGAGTCGACATGAATAGACGCTAAAGTCTCGACGCAAGAGGAAAGTACCTTAAGATTTTTTTAGGCACACACTTAGTTTTCCCCCTACGTTTAGTTGTCTTGTAACGAGGCAGGTTGCAAATGTCATACTGCAGTTTATCTATGTCAGTCCCATAATATAACATGCAATCCTACTCACAAGCATCAATCTTTGTATACCTCAAATTCAAACCATTTACCATCTTTTTCACTTTATAATAATTTGAGGGCAGAGTGTGACCCTTTGGTAAGAACTCGTTGATAAGCCTAACCAACTCATTGAAACCTCTCTCACTGCAGCAATGCTCATTCTTGAAGTGTAAGAGCTTCGTCACTGCAGATAGCCTGCTGTGCTTATCATTTCCATCGTACAATGGGACAGCAGATTCAGATAGCATCTTGTAAAAGGCTGTCGCTGTGTCTTTTGGCTCTTGATGACCAGTGATTGACGACTGCTCATTTGCACCCCAATCAATATTGTTAGGGCCATACGCATTAACCAACATCTCCACGGCATCATAACTATCATCGTATCAATCCCCATGAATTGGTTGACCTACACTGTCACTTATTTCGCTGAACTCAGTTGACTCTCCATGATGAATCCATAGAGAATACCCATCTACAAACTCACGCGAGTACAAGTCATACTTAATGTTGTCGGCATTCTTCCAAATCAGGTTTTTACATTTGAAACACGGGCATCTCATCTTTCCGTTCGAATTATCAGCATGTTCATTAGCAAAATTCAAAAATTTAGACACCCTATCACGGTACTCAGGCAGTAATCCTCTACCATCAACCGGTATTCTACGGTACATCCAGCTTTGGTCGTCTGACATATTTAACTAAGTAATAGGATGTATCAAATTAACCAGGCTGCTTAGCGTATGTGTGTGTATTCATGATTCCTGCATGACTTCACCTTCTAAGTATACGGGTCAGGCTTTTATCCCGTTCCTAGATGCGTCTCCTCACGTTTTTTTCTGTTTCAAAGAAATTTTGACCGCACCTCTTTATGGTCTCTAAGTACACGAAATAGACCACGTCAACGTAGGTTAAGTATGCACTCAGAGAACATGTAGAGATATCAGCGAGTCCCCAAAACAAATAAAACGTACTCAAATTGTTGGCACAAACCTAAGTAAATGACATAACATCTAGCAACAGTCTCAAACGGGGGACTATTCGGCATTCACTCCTAGTGAGTGAATGTCAAACGGGTTTCTAAGCTCCTAACCAAAATACATGCACAAGTGATTGAATTTAATAGAAGATTTTTTTGCGTACAGCGCAATTGAATTTGTAAAATCCTAACCAAACTGCATGTACAAGTGATTTGATTAAATTGGAAGTATTCGATATTCATTCGTTACGAGTGAATGTCAAACGAGTAACATTATACAAAAATTATTTCTAGTTAGGAGTGTAAATAAATAATTAAAGTGTAATTTGGTGAATTTAAATTAATTTAATTTAATTATATTTTATTTTAGTTGATTTTATTTTACTTAATTTAATTTAATTTATTTTAATTATATTAAATTTAACTTAATTTAATTTAATTATATTACATTAATTTTATTTTACTTAATTTAATTTAATTTAATTATATTATATTATATTATATTAATTTAATTTAATTTAATTTTATTTTGCCTTAATGTAATTTATTTTATTTTAATTATATTTAACTTAACTTAATTTTATTTAATTTAATTATATTAAATTAATTTTATTTTACTTTGTTTTACTTAATTTACTTTATTTTAATTGTATTTAATATAACTTAATTTAATTTAATTTAATTTAATTAATTTAATTTAATTATATTTTATTTTAGTTTATTTTATTTTACTTAATTTAATTTTTTTTGTTGTATTTAATTTAATTTAATTTAATTATATTAAATTTATTTTATTTTATTTGATGTTATTTCATTTCATTTTATTTTATTTTAATTATATTTAATTTAACTTAATTGAATTGAATTGAATTGAATTATATTAAATTTTTTATTTATTATTTTTTTATTTTACTTAATTTAATTTATTCTTCATTATATTTAATGTAACTTAATTTCATTTCATTTCATTATCTTTAATTTAATTTAATTTAATTTTATGTAATTATATTTAATTAATGTTATTTATTTTATTTTTATTTTGTTATATTAATAAATAGATAATTTGCATTATAGTATATTATAATATACTATTTAATGTAATTTAATTATTTTACTTTACTTTAATTATTTTATTTTATTTAACGTAATTTATGTTTAATTTTTTTTTTTATGTTAGTTCATTTCATTTTATGTTATTAGTAAAAAACTAAGTAAATACTAGTTAGTTTATTTTAATATTAAAAAATTAATAAATTATATGAATAGATATAGGGTTCACAAATATTGCAATTGAAGAATTCTGACAGAAATTCCGTCAAGAATTCCGTCGAAAATAGCTAATGTAACAAATGCACAAAATAGGCATAAAGGAAGCCAAATTGAAACAATTATCAGATGTTATACACTAACAGAAGCTATAATTGCACAAAATAAATTTAGATACTGAATTTCCAATACACTAATATTAATCCGATCTGAATGTACACAACAATTAATCCGAATTTTTAGAACAATTCCATAACAATTTCAGAACATAAATTAATTTCCAATTTCATCAATTTCACTAACAATATATAGATATATCATAATATAAATATATAAAAATATATATTATTAATAATTAATAAAAATTTCAAATTTCAAATTTTTTGTAAGCTAAAATATAGTGAAATTATGTTACCATATTACTAAAAATATCTAATTTTAAAAAGAAAAAAAAAGTTTTAAAAAAAACACTTTAAAATTGGTTCAACTAGGCTAACTAACCAATTTTACAGGTTGAACCACTAGTCGAACCGGTAGTAAATCGGTTCTATCGATTTTTAACCAAATTAGTTAAATTGGTCCAAACCGGACCAAACATTAAATCGGGTCCCCGTTCAACCGGTCGGACTTGATAATATTGTTTTTAATTCTCCCAATATACATTTAGCAACAAAAATATTATATTTAGCAACAAAATAAAATTCATTGCAAGCAAATTAGTGACTTAATAAAATTTGACGCAAACACTTGTGCCACTAAAAATGTCACTAAAAATAATATTTGTGTTATTAAATGTATATTAAGATAAATTTGAGGATAAACTTAATGGAGATGATCCTAATTCATTAAAATAACATATTATTAACAAAGTTAAAGGCGATTTGCAGTCAATAACGTCATAGAATAATTAAAACTGAGATTTATATGAGTTTTAGTGAGGTTCGATGTTCACTACTCATTGACTTTGTTTACTTCCGTTATATTGAAGTTGTAATAGTATATATTTTGATTATAGAAATTTTTTGTACTTTCTAAGTTTGATATTGAATGGGGAGAAAGTGACAACTCCCTTTTAGAAAGTGTGTTGGAGTTTCTTTTCTATGGCTGAGCTATAATATCCAATAAATTTGTAAATATTTATGTTGAACATTGCATTTTTGATATGATGATAAGATCTAAGGTGCTAAATGCATTCAATAGTAGAGTTGTAAAGTCTTTTGATTGTGTATGATGTACAATGACTTAGTTAGATAAGATCAAAACTACTAGGTTAATCTTTTGGACATGAATGTTTTGAGTTGTAAAGTCCTTTGATTGTTTATGATGTACAAGGACTTAGTTAGATAGGATCAAATCTGTTAGGTTGATATTGTGTTATATCTATTTAGTCAGTCTGATCGTAGAATGGGCTCTACGACTTCAAGCAAAAAAGACTCAACGATTCAGTCTGTTCGTAGAGTGGACTCTACGACTTCGCACAAAAAGGACTCAATGACTAAGTCTGTTCGTAGAGTGGACTCTACAATTCCATATCAGGAAAACACTACAATCAAAGAAGAAGCCCAAGCATAGAACGGACTCTACGACCAACAGAGTAGCCGTAGAGTAAAACTCTATCGTAGAATTAAGCAAACAAGAGAAATGTAAGCAACACTACGATCAAAAACTTAAAAGTTTTTCTGACTCTTCTCTTGTCCTATAAGACAGAAGAAATTTCGTCAAGAAAAACAATCTGCATCAATGTGTCAGATAAATCTCTACCAAGAGCCTAAAGTCAGAAATATCAGAGGACTGACCAAAGTGTGCTATGCAACAGAGAGAAGACTTTTAAGGCAATAAAGTCAGAAGATGGCATCCTATCAGCCATATTTCTATGGAAGACTAAACGACTCTATGAAAGTTGGTAGAAACCTACGACTGTCATGTCTTGTCCTAAGGAAAAAAGAAACACCTTTTTGGACAATATTTGCAAGTCAATTAATATCTCGTCAGAACATTAATGAGCTAAATGAATATAATATTCAACAGCTCTACATTGTGAGGTAACAGACAGAAATTGAAGAGAAGAGCATATTTCAAACAAAAAGAAATCTAAAGTTTCTATATGAGAAGCCCAGATTCAATACTCAAAAAAAAAAAAAAGTATTACACAAGAAAGAAAGAGATACGCAAGAGTTCAAAAAGATCAAATTGAAAAGAATCTTGCCTCGCTACTAAGTTTTTCAGAAACTTATGCTAAACGCAACTTAGTAGCACACCAAAACCATCATTACTCACGATAAGAGTTCTTAGTGAACTAGAGTATCCAAGTCTGATAGACTTGAAAAGTTCTTAGTAAACTAGAGTTCCAAGATTGCTGGTCTTGAAAAAATCTTAGTGATTCAAAAATTATAATAGTATCCTTAGTGGATTTACTGCTCAAGGAGCAGAACAGTGGAGTAGGAGTCTTGTGAACTCTGAACCACTTAAAATATGGTGTCTTTCATCTTGTGTCTATTAACTGCTATAACTGTTATATCCGCTTGTTGAATTATTACATTAACATTTTAAAGAAGGGGTAACTAAATCATATTCCGTTGTGCTAAACTATTTGATTAATAATCTATTCTTTCTTAAAACCAAAATAAGGAAACAGTTTTAAAGAATCTATTCAACTACCCCCCTTCTAGATATCTTTCATGTCATTGAGAACTAACAATTTACATTAATGAAATTAAGGAACTATTTAAAAAATTATTTACATTAATGAAATTAAGGAACTATTTAACATTAAATGATGATGATGGTGAACCTAAATTAAAATTAATTTAAGTTCATGTAATATGCCTTGTGTGGCATAATGCGTAAGAAAAATTAATTAATCAATTTATTAAATTAATGGTGAGTTGATTCAATATTTAAATGGACTAATGGAATTAATATTCGGGTCCAATATGAATATTAGAAATGTTATTTGATATGGTCCAACATGTTATAAAAGTTAAAGTTCATATATGTAAGATTATTAATATTATTAGTGAGCCCATTTGGAGATTAGTGTGCATGGCCCAACTTGAATTAAATTAGTAACCCAATGGACATTATTTTGGACAAGCCCAATGTGCATTGTATAATTTTAATGTTATATATATATATATATATATACTACCCAATTGTACCCCCCTAGTAAAGTAAAATGCTGATTTTTTTGAAGTGTTGAGCCATATGAAGAGAAATTATAGTCCTAAGGCATGGCTACTAGTCCTTAAAGTGAGGATTAGGTGATGCTTTTCCCAAATTATGTGAAACCAATAACTTCTTAGATAGATAAAACCTAATGTATTAACAAATGTATTCATGTATGAAAATTTCTCTATAAATAGGGTCATCCTATTTCATTTTCTAAGTTTACTAAGATTAGTGAATTTGATAACATAATGAGAAAATTGAGAGCTAGAGAAAGATGATTAGAAATATAAAGGAAACTCTTGTAAATTGTTGGTTTAAGAGGAGCTCTAGCAAGGAAAGGAAAGTGGAGCACTAATACAAGTTTATATCTAAGAGAAAAAGAGCATCAAAGAGGTATAATTACTTAAACTTAAGTTTATAAGTTAAAGTTAGTAAATACTTGTATATGGTAGCTTATAGTGTAAAATACATACTTGGTTGTGGGAGTTTTATGTGTTATTTGAAAGAGTTTATGTGGTTAATTTGTGTCTAGTAGCTTTGAAATGCAAGATGTGCGGAAATGAGCATGAAACCCTAAATATATTAGTTAAAAACATGTGATTTGGTGAAAAATAGAATAAAATGTGTAACTCCTTTACATGATCTAAAACTTTTATGTTGTAGCTCTGTTAAATACGAAAATATTCCATGTTGAACGAACAAAAACGGAGCTAAAATGAATTTATAGCGAATTTTCTTGTAAATGATGTTAAAATAGAACTCTAGCTTGAAAAATTAATAAATTTGGTTAAATTAATATTTTTAAAAATAATGTAAAAATTGGAATGTTGAAGAGTTATGTGTTTATGAAATAACAAAACTGATTTGAGCTCGTTTGGATTTAAAATGAGAAAGATATGAAGGATTGAATAAGAAAGGGTAGAAAAATCAAAAATCAAAATTAGATTCTGCAGCGCTGCCCCAAGTGTTAATTTAGGCCCTGCAACGCCGGTCAAAAGGAACCATTAACCTAGCCGGTCAAACCGATTGGGTTGACCGGTCCGACCCGAATTATTTTTTTAATTATAATAATAATAATTAATAATAAACAAATAAAATAAATAAAAATTATTTTATTTGAAATTTAACTAATATAATATTAAATAGATAAAATAATAATTTTAAAATTATTTTATTTCTAAGTTGATTAAATAGTATTTTAAAATTTAGTTTATTTGTGATTTGATTAAATAATATTAAACCAATAAAATAATAGTTTAAAATTATTTTATTTGTAAGTTAATTAAAATAACATTAAACAAATAAAATAATAACTAAAAATTATTTTATTTCTGAGTTAATAATAATGATTATTTAATGTTAAATATTTCTTTAAACAATTAAAATAATATTAAGGGACTATTTTAATTGTGGATTAATAATACATAAGCAATTAAAATTATATTATAGGTTATTTTAATTGTGAATTAATGAGAGCTAAATAATTAAAATAATATTAAAATTTATTTTAATTATAAATTAATAAAGAATAAGTTATTAAATAATGTTAACAATTATTTTAATTGTGAATTATTGAAGGATGAACAATTAAAATAATACTAAGAATTATTTTAATTATGTGCTAATGAAGCATAATTAAATTAAACTCTAGTTAGAAAATTAAACAAATAAAATGATAACTTAAATTATTTTATTTGTGAATTAATAAAGGGTGATCAAATAATATAATAATAAGTCATAAACAAATAAAGTGAGATCATTTTGTTGTGAATCATTAAGAGATGATGAAGGTTAATGAAATAAATAGAATAATACTAAATGTTATTTTATTTGTAATAGTTATCGAATATCTTAAATAAGGTAAGTGGGAGACAATAATGTATAAACAAATAATTTTATTTGAAGTTATATGTGTATTGATTTAAGAGTCCTAGTTATATCGAACTTGTAACTCAAATCCACTAGAGTATTACGTGAAAGTTAATAAAAGTTAATCATTAGATAAATATGTTGAACATAGGTTGTTCAAAGGATAAAGAATTACAATTAGATAGAGTCGACGATATAGGTAAGTACCTTAACTTGTGTTTTTATCAATTCATACAAGTATAATTAATTGATGGATTAATTCCTGTTTATCTATATTGCAAAGATTAAATTATTATCTCTGAAACCTGACTTAACATCATAATTATACCCTTGGACGATTATTTGAACCCTAGTTGCGAACATTGAACGTATCAATTGTTTCTAATTATGTTGAGAAGTATATATATATATACGTCATTTATATCGGCTAGACCAATGATAAGATCGATTGTTAATCAATCATATTTTCTTGAGAAAATTATTCAAACCAATTGCCTTAGTGATAACTCTTATAATATGCTGAGATGAACATGTCTGAGTGTTATGTATAACATATGGTACTTTAGGTTGATCACCTATTATATTTGTTTATTATTGTGAATTTTCAGTAAAATACTGTTAATTCAAACATGTGTTCACGGTCCATAGTGACCACTCAGTACATTATATTTATTTATCTAGAAATATCAAAATTTTTGATTTTATATATATCCTTCAGTCCATAGTGACCACTCAGTACAACATATTTATTTATCTAGAAATATCAAAATTCTTGATTTCATATATATCCTTCAATCCATAGTGACTCTTTAGTAGTAAAAATGATCAGAATTGGAACTATTAACATTTACTTTGTTCTCAATTCATTTACATAATTCCTAAGCTAATAATTATTATTATACCCTTGAGATTATAAAACCTTACACATGAACGTTTACTTTTGTTGCTTAATACTTGCTGAGCAAACTTATTGCTCATTCTTGTTTTTCTTAAATGTTACAGTTAAGCTTGAGCAAGACACTGGTTCAGGAAATGACAAAGGCAAAGTTGCTGAGTAGCCTTATCGAGATGTAGTAGTCAATTTTATTTGGTATTGTATTAAGACTTATATTAGAACTTATGATTTTAAGTTATGTAATGTATTAGTAATGGTTGCGAGACTTGGGACGCAAATATTTATGTTAACTCAATGTAAATATTTTTATTATTCCGCATTTAATTGAATCGTGAAGCACCAGATTCGAGGTACAAGTATCTGAATTTGGGGGCGTCAAATGAGCATGAAGCAATTACGGATGGTCGGATAATTATGTATAAAGAGAGTGAAAGTTTAAATTTTTACAGTGATAAAATAGTGTGTGAGTTTAAATTCTGTCTTAAATTAACAAAACAAAAAAAGAACTCCTAATCATATGAATATGGGTTTCATAAGCAGTATATAGTGGAGTTCGATGCCACAATAATCCTAGAAATGTTGAAGTTTAATATTGTTACCAATAATCACTCATTTCCTCTTATTAACAAATCGCCTTATAAATATTATCGTTACAAATGTTTCAAATTCAATTTGCAAAATGTTAACATTTAAGTAGATGGAATTTTATTTAAATTTTAAAATAATAAATTTTATAATTATTTATATTATTTGTTGATTAATATCAAATAAAGTCGTATTTATTTTAAATTCACAAAGGTTTTAAATTGACTTTGAAAAATCTAAAATGGTCTCTCTTTGTGGAATGAAAAAAGAGTCGTTTTATATATTGCGAAATTTTTTAACCGAATTATAAAAGCGATGTATGTGCATATATAGAATAGGTAGGAATTAAGAATAACTCCTCTAATTTATTTTATCTTATCGTATAGACTTACACATTGATCACAATTCAACTTTAAACTTTTTCGTATTTGTCGAATTTGTATCATTTCCCAAGAAAAAAAATATTTAACAATAGAGCCAGCAAAATCGGTGGTTAAACCATTAACTCGTCCCCTAACCCATGATTTAGTGGGTTAAATTATTCATTTAATTTAACAAGTCTTAACTGATAATAAAAATCTATATATATTGGTTTCTGGGTAAAAATCATGGGATATACGGGTAAATGAGAAGCACGGTCCAACATCATATTCGGACCCTACCATAAGCTGGATAGTCAAAGGTGAGAAATAAATAGTAGGATTTTCAGCTCCTCCGACAACGTCACTCCGATGTCATTAGTGACACTAATATTACGTTTGGATTTAGATAATAGAATGAATGAAGAATAAAATAAAAAATAGTGTATTTGATAATTATTTTGAAGGATAAATTATTTCGGTAAAATGAAAATCCATTTCATCCCATTTATTTTTTAACCCATGTGAGAGGTGATGAAATAAAATTCATCCTAATGGAATAGATATATGTAATAATTTTGTTATTACATTATACCACTCACTACCACCAATAACAAAATATACACTTGAAATATATTAAAATTATTCTATTATCTATTTTATTCTCTCTTTTTTTTATTCAAACTCAACATAACAATGTGGTCAATTGGTCAACAGTGAAGAAGTCTTATATATAGAGTCGAGGAGTATAAAGAATGATGAGCAAATTGTAAAATTGTTCTCTCATATTTACACTCAAATGCAACATAGATGCTAATGATATAATTTTTGCAATCTCATAGCTATCGTTTTAATTTTTTGTAAAACTGTCACATCTGACTAATTTTTGTCAAAATAAATGAATCATGTGCACAACATGTGAGTTTTTAAAGGGTAAAATAGTTTATTTATGCACTAGAAAATGTTCATTCCAACTAGAGGGGTAAAACCGAAAATACAATAATAAAATATTATTCCTTACTATAGTAAACTCACGCTTATCTCTGTCACACAACAAAAGTGTTTCTCTCTATCCATTATTTGCTAAAATCTTTTTTCTCTTTATTCCTTATCTATTTATTGAGAAGCAATTGGATTGTAATTAAATGAACAACCCATGTTCTGTCTGATATATGTCAAAATTCACTTATAGTTTTTTTTTTTTGCACTAAAATTCACCTATATTGTATTCCAAGTATACATTCATTTATAATAAACATGAATGCATAAATAGACTATAAACATGAATACATTCATTTATATTGTATTCCAAGTCATAAACATCCAAAATACATTAAAAAAATGAGCACTGTCCAAACTAAACTGTGACTCTAAATAAAGCCCCGACCGAAGTTTATAAACATTGCATACACAAAGCTACCAATATTAGTTTCATATTTTACTCCTTAAATTTACTTAAAATAAATACTTAAACTATGATAATAAATATTTTACCTTTTAAAAACTCATATTTTTTAATGCATAAATAGAATATTTTACATTTTAAAAACTCACATGTTGTGCATATGATTTATTTATTTTGACCAAAATTGTTTAGAGGATATGATTTTGCAAAAAAAAAAAACGTTAGTGATGAAATTGTAAAAATTAAAACATTAGTGTTAATGTTGTATTTGAGTGTAAATATGTTATGAATATAGCCTATATATATATATATATAGAGAAATAAATGAAAGGTTATGATTAGACCCAATGATATTAATATGAATGGCTAGGATGGATTGTATTGCCTATATAAGTCATAGTTTGTACTAAAAAGAAAAATCATCTAATATCAAAGCAAATTCTTAATTTCTCTCTAAATTCTTCTCTTCTTTCTAATTTCTGCTCAATCTAGTTGCAGACTTTAAAGTTTAGCATCATTAGTGCTTTCATTGAGAGTTGCTCTAATGGAATATCACAATTCTATTGATGCAAATTTGGCCCAAATTACAGAGCAGATTTGTGCTACTATGGTCGCGCTCGTACAAGAGATTAAACAGCAATTTCGTTAAACTCTTACAGAGCGAACTGATAGTCCATTGCTGAATCAAGCTTAACCAAAACCACCTAAAAAATTAAATGATATGAATTGAGATTTTAAGGATGAGGAAGGCCATCAAGGGCAGTTGCAGATTCAACAAGTTGATGATCGAGTTATTCCTGAGGTTGGGGATCATAAGGAAGTGCTAGCAAAAATTAAAGACCAAAGTTCACTCGTCAATCAGGTTTATGGACAATTAGCGCATGGTAAGGTAACCTCTCTTCCTTACACCGGTTCATCTCTTAGCTTGTCTGCCTACACTGCAATAGGAACGCTTTGTTCAAATAAAAAGGAACTTAATATTGCCAACGAGTTGTTCGACAAAAGTCCTGAACGAAGGGGATATTTGGCTACACTTAACCCAGATTTGCTAGATGATTATGGTCCGATTATCCACGATGGAGCAATGAAGCACAAATGGAATCCAATGAATGTAATGCCAATCTATAGTACGGAGGAATGTAAAGGAAGGGTAAAAGAAGCTATGTCTTTAACTGTTACCAACCCATCAAGTGCAACAAAGGGAAGTAACAGTGAAATTGCAAGTATTTTTGTGTTACATAGAGTGTATAATATAATGGGTATCCAGAAATTTCCTTTCGATGATGTCAAACCACAAAATTATAGGACTAATTTTCTACAACAAAGTTAAATGGTGTCCAGAAGTTTGAAGAAGGTTAGTATGAGCAGTGATTCCTTTTAATTTATTAGACATAGAGAGGTGGTGAGTGATAGGGTTAAATTATATGATATTTTTATTCCCTAATACTTAGTTTTTATATTTATTGTATGCTTATAGTAATTTTATATTTCTTTTGATTTATGTGTTTTTATTTATTTTTAGTATTTTAGGTGTTTTATTAATTATTATGTGTTTTTATTATTTTTATTATTTTTATTTATTTTATATCTTATTTTGTAGGAAAAAATAAGCTTGGGGGCAAATCTGTAATTTCAAAAAAAATCGGCACCCGCGTATTGCGCGGGGAGACAGCAGCAAGGAGCAGAACGACGTCGTTTTGATTAGCGAAAAAAGAAAGGCCTCGCGCAATGCGCGACCAAGCAGCAGAAGCAAGCAAAAAGCGAAACGACACCATTTTAGCAGAGGATGAGCGTGCGCAATGTGCGGACTGACATGCATTAATTCCCAAAAACGAGATTATTTTGCGAATTTTGCTACTTTTTGATTCCAAATTGGATTTTAATTCTAATTAGGGTTAGGATAATAATTATTTTATTTTTCTTTTATTTTTAATTGTAAATCCTATTAGGTTTTGGATAAGTTAGGAGGATTATGGAACCTATAAATAGAGGGCTTAAGACACAATGTAAGACACAACTCTCATTAGAATAAAAATTCTCTTCTATTCTTTAGTATTCTCTATAATTATGAGTAGCTAAATTATTTTTCTTGGTTTAAGTGATTGAAGCTATCAAGATTTATACACTGTGAGATATAATTTATTTTAATTGTTCAATTTATATTTTGATTATTGAATATTCTTCTATGCTTAATTTTATGATTGATTTGTTTAATTGCTAGGAGCGCTACTAGTTTATTATTCATATTAATTTACTACTATTTGTGAAGCAACTAAGTTTAATAATTGTTTTGCAGATCAAAAAATTATTTTATCTTAGAAAGAATATTCATCTAAATTAAATGCAAACAAGTGCTTGTGTTATTTAGTTCAACGATCTCTCTAATTCTTTATGCTGCTATTAAATTAAATCTTTAACAAGTGCCGGAGGTTGTTTATTAGTAAGGGTATTTAGATCAAGTGACTTTACTTATCTAAAATTAAGGAGAAAGGAGAAAAATTATTCCACTTGCTAGTAATTATTTCTACGGTGAATGTTCAAAATATGAATTGAGTTGTTCTTGCATCAGTGATCAGTTGTAAATTCTTGATGGTGGATTTTGACTTAAACCAAGGTTTTTTTCTTCTTATTTATTTCTTTCATATTTATTTTAGTTAATTTTATTTAAATTATTTCTTTAAATTAAGAAACCCCCAATTTTGGTTTACAAAATACAAAATTAAATTAATCATTCTATGTAGGATCGACTCTTGCTTACACTACTACATTAATATTTTTCAAAAGTAAGATTTTATTTTTGGGTGCTTGCGACAGCACACCAAATTTTAGCGCTGTTGCCGGGGAATGATTTTAATTTAATTTTGTGCTTTTTTAAATATTTATTTTATTTAGTAATTATTCTTAGTTTTATTTTTTATTTTTCTAGTTTTCATATTTTATTTGAGTTGCGCAGGTTAAAGATGAAAATCATGGCTAGAAATCGAACTTTGAAAGAGCTTGCAGCCCCTGATTTGAATCAACAACTTTTAAGCATAACTTTTCCAAATTTAGATACTAACACTTCCTTTGAATTAAAATCTGGTTTAATACATCTATTGCCCAATTTTCATGGCTTTGCATGTGAAGATCCTCACGAATATTTAAAGGAATTCCATATGGTGTATACAAGTCTGAAACCTTATGAAGTGATTGAAGAGCAAATCAATCTAAGAGCTTTTCCATTTTTCTTGAAGGATTTGGCTAAGGATTGGCTTTACCACCTACCCTTCGGAAGCAACATGGGAAGAGATGAAAAGACTATTCTTGGAGAAATATTTTCCAACTTCAAGGGCAGCCAATATCAGAAAAGACATTTGTGGTGTGAGGCAGAACCATGGAAAATCCCTATACGGGTATTGGGAACGTTTCAAGAAACTATGTGCAAGCTTCCCCCACCATCACATCAGCGAGCAACTCCTCATCCAATACTTCTATGAAGGACTCATGTCTATTGATAGGAGTATGATCGATGCTGCCAGAGGAGGAGCTTTAGTGGACAAAACACCCAAGGCTGCAAGGAACTTGATTGCAAACATGGCGGCTAATTCCCAACAATTCGGCACTAGGCTTAATTTTACATCCCAGAATGTCAATGAGGTAGAAATTTCTTCACTTACAGAACAAATTATTAGTCTAACTTCTCTTGTTCATCAAATGGTTGTAGGTAATACACACCAAGTAAAAGCTTGTGGGATTTGTGCGGTAGTAGGACATCCGACAGATATGTGCCCCACTCTTTAAGAGGAGTCCCATGAACAAGTGCATGCAGTAAGTGGTTTCCCTGATCAACCACAAAGGAGATATGATCCTTACGCAAACACGTACAACTCAGGTTAGAGAGATCATCCGAATTTCGGTTATGGAAATCCATAAGGGAATTCGTCCGCGACTCAAAATTTCTCAAGCTACCAACAATACAAGCAGCCATATCCTAACAAACAACAGGGCCAATCATCTGATTCTCATATGTCTTTGGAGGATATAGTTACACAACTTAGCACTAACACTTTGCAATTTCAATAGGAAACGAAGGCAAATATACAGAATTTCAATACACAGATGGGACAAATGACAATTGTCATCAGTAGATTGAAGGCGCAAAATTCTGAAAAAGTACCCTCCCAAACAAGGGCGAATCCAAAAGCAAATGTTAGTGCAATCACGTTGAGAAGCGGTAAAGAGATCGAAACTCCAACAAAGACAGAGTCTGCATCAAAAGAGCAAAGCAAAGCTGACGTGGACAACAAGGAGGAAGACAACAGTCAAGAGGACGACAGTGTTCTAGGCAAAAATAGTACCCCTAAACATAAATTTTCACCTCTCTCTGAGTGTAAACTGTTACCCCCTTTTCCTCTTGCTCTAACAGAAAAAAGAAAATGTGAAAGAGATTCAGATTTATATGAAACTTTTCATCAATGTGAGGTAAAAATTCCATTGTTAGATGTTATTAAACAAGTACCTCGTTTTGCCAGATTTCTGAAAGAACGGTGTACACACAAGCGAAAGCAAGCACTTAAAAGATATGAAAAGGTACAAGTAGGAAAGAATGTATCTGTCGTAATTCAAAGAAAACTCCCTACAAAGTGTCAAAATCCAGGAATGTTTACTATCCCTTGTAAGATAGGTAACACTAGATTTGAACAAGCCATGTTAGACTTAGGAGCATCTATTAATGTTATGCCATATTCTATATATGCTTCTTTGAAACTTGAACCTTTGAATAGAACTGGTACTGTGATTCAGTTGGCTAATAGGTCTAACACTTATCCTAAGGGTATAGTAGAGGATGTTCTTGTACAAGTAGATAATTTGATTTTTCCTGCTGATTTTTTGTGCTTGATATGGAAAATGGTGATCAAAATGCTCCTATTTTGTTAGGAAGACCTTTCTTAAAGACTTCCAAGACTAAGATCGATGTTCATAGTGGTACACTGACAATGGAGTTTGATGGCGAAATTGTTAAGTTTAATATTTTTGATGCTATAAAATGTCATAATCCTGTTTACTCTGTTGATGTGATTGATTCTTTAGCAACAAAAGTTTCTAAAAATGATGGAAAGGGTGAATTGAAAATGACATGCAGTCAGAGTTTTGGGAAAGAGAAAGAGGAGTTAGACTTGAATGCCGATTTGAAGAAAACTATTACGGATGTGAAATGTTCTCCGAAAATAGGTAATGATCCATATTTTAACTTGCCAATTCCTAACAAGAAATCTTAACTTTTCTTTTGCAGGATTATATTCCAGATTTGAGGTTTTTCCCTCATCGTCTCGAATGTATGTTCATTGAAGAGGGAGTAGAACCTTCATATCAATTGCAAGGAAGTTTGAACAAGTCAATGATAAATGGAGTAAAGATGGATGAGATTGTCAAAATTCAAGAGGTAGGAGTAACGTAGTGTTTAAGCATGTTACAAGCCAAGGACAATAAACAAAGGCGCTGCTTGGGAGGCAACCCAATAAATTAGATTTGCATTTCTTTTTCTTTTTCTTTTTATAGTTATTTGTGCATGTTTCTTTGCATTTTACTTTGCATTTGGGACAATATAAATTTTAAGTGTGGGGGAAGGGATTTAGGATTTTTGTTATTTTTAGGTCATATTTTGAAAATTTTAGAAAATTTTAAATTTTTGAATTTTGTGGGTAAATTCACTGCAAACCCTCACGAGACACAACTCGTCCACTTGGGGAAACCTTAGGGTTTAAAGGCTTGTTGCACATGCTAAGTGTAACCGTGTTTCCTACGAAAATGGGGTAGTTTTTTTATTTTTTATTTAGGATGAGTCGCTTGAGCAATGAGTTAATTATATTTTAATTTTTAGATGATAATAAAATTTTTATTTTTATTTAATGACTCTTGAAAAAATATAATAAATTTTTTGCTTAGTCTGAATTTTGACTTATTGTTGGTATTTACTTTGTTTGAGATCCTTTAAATTTTATGCACTGATATGCATTTGTTTGAGCTAGTTCTAATTAAGAGAAAGTTTATATGGTTAAATACTTATAAAATATATTTTTGAGCTCTATATCTTATTTGATCATTATTTGAAGTAAAATATAAGATAAAATATAATTTGGAGGAGATGATTTAGGTAATTTTTCTAGATTATTATTGAAGAAAAATCTTGAGGTGGGTTGAGATGGAGCGTAAAACGCACTCACTCATCAACACATGAAAAAGTGAGATGGAGCATAAAATGCACTCACTAAAAAGGAAAAGAAAACAAAAAGAGAAAAAGAAAGAAAATGGGATTGAGCATAAAATCCACCCATTAAAAGAAAAAAAAGTGGAAAATATTTGAAAATTTGATATTGATAATCCTAGTGTGTTTCATTGATTAAAAATCTTTTGATCTTTTGATTTATATTTGTCTTTATTAGCTGAAAGTGATGTGAAAAATAAGTATATTGAGTTTTCTTATGTCTTTTATAAGGTAATTAATAACCGAAGCTTATCTGAGTTTTGATTAGTTTGATACATTTGGATTCACACACACACAAAAGATCTTGAGTAAAGTAAAATTGATAAATATGTTGAGTTCTAGATTTTGCATGATTTTAAAATTTTCTTTGAGTTATCATTTAAAAAAATCTTTGAGGCAGAGGTTGAAATTTATATTGATCTGTTGCTCAAGTAAGTTATATGGTTATTAGTTTTAATTGTATAGTTTTTGTTCTTGTTTTGTCCGATGACGAGCAAAAGCTAAGTGTGGGGATATTTGATAGGGTTAAATTATATGATATTTTTATTTCCTAATACTTAGTTTTTATATTTATTGTATGCTTAAATATTTAATTATTTAGCTCATTTTGGTTTTAATAGGTTTTATAGGATTTTCGTTAATTTATATTAATTTAGGTAATTTTATAGTATTTTTATATTTCTTTTTATTTATGTGTTTTTAATTATTTTTAGTATTTTATGTGTTTTATTAATTATTATGTGTTTTTATTATTTTTAGTATTTTTATATTATTTTTATTTATTTTATATCTTATTTTGTAGGAAAAAAAATAAGCTTGGGGGCAAATCTATAATTTTCAAAAAAATCGGTGCCCGCACATTGCGTGGAGAGACAGCAGCAAGGAGCAGAACGACGTAGTCTTGATTAGCGGAAAAAGAAAGGCCTCGCTCAATGCGCGGCCAAGCAGCAGAAGCGAGCAAAAAGCGAAACGACGCCGTTTCAGCAGAGGAGCAGCGAGCGCGCGCAATGCGCGGACTGAAGTGCGTTGGTACTGTAGCGAAGGCCGCGTTTAGTTGCGCGTTAGTTCCCAAAAACGAGAATATTTCGCGAATTTTGCTACTTTTTGATTCAAAATTAGATTTTAATTCTAATTAGGTTTAGGATTATAATTATTTTATTTTTCCTTTATTTTTAATTGTAAATCCTATTAGGGTTTGGATAAGTTAGGAGGATTATGGAGCCTATAAATAGAGGGCTTAAGACACAATGTATGACACAACTCTCATTAGAATAAAAATTCTCTCTTATATTCTTTAGTGTTCTCTACAATTATGAGTAGCTAAATTATTTTTCTTGGTTTAAGTGATTGAAGCCATCAAGATTTATACACTGTGAGATCTAATTTATTTTAATTGTTCAATTTATATTTTTATTATTGAATATTCTTCTATGCTTAATTTTATGATTGATATGTTTAATTGCTAGGAGCGCTACTAGTTTATTATTCATATTAATTTACTATTATTCGTGAAGCAACTAAGTTTAATAATTATTTTGCAGATCAAAAGATTATTTTATCTTAGGAAGAATATTCATCTAAATTAAATGCAAACAAGTGCTTGTGTTGCTTAGTTCAACGATCTCTCTAATTCTTTATGCTGCTATTAAATTAAATCTTTAGCAAGTGTCGGAGGTTATTTTTAGTAAGGGTATTTAGACCAAGTGATTCTACTTATCTAAAATTAAGGAGAGAGGAGAAAAGAGAAAAATTATTCCACCTGCGAGTAGTTATTTCTACGGTGAATGTTCAAAATATGAATTGAGTTATTCTTGCATCAGTGATTAGTTTTAAATTCTTGATGGTGGATTTTGACTTAAACCAAGGTTTTTTTCTTCTTATTTATTTCTTTCATATTTATTTTAGTTAATTTTATTTAAATTATTTCTTTAAATTAAGAAACCCCCAATTTTGGTTTACAAAATACAAAATTAAATTAATCATTCGCTGTAGGATCGACTCTTGCTTACACTACTACATTAATATTTTTCAAAAGAAAGATTTTATTTTTGGGTGCTTGCGACAACACACCAATGAGCATCCTTATTCTTTGAATATGAAGGGAGAGAAAATGAGTAATATGGTTGTTAAGAAAGAAATTAATGTTACCATTTTAGGAAACCACTGTGTGGACATAATACTTATTGTTCCTCAATTGCTCCCTCTTCCCCTGAAGAATGTGTCGCTTATACCCCTTCACTTGATAAGTGAAAGGATTTTTGACACTTGGAGAATCTCTTACCACGTGAAAGCTATTTCTCCCTTAAAACAAAGAAAAGATGGGAAGGAATTGAGACTTGTGATCAATTCTGAATTGAGTGAACAAAAGTGTTGGCTTCGCCTATCTTGAATTCACTCGAAACACTTGTCACAGCTCTTGGACACCAGCGATTACGACGTGATTCCAAGAGTTTTGTCACGTGTTATCCTGGTAGTTGCTCACCGGTTCTTTACCCCTCTTCAATCCTTCGTCCGATTCTATACTCTTTGCGGATTTCTCGCATCTACCATTACTACGAACCTTAACCCTAACAAGGTACGTAATTTCTGTGCCTAGAATTTTATAGTTGTAACTATGTTATAACTAGTTTGTCTTACTACATGAGGGCTATTGTGTCTAACATGATTTGAAGAAAAATCCAGGAAGGTAAAGCCTTCCTATTTAGATTTTAATCCCTCTATTATACAAAAAGAGTCTCATTTGTAAAATTTACAATTACTAAGGATGTATTTTTATTCTATATTTATTCCTAATATTCAACAAAATGAAACTCTCTTTTTTGTAAAACAAATAGAGTAACTATATGGTGTCAATTCCTTGTTATGTTCATTTTTTTATTCTTATATTGAATTAATATAAGAAATATAGGCATTACCATTATTTAGTAAGCATCTGAAAAATTTCCTTTAAAAATATGGGCATTTTAAAAGTGAATTTATTCTTATATTGAATTAATATCAAAAGTACAGACATTACCATTATTTGGTAAACATTCAAAAATTCATTAAATTCCTTAAAAAAACAAGGGCATTTTTAAAGTCATCATTACTAAACTAACAACTTACTATATTTAGGAATAAACATGGAACAAAAATACATTTTTAATATTTATGGAATAAAAATGCATCCTTAATATTTACAAATTTTGCATACGCAACTCTTTTTGTATAACGAAGGAAATACTAAGTGTCACGCCCCAAAATCGGGCCTACATCACCTAATTTGAGTCGCCAAAAATATAAACAACAACTATTACAATACAGTACTCAAATAATACACAACTAAATCTTTACTATTATTGTCACACTATTTTACAACATGTGAAGTCTACTAAAGTTATCACTCGAACCTTCACTTTATTTTTCGGCTAGTCTTAGCTACTCTCTCATCTCCTGTTAAAAAACAATGGAATAAAAAGGGTGAGTTCAAATAGCCCATAAAAAATATCATGACCAAGATAATAATGAGTAAATTATCATTAGCCTTCACCAGTTGAGTTCTTGATAGAATATAATAGACAACAAATTTTAGATCAATAAAAATAGCAAAATGAGCAATTAATTAGAAGAATCATGTAGACTATAATGTCTTCTAACTTCTCTTTTTTAGAAAAAATCATCATTAACTTTTCTCATCTGAAACACCACTGGTCATGATCATGCCAAATAATAATTTTTCTTTGCCCTAGGCCAAAGAGAACATTTACCACGTGCCCTAAAAAATACTCAACAATTATATCGTTTTTGTCCCAAGCCAAAGATAGTCACCAATCATATCATCTGTGCCCCAAACCACAAATATTCATCAATTATATTATCTTTGCACCCAGGCCAACGATATTCAAAATAACTTGATTCTTGATGATTAATACTAATAATAGTGATATAAATGATGAACAGAAGAAATAGAATAACATGATAAACAAAAATTATTGAAAGTTTATAATTTTACTTTGTCCAAAGTCAAATAATGTTCAAATTATCAACATGATGTGGAGTCAAATTCAAAAATGATATTCAAGATTCATAGTTCAAAAATAACGGTTAAAGTTCAATAAAAAGATTCAGGTAAATAGGAATGTTCAAATAAAATTATATTAGATGAAGTGTAAACTATTAATCCTTTCAGAAATTTTACCCAAAAATACTTACCATAGATATCTCTTACCTTTACATATGACAGGATACTGATTTAAATGAAATTGATCAACTTGAGCAATACTTGTGTTCTTACAGATCTTCATAAATACTTACGATAACTTAAACATACTCAGAGAGAACTTACACAATGTAATATTTAGAGAGTAAAAGAAAGAATAAGTAATGAATTTTATGAAAAATCCTTAAGTTAAGGCCTTATAGCAAAAAAATCTTATCATAATCCAAGATTTTTTAATTTAATTCAAACCGTATATTTCAAGATAATGTTTAATTCATACCACATATTTCACCTTCTAAGATTTCTTTAATCTAAATCATTTATTTAAAGATCATCTTTAATCTACACCGTTAATTTTAAATTTTATAATTATTACATTACCTTTTATCTATACCATTAATTTCATATTTCTTTTAATTTATATCGTTCATTTAATAAAATAATTAACTTTATATAAAACAACTAACTTTATATATATAACTACTAACTTTACATATAAATCAATTAACTTTATATATAAATCAAATAACTTTATATATATAAACAATAACTTTATCTAATATATCATAATAAAATAATTAATTTTACATAATTTATATAAAGTAAATAACTTTATATAATTTATTATAATGAAACAAATAAATTTATAAATTTAATTATTCAACAATAATTCATAATTATTCTCACATTTTTCATTATCCATCAATTGTTTACAATTATTTATTATTATAACAAATTATTGTAAATACAGTGTAATCGACTTTATGAGTTAGAGACTCACAATACTAGCTAAGATATACTAAAAATATCAACTAACAATGAAATACAATAATTAAATTAATGTTACAGCAGTGATTACAATAATAAATGAAAAAAATGAAAGAACAAGTTACTGTGACAATTATTAGTTTCAACAATATGAATTACTGTGCATATACGACTGTGACCATTATTGGTTCAATAAAATCAAATACAGTGTAATGACAATTATTAATTCAATAATGTAAAATACTGCGTAATGATATTTATTAATGAAATACTGTGCAACACCGTGTGTTACTATTCTTTTATCTTCGAATATTTTAACAGCTAAAAGTAATAGTACCGTTGATAATTTTTTTTAAAAAGGTTCATGCTGTCATTTTCTATATCTGATAATATTCTATTATAGGGTCTACCAATAATTGGTTATTTATGTGTCGTCGTACAAATATTCCTTGACAAAACAAATGTTTTTTGATAAAACGAATATTCATCGGCAAAATATAATTTGCATAAAATATCCTTAACTTTAACTTTTAACAATTTAACATCTTACTATTTTAGAAAATTGTTATTTTATTTCATAAAAGTTGGGGTATTACAATCTCCCCTCCTTATGATTATGAAATTTCGTCCCCGAAATAGAAGTACCTAGCATTTCGAAGAGATAAGGATACTTAGATTTCATTTCAGATTCTAGCTTCCAAGTCATTTCCTCAATATCTTGGTTTTTCCATAAAATCTTGACTTGAGTTATAACATTTGAGCATAGGATTTGCTCCTTCTTATCTAAGATCTTGAGAGGTACTTCCTCGTACATTAAATTCTCTGATATAACGTTTGGCTCCAACTCAATTATGTGATTTGGATCCTACACATATTTATATAACATGGATATGTGAAAAATGTTATGAATGTGGGACATGCTTTATGGTAGAGCTAGTCTGTAAGCCACAGCTCCTACCCGGTCAAAAATTTTAAATGAGGCAATAAATTGAGGGTTGAGCTTTTCTCTCTTTCCGAATCTTGTAACTCATTTCCATGATAAAACACGTAAGAATACATGGTCTCCAACATTGAATCTCTCGTCCCTTTAATGAATATCAACATAACTCTTTTGTCGTTCTTGCGCGGCTTGTATTCTTTGTCGAATCAATTGAATCTTTTCTGTAGTCATGCCCACTAACTCTAGTCCCAATAATTTTGTTTTTTCTACCTTATTCCAGCATACTGGAGAGCGATAATTTCGTCCATACAAAGCTTCGAATGGAGGCATACCTATACTTGTTCGATAACTGTTGTTGTAAGATAATTCAACTAATGGTAATTACTTGTCCTAACTTCCTTTGAAATCTAGTATGCAAAGTCTCAACAGATCTTCAAGAGTCTGGATCGTCCTTTTTGATTGCCCGTTCGTTTGAGGATGGTATGCAGAACTGAATCGTAGCTTATATGCCCAAAGTTTTTTGTAGACTGATCCAAAAGCGTGAAGTGAATTTAGGGTCTTGATCAGAAACTATGGATACTGGCATGTCATGCAATCTTAAAATCACATTTATGTATGTACCGACAAAACGTTCAAATGAATAGTTTTCTCGTATAGGCAAGAAATGAGCGGACTTGTTCAATCTCTTTATGATCACCCAAATTACATCTAAGAATTGAAAAACTTTAGGAAGGCCCGACATGAAATCTATATTGATGTGTTCCCACTTTCATTCTGGAACCTCAAGTGGTTGTAATGGATCATTATGCACTTGATGCTCTGCCTTGACACGTTGACAAGTTAGACACATTGAGATATACTTTGCAATCTCCATTTTCATATTGTTCCACCAAAATGTATGTCAAAGGTCATGATATATTTTGGTACTTCCCGTGTGGATTATAAATAGTGTGTTGTGTCCCTCCATCATGATTTTATGTTTCAATTCGGGGTCTTTAGGAACACAGGGTTGGGGGTTGACTCAAAGTATTCCTTTCCCATTAATTCTTGCTTTAAGAATAGCATATTCTTGTACTTTCTTCATCATCGACATTAGTTCTGGATCAGTAACTTAAGCAACTTTAATTTTATCGATTAAAGCTGGTTCTACTCGCATGTGCGCAATCTTTATGTGGGTCCCTGGTGTCTTTAACTCTACCTCCATTTTATATAGGTCATACAAAATGCGTCTTTTAGTCGTCAGCATTGCACATGTACTCGCATAAGATCTTCTACTTAATGTGTTAGCTACAGCGTTCACCTTACCAGGATGGTACTGGATGGTGTGGTCATAATCTTTTAATAGCTCGAGCCAACATAGTTGTCGCATGTTGAGTTCTTTTTTGGTGAAAAAATACTTGAGACTTTTGAGATCTGTGAAGATTTTCACTTCTCCTCGTACAAGTAGTGTCTCCAGATTTTTAACGCGAAAAAGGCCGCTGCCAACTCTAAATCGTAAGTAGGATAATTTTTCTTATAATCCTTGAGTTGTCGAGAGGGACAGGCTATAATTTTTTCATATTGCATAAGAACACAGCCTAGACCTTTACTTGAAACATCTCTGTAAATGACTAACTCTCCCGATCCTATTCTTCAGATTCATTAACTTCATCAGTAGTAGCGTACTAATGATTTTCAATAAAATAGTATTTTCAATAAACTGTAGTTTTTATAATGATGGTTAACTTTGTGACACCCCTAAATTCGGGTTCCATAACCTCGGATTTGATGCTCACGAAACAACTTCATCAAACACATTTTATAATCTAAAGCGGAATAAATATACATTGTTCATTAAAAAGGTACTTCTAGTCCCAAGGTTTATTAACCTTTACATAATACCAACATATACCGTAAATTGTTCAAAAGGGTTTACATAACAAAATTACAAAACACAAAGTAAACAGCATGCATAGTGACACTATTCTTAATTGATAAAGTGACTATTGTAAAGTATTTCATCAATAATTGTCATTATTTAAATTATTTAATTGATAAAGTGACTATTGTAAAGTATTTCATCAATAATTGTCATTACACAGTATTTTACATTATTGAATCAAAAATTATCATTACATAATATTTTACATTATTAATTGCACAGAGTATTCCATATTATTGAGTCAATAATTGTCATAATGCACAACATCTTGTATTATTGGGCTAATAATTGTTACGGTAGTAGTCACGGGTATTAAACAGTTAAATAGATTTATTATTTAAAAAATACTGTATGTTCAATAATTGGGATATTAAATGAATAAAATAATATGTAAGTGTGTACTACACATAAGTGTGTAACGCGCATAAATGTGTAACGCGTGTAGGCGTGAAATGCGTGTTAGTCAACGAATGGTGCAGAGTAAAGTGTGAAACATGTGTTGGTTGATGAATAGTTTAGATTAAAAGATGAGATTAAAATGTGTAACGTGTGCGTGAAAAAGTTCGTTAGGCTCTGGCTATAAAAAGGGGGCTTATCATAAAGAGTTTCATGCATTCCTCATTCAATCTTTTTTCCACTCTTTAAATATTTCTTAGTATAAGTGTCTCTTTGAGTGTATTAAAATTATATTAAGCGTTGAAGATTTGAAAGGGTACGAGTATTGTTCAAGTAAGTTTTTTATAAAAGTTATATAGACACTCACACACACATCAGTTCACAACTCTTCCTTTAGAAGACTTTTCTATTAGAAGATTTATTTTGAAAAAATTCCTTTGAAATATTTTACTTTGAAAATTTATTTTCTTTAAAAATTATTTTGTAGTATATTTATACTATATAGTCACTTTGATGATTTTATATACATAAAATTGGTATGTGTTACTTACTAATTAAATTATGAATATACATATAGGTTTATCAACCTCATAAAAACTGTATTTGGTCACGGGATAAAGTAAGTGATATCATTTTCTTTTAAACTCTTAAACTTATTACGGTAAGTGGTATCATTCTTTTCGTCATCATAAAGGGATATCATTTTCTTTCTTACTTGTAAGGGATACCATCTTTTCATCTTCTATCACTTAAACTTACTATGGTAAGAAAGTATCTCATTTGTACCTCTAATATTATTAAACAATGAAAATTCTTGAATTAATAATTCATTAATATTCCCTTAATAGTTTGCAATTCATCTAATACCCTTTGACAAGAACATTCTTATTAAATTTCCATCGTCATATTTAGACTGTAAACTTATGGACATTGAACTTTTGAATTGTGGACATTTATTTAAACTGTGAACAGTTTGAACTAATTCCTTGTATCGTAAATATTACCGTTGAACTTCTTCCCTTTGGATTTTGGACATTACTCTTGGACTTGAACATCTTTTTCTCTACATCATGTCGACAATTTGGACATTATTTGAATCTGGACAAAGTAAAATTTGCTAACTCCTAATGTTATTGTTTATCCTATTTCTTCTGTTCATTATTTATATCTCTGTTGTTATTTTAATCATCAAGAATTATGTTGTTCTAAATATCTAAGGCCTGAGACATAGATGATAAGTTAAAGGCGATATAGGTTAAATGCGATATAGGATAAAGGCGATATAATTGTTGGGTATCTTTGGTCGTCGGATGACAAGGACACGTGATGAATGTTCTCTTTGGTCAGGGGCAAAGAAGAACTGTTGTTTGGCATGATCATAACCAGTGGTGTTTTAAATGATAAAAGTTGATAATAATTTTCTTAAAAAGAGATGCTAGTAGACATCATGATCTACTTGATTCTCTTAGTGGTGGTTATTTCACTGCAGTTGAACTTTGTTTAAGAATTTAACTGCTATTTTTGATTTAAATCTTATTGTTTATATTACTCTATTAACAACTCAACTATAACTGTTGATTTAAAACTTGTTGTCTATTATATTCAATTAAGAACTCAACTGTTGAAGGCTAAGAATAATTTATTTTTCATTATCTTAATTAGTCATGATATTTTTTACTGGGCTATTTGAGCTCACATTTTCCTTTTTATTCAATTGTTCATGAAATGAGAGCGTAGCCAGGACTAGCAGGGAGGAAAGGGGAATGGAGTGGCTGTCCGAGTTAGTTGCTATAGTAGCCTTCACTGTATTATAGAATAGTAATAATTGTGAAGACTTAGTTGTATATTATTGGGTACTATACAGTGTATTGTAATAATTTTATTGTAGTCTTTTGACGACTCAAATTGGGTGGTGTGGGTCCGATTTGGGGGCGTCACAATCAGTCTCTTCAACTCATATGTATATGCATAACACTTAAACATCTTGCATAGATTCGGTTTCCCGATATTAATCCCTGATAGGGTTGTTCTTTCTCAGTCCTACTATAAGAGTCTGTAACAACTATTGATTTGGATAAGTTTTAACAATATTCAATTTATTGAGTTTAATCATGTAAGGTCTTGCTGAAACAATTAGCATAAACCACTTCTTAAACAGTTCATGGATAACAAAACTCTAGTGTTTCACAGATAAATAATGAAACAATTCTTTAAGTGCACCTAAATGGAAATAGTAATATTAATATGGATTCATTTTCAATAATTAACCCACATAGCATGCTTGTAAAATAAATACAAAACTGGGTAAAGAAAATTATCTCGTCTGCGAATTACTGCTTAAAATAAACTTATTTACTTCCTTTGGAGACGACCTAACATTAATAAGGTTGACCTCCCAATTAATAACACACATTGACTTCTATTAATAATTTTAAATCGTCTTAATTACTAACATTTAATCACATAATCAAACATGAACACTTAAATATATTATCATCCTTTAATAATATTTTTATCACTAAATAAAAATATAAACCATTTAATATCCTTTAAACTCTTGTCTAATATTATTAATCATTTAATAATATTTTATTAAGTTTATAATATTATTAATCATTTAATAATACTTTATTAAGTTTCTAATATTATTAATAATTTAATAATATTTTATTCATTTTTAATATTATTAATTATTTAATAATATTTTATTAAGTTTCTATTATTATTAATTATTTAATAATATTTTATTTATTTATTAATATTATTAATCATTTAATAATATTTTATTAAGTCACTAATATTATTAATCCTTTAATAATATTTTATTTATTTGCTAACATTATTAATCATTTAATAATATTTTATTTATTTTTTAATATTATTAATCATTTAATAATATTTTATTAATTTCATAATATTTAATTTTTCACAAATAATTAAATCATTTTAATGTCATTCATAATGATTAAGTGTTACATTACATCAAAATTATTTAAATTGATTTTGAATCAATTTATTATTATATTATTAAATAATAAATATTTATTTAACTATTAGTCAAACACTACTAAACAATTTAATTTAATTATTTTAAATTCATATACTTCAATTCATTTAATAACCAAATCATGCCATTATTATAATACATATATAAAAATGACTAAATTACCTTTGATTAGTCTTATTAACTTAATTTACATTAATTTCTTTAATCCTTCTTAACCCAATTATATATATAAAAAATACCTAACTAACTTATTATTTTTATATCTTCTGTATATCTTTATTATAATATATTTTAAACGCAAAATAATTTTCCTGAAATTTTCTAAGTTCATTTCCTATTTTTAAATAGGTCATTTTTGTTCAAAATAGCAACATTTATCAAATAATATCCGTACGTCAAAATCAAATGAAATTTATACAATAACTACATCTCAATACTTAATGCTTCTACAAAAAGTTGTATAATTTTCTGAGCTATAAAACTCAAGTTATAACAGTTTCGTTTTAAAATTGTAAAATGTTTACCGTCATATCTCACTCATCCGACGTCGGAATAAGCTCATTTTTGGACAGTGTCTGATTTATACCATATATTATCACGAATAAAATGGCCTGAATTTTTTCACATAAGATAAGTGGCCAAAATATCCCCTTTTAAAATATGGATAGTAGGTTTTTCGAAAAACTTTCGACAGGAACTGTTTTACGAGAAAAATTATTACTGACAGCTCATTCAATATTTTTCAGTCATTCCACTTGAAAAAGTTTCATATCTCATAGTTCTACCATCCAAAATTTACGGATCTCGAACATGAGCTACGAAACATGAACAGTAACTCCGAGAATCGAATTGTTCTGTTTAGCGTTTTTCGGTAAAGTTGATTTCATGCATTTGATCAACTTTTCCGACACTAATGCATATAAAAACGCATGTTACACCCATCAACCTTAGATCTACAACTATACCGTAGATCTAAGATTATAAAGTTTTGAAAAATAGGTTTAGACCATTAAAAGCACTTTTCAATCACATGCATGAACATATACATATAGTACACATATAACTCCATCAAAACTCTATCCTTATACCTTCGAAACCCTACATGGTTGACAGACCTATCAGCTAACTGAAGTCTCACAAAAGTGGTCTAACTTCTCCTAATCCTAATTGCGCATACACAAAATATGACAATAGATTAACACTCGCACCTAAATCAAGTAAGCCCCTATCGATCACATGGTCACCTGTAAGACAAAAAATGGTAGGACATCCGGGATCCTTATACTAGACAGGAGTTTTTATGTGGATTATGGAACTAACTTGCTCGGTCAAACATGTTGTTTTAAGGGCATTTGTTTTTCTTTTCACTGTAGATAAATCTTTTAAGAATTTACCATAAGAGGACACTTGCTGAATGACATCAAGGAATGGGATGTTTATGCGAACTTGCTTAAACACTTCTAAAATATCACTGTATGATGTGCATTTCTTTATTGGGTTAAGTGTATGGGGAAAATGAGCCTTAGGGACATGAGGCGCAATAGGTGTTTCGGGCTCTTTTGATTCTTTAGGAGTAGGTTTCTCATCTATTTTCTTATCACTAGACTCATTCACATGATTATCTATTTTTTGACCAAACCTAAGGGTAGTAATGGACTTCGCTTTCTCAAGACTCCTATCAAGATTGGTGATTTCATACTGACCTTTGGGGTTAGAAACGGATTGACTAGGCAACTTCCATTTCTCTCTCTCGCCTAAGGCGATGGCTAATTGCCCCATTTGAGTTTCAAGCTTCAAGATAGACTGTTGGGTACCAAGAAAAAACTGCTGAGTGGTTTGCATAAATTGTTGCAAAGTATCTTCTAAGGAAGGTTTTCTTTGAGGGGCAACAAACTGAGATTGTGATTGAAAATCTGGAGGATGTGATGGATTTGGGGCTGCAAATTGTTGCCTTCCATAATTCGCTAGAGACTGGTTTTGCCTCCAAGACAAGTTTGGGGGATTCCTCTAATTAGAGTTGTATGTGGTAGAAAATGGACTATCAGATGATCTCCTATAAGAATTTAGAGCATTTGCTAGGTTAACATAGCTCTCTGGAGAGGTATATGGTGAATTGACAAACTATGCATACCCCACATTCCTAGCACTCATCACAGAATTCATAGTTTGACTCAAGGCTAAGGCTTATACCTTCTTAGTAAGGTTTTGTAAGGCATTTTTTACATCAAAATCGTCTCTTACCTCATATAACCCCCATTTCCTAGGCTTCTCTCTCTCATTAGAATAATCTCATTGCTGAGAATTTTTGAACAAAGTTTCAAAGAAATCATCAGGCACCAGTGCTACTTAAATTTCAAGAACTCCTCTTTATTCATAGACTCAGTCATGTGACGATTTGACATGGTCAAAGCATTATAAAAATATTGTACGAGTCTCCATAATTCGAAACAATGGGGGGGACACCTTAAAAGTAGGTCCTTAAATCTCTCCCAACACATACAAAATTGTTCACCTTTGGTTTGATGAAAATCTGCAATTTCTCTTCTAAGGGATTTGTTTTAGACATTGGAATTTTTTTTGACAAAATCTTACTAATTAATTGGTCTCAACTAGTGATTGAATTTGAAGGAAGGCAGTTTAATCATGCCTTAGCCCTATCTTTTAGAGAAAATGAAAATAGAAGAAACCTCACAGATTCATCTGAAAAAAATTTAAATCGGAAGGTTGGGCATATATCTAAAAATTCCTTGACATGCATGTAGGGGTCCTTTCTATCTAACACATGGAATGATGGAATGAGTTGTATTACGCTAAGTTTAAGCTCAAAGTGTATCGCTCGAGTTTATGGTAACACAATGTAAGAAGGTTGATTAAGTGTGATGGGTAAAAAGAATTCCCTAAATGATCTCTCCTCACGTGCTAAAGGCTCCACTACTTCATTGTTATCATTATCATCAGGCATTTTAATTTTTTTTTTTTAATTATGTGAGCAAATAAGCATACAAAGACAAATAAGAGAAAATAAATAAAAATAAATAAAATAAAATAAAGCTAATTCTAAGGTAAACCTAAATAAAATCTAGACAGCTCCTAACTGTTCCAAGTTTCTCTTTAAGGTCCACCAAATTCGAAATTAATCAACCACTAGCCAGGTAAGTGTAAGAACGGGGGAGTTTCTCCATAAATACGGTGACTAATTAAATGGTAAGTGTAAGAACGGGGGAGTTTCTCCATAAATACGGTGACTAATTAAATAACCATGCGTTCTTTAGGCATTTACCTTTTGAACTACTTGTCTAGACACCGGTAGTTTGATTAACTAAAAATTTAGACTCCTCTTAGAGTCACTTATCCTAATTGAGCTCGAGAGTCTTAAGGGCCAATGTTTACTTGATTTTATTTGATCGGTTATGCAAAGTGTCGTTATTTGTGGGCCAAGGAAGGGTGATGAAATCCCCACCTTATCTTGTTATGGGTTTTTACCCTTAATGTTAGATTAAAAATAAAAATGCACAACTAAAGAAAAAATGTAAACACATAAAATGTCCTAAAACTATATGAAAAGAAGGAGAAATAACGTACCTTAATCCTCCAGTAATCACCATAGTTTATATTTAACCCAAAAAAAAAAAAAAAAATCTAAGCAAGATTTGCTCTATGTGTGTGAATGTATGAATGCAACAATTAGTTTCTAAATAATAAACTAAACTAAAACTAGTAGAACAATTAAACAAAATTTAAATTAATTAATATTTTTAACAATCCCCGGCAACGGCACCAAAAATTTGTTGCGCTTAAATTTTGTAAAATACTCGCAAACGCACTAATCTATTCTAAAATAGCTTTATGCAAAGTACAAAGTCGATCCCACGAGAATTATTGAATTATTAATTAAATCTAATTCTAATCTAGTTAACGAAAAGTGATTGTTGAAATAATTAAAATTAAAACTAAGTAAACATGTAATGAGAATCAAAACTAATTAAATAACTAAACTTTTAATCAATGAGAGAAAATTTCTGAGGTTTGGAATCCACAATATTAACTATGTACGTCTTACAATTCATTATTAATTCGGAGTAGCACTTTGAAAATCAATTCAATGCTTTCTCAAGATTATTCATTTAAGTTCATAAAAATATTTCGTATTATAAATTCTTATTTTCACTGTTAAATATATAAGACCAAAGCATTATATGTATCCAATATTTTAAAAATAAATAATCTCAGTTCTTAATTAAAATGTTTAAATTACAACCTGGATTAAATTAAATTAATTAAAACTATTCAAAATACATGATATTATGAATAAAACAATTTAACTCAACTCAACCAAATAAATAAGAATTATTAACCATTAAAACCAAATTCAGAATTAATAATGAATTTCAGAGTTACAAAGTCAATATTGTTTCATCCTAGCCTTAGAAATTTAATTTAACAGTACATGATTAAATCAAAAGCAGGGATAAAATAATGAACCAAAATGAATAGTCTCAGCTGCTCTGATTCTGTCACGTTGATCTGTTGCGTTGGTGCGTCACTGGGTTCAGATGAAGCAGGTTGCTACCGTGCTGCTATTCTTCTGTTTGTTGAGATGTTGTTGGACTGCTCCACACATGCTGCGATACTTTTGTTGCTGCTTTGGTGATGATGATGTAAGCTCCACGTGAGGCTGCTGCTTTTTATTGCTTCACTAGGCTGCTATGGTATTGTATTTGTAAGGATTTAAGCCCAGAAAAACCCAATATTGATATTTATTTTATTATTTTAATAATAAAATTTAATTTATTTTTGCATAATTAAATGTGTCATAAATTTTGTCCATAATTATACATTTTATAATTTATGTATATGAAGGAGTGTCATATACGGAAGACATAAATTATATGTTATGTATAATTAAAGAAATTATATTGTTCTCAATCTTAGATGGAAATGGACATACCATTCTAGTAGATTATAATACACTTGATTTGATGACTTGTCTTAGTCATGTAAAGTAGAGACTTTAATCTAATGTATTGGTGTATTTTCGAAATACATAGAACTGGATCGTTACGAAAAATTATTTGTTAATTACTGTTATTACGAATAATTTTCAATTACTATTAATGTGCAATTACTCTTAATCCTGAGAAAATAATGAACTTGATTTTATAGTGTGTGTCACTTTAATATATTAAAGAGTGAGATTTTTAATATAATCAATACCTCAATATGTTGGGCGATATATATTATGAAATTGGGAACATGTATATTTCAAGATGGAATTCTACAATTAAATTGTAATATCCCCTTGAGATAATTTATTTGGTTGATCACCAGAATCTTGGCCAAGTATTTTAGTAATTTATATTACTAAAGTATTAATTTAATTTATTAAATTAATGAGTGATCAAAAGTTTATAAATTATGTACTCAAGGATATAAGCAGTAAACGTAGTGGATTAACAGTTTTATTCCTACACTCGTTTATGGATATTAATGTAGAGGAGTATTTTTGCAAGATACTAATAGTGGAAGGATTTAATTAATTAATTTTAATTCTATTAATTCTAGAGTGCAATTATAACTATTTAGTGGAATTAGTTATAATTAATATAATTCTAATTGATTAAAGAGTTAATCAGAAATTAGTGTTATATTGAAGCTAGAATTATAGAATCCTACTTGATCCCCACTCTAGCCCTTATTAAGATATAACAGAAAAGGGAGGATAAAATATATACGTAAGTTTTTCAATTATCCTGATAATTATCAGGGAGTTAAGGACTTTATATATTTTATTACTCAGTATTTTGAGCACACACTCAGAAAAAGTACGTAATATCAAAATAAGGGTCATAGAGAGGAAGATTAGGAGGAGCAGGATACATCATCAGAATAAGTCAAAGTTCTCCATTGTGCTACAACCAAGCACGAGGTATGTAATATATTTTTGATTATGCTAAATTATGAGAAAGATTTTGGGATAATAATTTTTAAAAGTGAAAATTATTATTTTATTTGGAAATCGTTTCCTACAGTATTAAGAGCTAATGATTTTGGTCCCTTTTATAATACATTATTGTAGTAATTTTTTTCTCTTCCAACTATCTTTTTCCTTATCTTTTCTGCAACATATTCTCTCAATCTTCTTCTTTTTTTCTTTTTACTTTTCTTCTCCTACTAAAACTCTTCTTCTGCGGCTACCACTGCTTTAATTTGCTAGTTTGGGCTTACAAAATATTTCTTCACATAGGTTGACAACTGGATCAACAATGAGGCTTTTGAATTTCACAACACATGTTCATTAAAATAAGTCCAATTAAAATAAAGCTAACATAAAATTGGATTAATAACTCTATTTTCTAAGGAAATAAACGTATATAAAATATGTTTATCATGGAACACGCACAACACCTCAACTCATCGCTTATTTAGAAGCGAGAACATTGGTACAATTTTTTGTGTAAGAAAATTTACATTGAATGGAAAACCAACGACATCTTAACCCGTTGTCTATATGTAGACAAGAATTTCGGTACAATCGACGAATGATGTATGGTTGAAGACACTACACCCAACTATGTATTGTTGAATGATAAGTCGAAATAAATCTTAAGAAAACTAAGAACAACTTAGGAATTCTTAAAAAGTCAAAAGATGAGAAAATCTCACAAGAATTTTATTGAATGAATTAATTGTATTTTTACAAAAGCATTTAATCCCTATTTACAGTGCTTTAAAGAGAATTCTACAATTCTTAATTCTATTAATAAAAGGGAAATAACATCACATAAAACTCCTAATTAATTATATAAGGAAACTAATTACATAATAATTCCAATATAAATTAGAAAATATAAACTAATTAAATAATCCATGCCGCGTAATAAATTTGGAGTTTTCCGCGTTATGGCGCTGCGTGCTGTTCGCTGAATAAACCATGTTGTTTGCTGAAAAAACCTCCCTCTAAATTGCCATGTGAATGCTTGTAATTCTTTCCGTGCCTTGGCTTATTAGAAACCTTGATTTCCTGCTTTGAATAGGATTTGAACTTGCCACGTAAGCTGATCAATTTTAGGATTGTTAATGCTGCTATGTTTGCCGAGATTCTTTGGCTGATTTGAATTAATTAGCTGCTCAATTGCCGTGTTTGACTTGTTATGCTAGACCCCCCCTAACGGTAATAACTATAATCAATAAGCAATTATGGTGGGATCCGTTTGGTTTGTCTTATACATTAAAGACCACTTAACGTCCAAGCTGCATGAATCTGTTGAATTGAACAATAACCAATTAACGTGGGTAACATGCTTGGATGTCTCCTGCATGAAAAACAATTGAATTAATCTCAATTCCTTTAGTCCGTGTATGAATATTTGATTGCCTTCTTGCGTGTAAAATGAATCCCAATTTTAAATGCCGTAATTTGGAACAGCAAGCACACGGGTTTGAGACAATTAATGTTATGCATGAATTCGGACTTGATGTAGTTCCGGTCAAGATCGTATCAAAAGCTGATTCTCTCTCTCACTGTCTAAAAAGAAACTAATTAAATATTAAAAATAAATAAACAAAAAATAATAATAAATTGGCTTCTCACATTATCAATTTTTCACTATTTCAAATTCTCGCGAGCTTTTTTGGAATTTCCTCTCTTTCTCTAGCTCGACGATTCTCAAACAGACTCTCTACTCTCACATCTTCACAGAAACTACTCAAAAATCATGTCGTGTATGCAGAGTGTATCTATAAACTTAAAATTTATATATAGATTGGGTTTGGATAATTTTTTCGTGTTGATGTTATCTATGCAATTAAAAATCATTTTTTTTTCTCTAAGTAAGAGTAACCAATGTGCCCTTAACATTCTCAATATATAATTGGCTTGACATAATTTAATTAAAATTAAATTATCAACATTTGACTGTTATTAATATTATTTGTAATTTTGAATTTTAATTATAATTAAGATTTTAATTTAAAATTAAAATATTTTAATGCCCTTTAAGAAAAAGTTTATTATATTCCATTATTTTTTACATTTATTTTACAATTTTCAAAATTTTAATTTTTAAATTATAATGCATTTTACACTTTAATTTTATTTTTATTTGTAAATTTTTTTAAAAGTATAAACAAAAATTGGATTTTACTTTTATATCTTATGCCGAGGAGTATTTTTGAATGAATGAAGCATAATGGTCATTTTTATTTCATTACTTAATTCATTACAAATATCGCATATTCTAATCCATCCAAACTTAAGAATTTGAAAAAAAATCAAATTTTTAGTTACCAAAATTTTTAGTAACAAGAAAAAAAAAAGAATTGATCGAAGAACTTTGGCAAAAAAAATGGCTAAATTTGACAGAAAACAAAATAACATAAGCAAATCTTTATAATTCCTATATATTTTATCCTTTACATAGAAACACAACAAAATTAACATAAGCAAATTTTTATATATAATTCCTATATGTTTGCTAGTTCTCGTATTAATGCTGAAGCTCTTGCTCTTGTACATTCTCTGCTCTGGGCGTTACATCAGTAATGGGATAGTGTGGAATGCTCTACTCATCATTCCTCTTTGTTGGTTGACCTGTTGCTCAAGTACGTATCCCGCCATATTATCTAGTTATTATCCTTATTATTAAAGATCTAGTTTGGTTAGGGTCTATGTTTTTGTATCGTAAGTTGTCAAAGGTCCCGAGCTATAATGTTTGTTTCACATGCTCATCATTTGGCTTCTTCTGCTAACGAACTAGGGCTTCTAGATGTAGTAAGTTTAGTTTCTAATGTAACGTTTTACTATGGATTTTCTTGGCACATTCTAAGCGGCGAAAATAATGCATAATAATATTTATTTTTGTATTTGCACTGAATTCAATATATAAAAAAATAATATATTAGTGGACCATATGTATTAAATTCCGTACAAATATATAATCAAATAAAATTTATTCTTATTTTTCACACTTAACATGTGACTTAAAAAAACATACTAAGAGAACCCTTTTACTATTACCAAGAAACATGAAGTTCATGTCATGGAGACGTAAAGCTATTAGATAAGACATAAAGTGATTGACTGCTGCTGTTTTTGAATTTGGGTTGTGAAAATAAATAAAAAACATCACTTTTAAATTAACTAAACAAATCACCGCAACAAATCTCTGGCTATCTATCAATTATGAAGTAACATAAAACACAATTTCATGGATCACAAAACTAGTTAGAGATCTACCTTATTTTGAAGTAGAAAATCATTCACCATTAGCCATTTAAAAGATTAATTTCAACTTTACTGTATTGTTATTTTCCTCCAACAAGAGTAATTTCTCTCAAAAATTGCTTTATTCCTTGTCATCCATACAGTTCAAAACGTTGCAGCTCCCACATTGATTAATATATTTCTATATCATGAAAAAATTGTCCAAACCCAATCTATATATAAATTATAACTTGAGATTTAGTTTGAGAAGAAGTTTAAAAAAGGAATATACATTTATTAGTTTAATGTTGAAATTCGTTTATTAATTTTACTTATAAAAAAATAATTTTAGAAGAAATTTAAAAAAGGAACATATATTTATTAGATTTATTTTTTATTGGTATTGATTGAAGAAATTTAAAAATATCGGAGATTACAAGAGCGCTCTATTTTACCTTTATACATTATATAGATATAGATATTGTTAGGATATATATTTAACCAGGCTTGATCCGGGAATTCACATTGGGCTAGGCCCAATAGACCGTCAGTCTGGTAGCCTTCCTATTGGGCTTACTGCACGTGGGTGGAAGATGAACCGGGTATACATCATAACTACCTAGCGTAATGGACAGAACCGTTACACAGGTAACCGTTATTCAGGTATGTAGTATAAATACCCAATTGATAACGGAGAGAAGGGTAACGCACTATTTTGCAATACTAAACACTCAAACCTCCATTGTTGACTTTTTCAATACCTTCACTAACACTCACATCGGAGGAGTCCACAAATGGCCCAAGCCGTTTGGACTTTTATGCAGGTATTCTTACCGGATGGCTAGCAGGACTGCCCGACAGAATCAGGCGTCAACATTGGCGCTAGAAGGAGGGCCTAGCAAAACTTCCATCAACTATCATTGACATGGAAACTTCACAGTCGCAGAGTCATCTGCGACGACCACCTCTCTCCCGGTCTCACCAGGAGACGGCGGCAGATAAAGACCACCGCCTCCAGATAATCCTCGACAGAAAGAAGGCTCTGGACCTCCAGCAGAAGGAGCTCGACAAACAGTATGAGGAATTAACCGAGGCAGATAATGATCTTTTGAGCCAGAGAGGCTCGGCCTCCTGCACAGATCGCCACACCAGACGGGATGATAATCACACGGAACTCCGAAGGGGAGGAAACCGAAATCGCGGGAAGGAACCGGTTCACTCCAAGTCGATTTGGACAGCAGATTTGAGAAAACGAGCCAGATCACCGATAAGGAAAGATCGGGAAGATCGACGTAGTCATTGGGAACCACACTGGAGAATCTTCCCCCAACAAGGCTTCGGATAAGTACTATGGATCCAAGAAAGCTCGATTCTCTCCATTCTCGAAAGATCTGGAAGAAGCCAAGATCGATCGAAGCCGCAAGGTCCCTACCTTGGAGAAGTACGACGGAACAGGAGACCCGCATGATCACACTTATTCCTTCGAGCAGGCCATGGACTTTCATGGTCACGATGCAGTGGCAATGTGTCATTTGTTCTTATCCACTCTGAAGAAAACTGCCAGAGAATGGGTCATCTCCCTTCCATCCGGATCCATTAAATCATGGAAGGAGCTGCAGGAACAATTCCACAACCGCTTCGGAAGCAACAAACAACGAGCCCGAATGATGACATCCCTCTTACAAGTAAAACAGAGGCTGAATGAAACTCTTCGGCAGTTTATCAAAAGATTCAGGGAGGTTGTGTCAGAAATCAACGAGATTGACCCGAAGCAGGTAATCCAATTTTTAACCATGGGATTAAATGTTGATAAATCCAGCAGGTTAATTGAGGAGCTTATCTCGAAGGCTTTCGAAACTTTATCGAAGACCTACGAGAAGGTGGACAAGTTCGTGGAGTTGGAAGAGGCTCTTGCCAATCTTCGGGGTTCATCAAAAAATACCGGTGATTTTCACTAGAGAGACCTCGGAGGCGTTAGTGCCGAAAAGAAATCCAACGGTAATGGAAAGAAGGGGAATGATCGAAGAGATTCCAACAGGGATCGGCAACAGAAGAACGATCCCCCGAGGGATAGAAGGGGTGCCGACAAGGATTACACACCCCTGAACACTAGTAAAAGCAGTATCGTGAAAGCGATAAAAAACAAACCCTTCTATGAGAAGCCCACGGAGATTTGGGTTTTTGCAAGGCAAAAGAAAGGAGATAGATACTGCACTTATCATGAAGTCAAAGGGCATGATATCAAGGAGTGCTACCATCTAAAAGACTTCCTAGAAAAGCAGGTACAGAATAGCAACCTGGACAGTTATGTCGCCGATTCTTACCGACCATCAGCCTTTGATCGCCTCGAGCCACCTCCACCCATTACTGAAGCAAGAGGTCTGGTTGATGTCATTTTCGGATAATCAATCTCCGCTCTGTCCAATCGAAAGAGAAAAGCTTTCGGTAGAGAAATCCATCAAGTGTCCGATAAATCGCTGGGCATCAAGACCGATCCCATCACTTTCTTCGATGATGATTACCCATCGGGGATGGTTATTCCTCACCAGGATGCATTGGTCATTACAGCTCAGGTCGGCACCATGGATATGAAGAGGATGCTTGTTGACAATGGAAGTTCAGTCGATGTACTCTATAGCCAAGCATACAATCGGCTAGACTTGGGGGGAAGGAAGTTGGAGATCTACAATGAGTCCCCCTTATACGGGTTCGGAAATAACCCAGCCCATCTAGCAGGGACGATTGAATTGACTGTGATCTTCGGGACTGCCCCGAAACAAGCTTTCATCATAGTCCGCTTCTATGTGGTTCAAGTGGAAAGCAACTACAATGCCATCTTAGGAAGAACAACTCTATCGGCATTGAAAGTGATTACCTTCATCCCGCATTTAAAAATAAAATTTCCAACCAAAAATGGGATCGGGGAATCTATTGGTGATCAGGATCTTTCCCGAAGATGTTATTTACAGACCATCCAGACATCCTCTACCAGTGATAATAAACAGAAAGCCACCATGAAGATCGAGCTGAAACCTTTCACTGAGGGATGTACTGAACCACTAGCAACACCAGCCGAAGATATGGTTGAGGTGCCATTATTTCAAAATGATGATCAGAAAACTGTACAGATTGACACAAACTTTCAAGATGAAACCAAAACTCGGTTGGTCACCCTTCTTCGGGAATATTCTAACATCTTTGCATGGGTTCCAGCTGACGTGCTAGACATTGAAAAAACTGTGGCCGTACACCAGCTGAGCGTCAACCCGAACTCCAAACCCGTAATGCAAAAACGGGGAACATAGCTCTCGAGAGGCAATAGGTAATTGATAATGAAATTGATAAACTTTTGGCTGCTGACTTCATCTTTGAAATCAATTATCCTGAATGGCTCGCCAATGTGGTGTTGGTCAAAAAACACAATGGGAAGTAGAGGATGTGCGTGGATTACACAGATCTCAACAAAGCATGTCCGAAAAACTATTATCCTCTCCCGAGCATAGACCAATTGATCGACTCCACCTCGGGACATACCATAATGAGCTTCTTGGATGCCTTCTTGGGGTATAACCAAATCGCCATGCTTGAAAGCGATATACCGAAGACGGCTTTCATCACCCACCAAGCCATCTATGCCTACAAAGTCATGTCCTTCGGGTTAATCAACGCGGGGGCTACTTATCAGAGAATGATGAACAAAGTGTTCAGCAGCCAGATCGGGAGGAACATGGAAGTCTATGTGGACGACATGATCGTTCGAAGCATGAAGGAGGATGATCATTTATCCGACCTGAAAGAATGCTTTAAGAATGTCAGAACAAAGAACATGAGACTCAACCCAACTAAATGCACATTTGGCCTCGGGTCAGGCAAATTTTTGGGATATATGGTCAGCCGAAGAGGGATTGAGGCAAATTCCGAAAAGATATCAGCTATTCTTGAAATGCAACTCCCGAAGAACTTCAAATAAATTCAACGACTGACCGAGAGGCTAGCAGCTCTTCGGCGGTTTGTGGCACGACTAGCCGAGAAATGTCTCCCATTCTTCGGGACTCTGAAGGGAGCCCAGAATCAGAAAATGTTCCAATGGACTGAAGACTGCCAAGAGGCTTTTGAACAAATTAAAAGATATATCTCTTCACCTCCAATATTGAGCAAAGCACTGCCCGAGGAGGATCTACAAATATACTAGTCTGCCACATCCTTGGCAGTCGGGTCAGCTTTGATCAGGGAAGATTCACAAGGGCAAAAGTCCGTCTACTACATAAGCCATGCTCTTCGGGACGCTGAAACAAGATACCCAAATTTAGAGAAGTTGGCTTACGCACTGGTTATCTCCAGTCAGAAACTGAGACATTACTTCCAGGGGCGGACTATCATCGTCCTCACAGACCAACCATTACGGAAAGTTCTTTACAGACCGGAGTCGTCGGGAAGGTTGGCAGCATGGGCCATTGAGCTAAGTCAGTTTAACATCGAATTCCGTCCTCGGACGGCTATAAAAGCTCAGGCTCTCATCAATTTTATTATCGAATGTTCATTCCCCGAGGATACCAATGAAACAGAACCCGAGCACGAGGAAGTGACAATAACCCCCGAGGAGACTGCATGGATTTTGTACGTCGATGGATCCTGTGTCGGGGCGAGAAGCGATGCAGGGGTGATCCTCACTTCTCCGGAAGGCTTCAAAGTACAGCAATCTATTCGGTTTGGGTTCATAGCCACTAACAACATAGCCGAATACGAAGCATTGGTGGCAGGGTTGAAACTGGCCCGTAGTCTAGAAGTAAAGAGCTTGACAATATACAGCGACTCCCAACTGGTTGTGAAACAAGTGTTGGGAGAATATGAAGCAAAGGAAGTTCATTTACAGGCCTATCTCCATCTGGTTCGGTCCTTATTAACATTTTTCCTGAGATATCAGATATTAGGCGTGGTCAGATCCGAAAATACCATGGCCGATGCTCTTTCCAAATTGGTAACCACCGATCAAGGAAAATTAGATGGGGCAGTATACTTCGAAAATCTTCAACATCCGAGCACCCTGGTTCAGATAGTGATGGATATTGAACAGGCGGATTCGTGGATGACCCCTATCTTCAATTTCCTTTTGAATGGTGAATTGCCCGAAGACAAGTCTATGGCCCGAAGAATAAAGTACAAATCCACCAAGTACTGTATCCACAATGACCATCTGTACCGAAGATCTTATTCTTCCCCATTGCTCCGATGTCTCGACCCTTGGGAATCCGATTACGCACTTCGAAAAGTTCACAAAGGAATCTGCGGGGACCATGTGGGAGCAAAGGCACTTGCCCATAAAATTTTGCGACAAGGATATTTTTGGCCAACAATGCTTAAAGATGCCAAAGACTTCGTCATAAGTGCCAAATATTTGCATCCGTCCCACACCAACCTCCCGAAGAATTATCTCCGATACCCTTTTCTGTATGGGGAATAGACATATTGGGCCCTCTTCCACAAGGTAAGGGACAAGTGAAATTTGTGATCGTCGCCATCGATTATTTCACCAAGTGGGTAGAAGCTAAACCACTTGCCAAGATCACCGAGCATACATGTCTCCAATTCTTCAAAGAACAAGTAATCTACTGGTTCGATATCCCGATGATTATGGTTTCCGACAACGGGCTTCTGTTTGTCGGTAAAACGTTCGAAGGGTTCTTAACAGAGCTTAACATTCAGCATCGTCGGACTTCGGTAGCCCATCCACAGGCAAATGGACAAGTACAAGTTACTAACAGGACACTTCTTCATGGCATAAAAAGAAGATTGGAAGATGCGAAGGGTGCCTGGCCCGAGGAGCTTTTGCACGTTCTTTGGGCCTACCGAACAACTGATCGGACTACTACTAGGGAGACGCCCTTTAAGATAGCCTATGGTTCCGAAGCCTTGATACCTATTGAGATCGGGGTATCTTCTTCGAGGGTCTTAAACTTCGATGAAATTCTCAATAGCGAAGGTCTTCGGCTAAACCTCGACTTATTGGAAGAGGAACGTGATTCAGTAGTCCTCAGATTGGCTGCTTATCAACAACGAACTGCTCGGCACTTCAACAAAAATGTCAAAAGTAGGTCATTCAATGTGGGCGATTTGGTCCTTCGGCAAGCCGAGGCATCCACACCTCGGGAAACTGGCAAACTGATGCCAACATGGGAAGGACCATACTTAGTGATCGAAGTGTTGAGGGCTGGAACTTACAAGCTTCAGGGCATGGATAGAAAAAATGTTCCAAATACTTGACATACTTTTCGGCTTCGTAGGTATTATCAGTAGTTCACACTTTGTACTTAGTCAAATTTTGAGGCTATCATTGAAGCCGATAGAATTTTATACTTAGTCAAATTTTGAGGCTATCTTTTTAGCCGATAACCTGTTATCTTTTCGATATTAATGAGAATTTTTTTATCATCTGGTTCTTGTATTACTGTTTTGATACACACTTTAAAATTCATCTCCTAGCCTCATCGGATTTATATCCGATCAGGCTAGTGGGGGGCGAAGCAGTATAAGTAAACAGTTGTACATACAGATGATAGAATAAAACTCATGAGAAAAGATAAGTTATAGTCATTCAATTAATTAATTGATCAGAGGGTTACAAAACGTAAAGGAAAAAAAACAATGTCTTTACACATCAATCCTCAGGAAACACAATTCCCAGCTGATCGGGATCATGACCCTTCTCCTTGGCAAGCTCCTGAGAATATTCAAACCCATCGCTGAATTCAGTCACCACAGAGGCCAAGATGTCAGCCTGGAAAACGCCCGAGGCTTTGTATTCATCTATCATCTTCTGTTTAAGCTCGGGAATTAGAACGCTAGGGGAAGCGGAGGCAATCGGTCCTTTCAGCCAATCGGCTTCTTTAGTACCCCAACCTTCGACGATCAGTTCAACGTTGTCTTTGAGATTCTTCATCTGATCAGTTGGAAGTTAGATTATGTTTTCCGATTTGGCTAGGAGAATCTTCTGACTCTGGATTTGGGCTTCGAGCTCGTTCTGGTTTTTCTCAAGTTGAATTTTCTTGAGCTCTTTGGACTGCACCAAATCCATTTCATGGACATTCGCCTTCTCCAAATCGATCAGTCGGGCCTTCAGGAAGTTGATCTCCTTGTCTTTTTCCAGACGAGCCTCCCGAGCCGATTCATACTCCTTTTTCATAATGTGGAAGGAGTCATAAAGGGTCTTCAGCTGGTCCTTGGTCTTCTGATGGTTCTTCAGAGCCTCAGCATGCCCTTTGCTACTTTCCTCGGCTCTTCTCTCTAAAGCCTTCTGCTCATCGAATACCTTCAGGAGAATTGCGTTTCCCTAAAAAGAAACGGTTAAACGATGAACGAGTCAGAATGTTAACCAATTCAAATAAGAAAATTTTGCAAGCAGATCCTTACCTTTGCATGGCAGGAGAACAGCATTTCCGTCAGCGTCTTCAGATCAGCCCCCTCAGTACCAGCTTCAGCAATTGGGATCATCGAGGAACCCAAGGCATACATGTTAACCCCCTCCTCGGGTCTTGAACCCCCCGTCGGCATTAGGGGATCCATCGGACTGCCTTAGGTATTCGAGGGCTCTTGACCTTCAGCGGGTCTCTTTCCTTTATTTTGAGGAGGGGAGCAATGGGTTCCTCCGACTGTCTGATGGCGCTTTGCTCGGCGGGAGGAGTGGATGAGCCCCCTTGAGGAATAGAAGCCTGTTTGGCTCGTGCCTCCAGCACTGATTTCAGAACCAGCCTCCTCCTCTTTATTCTCGGTCTGCTAGCCCCCGAGTCTTCGGCAGCATACTTCTCTCCTTCAGTGGGCTTGATAATATCATCCACCTGAGAAGATCCCGTGGCCATCTCGGGATGGACAGAAGCCTGGGTAGAGTCCCTGGGCTTCGCAGCCCTCAAGCTTCGGCTCACCTTTAGTTAGTCGGCGGCACTCATTTTGATCCTCGGGGCCCCAGCCGCCTCCAGAATGGCTTCATTATCAGGATGCTTTTCTTGATCAGCCACTGCAATACAATCAGAACAGAAGAGTAAGTATATCAAAAGGGTATCAGAACAAAGGAGCAAACACGGAAAAGGACTTACGGCCAAAAGAATACAATCAATCTTGGTCGTTAAGGAGACTCCGGTCCCACTCCACAGATGGTCTCTTGGAATATAAGACCTCGAACTCTTCTAACCTTGCCCGACAGATTCTCTTTGGATTTAACTGATCTTTCTTCGTGTCTGACCAAGGTCCGACCATCTCAGTGTCTGGTCCCTTGATGAAAAACCAATCCACGTGCCACCCTTTATTACTTGAGGGGGTCTCCATTAGGGTATCCCTTCCGGGGGTCTTTATTACCGTGTAAAATCCTTTTTCCTTATTATTAGTAATGGAAAAGAATTGAAAAAAGAAATCTATGGCAGGGGAGATCGACTCAGAAGAGCAGAAGGCAATAAAACTATTTATATGGATGAAAGAATTGGGGGATAGTTGGTTCAAGTTGAGCTCCGTCGTATACAGTAACTCCAATACGAAGGGGCGAAGAGGGAATCGGACCCCATAGATCAGCGCCTGCCTATGGATCGGGATCCATCCATCCTCGAGCTGGTAGTACATTCTCTCCCCAGCCCCAGGCCTTTTGATTTCATATGTATTAGGGATATAGAATTCTGTTTGGGCTAAATTAAAATATTGGTTCTGTAGACACCCAAATTTTGCACTTGTGTACTAACCCTGACAGGAGGGCAAAATCGTCGTTTGACCCGACATACGAAAAGGAAAGGTAGACACCCACACGAAGTCACTACCACGGCTTACGATCAAAGCTGCCAAACGCACAACGAGAATCGATTCATTTGAGGAGAGACATACGGTTAATCCAGACAAAGCCCGATGCGATCGCCAAAGACGGCAAATGACCATTATGTTTACAGCAGTAGGGGGCATCGCTCCCGGGAAACTATGCACAAAAACGATTTATGTATCAGGAAACAGCCTTCCAAAATAATACAGCAGAAATTGGCGAATTAAGACCGCGTGACACGAAAATCGAAAAAAGCAAGCCGGGCAGCCGCGGGTGCACCTACGGCCACCGACAAAGGGGACAGTGCGCGGCTCGAGGAGATAACCCGACAGCCGAGGATTCGGCGCGGGCAGCTAGCGAGACCAGCCGCAGATGCACCTGCGGCCAGCCGCAGTTGCACCTACGGCTGCCTGCGGAAGGCTATACATTGCCATTTACACCCGAGAGATCAAAGAAAAGAAAGAAATTAAGAATTTGAGAGAGAGAGAGAGTACGCGGGAGGAGAGAGAAACACTCAGATCTTGGATAGATTTAAGTGAAAAATTCATCTTCTCTTGCTAATTACTCAAGTGTTCGTGTGGTGTTGTCTGATTCGTGAAATAAGAAGCTTTAATCGGCATTTTCCAAGGTGAAAAGGGTGTTTTCTTGGTTTTTTTATTGTTTGTATTGCTAGTATAACTTCGTGTTTTGGATTGCTTGATGTAGTATGTTGTTATGATGATGATGATCTGTGGGTTAGGGGTTGTTAGCGAGGGTTCCATCGGAACGTAACTTCCTCCTAATGCCCCGATGACATCCGTACGGTGATATATCGTTTGTTGTGGTAATGAATAGTTCGTAGTGTTGGGTTTACGATCCTTGAGTTGTGTAATGTAATAACGAGTTTAGTATTGTTAGATTTGTCGTAGTATTGGTTATGCAATGATTTGGGTAACTGTGAGCCTAAGGAGGAGATCCTCGTGATCAAATCCCGATGATGGATATTTTTGGTATATGTAATCATTGTATAGGGTCCATGGCTGTATATATGTAATATCGGGCCTTAAAGTGATACCAAACCGTGATCGGAATAAGGCCCCGTAATAATAAAATATGTGATTGTGGGTGTTTGGGGTTATTTAGATGGCTCACATGCCCATGGATAGCCCCGACACGTTTTGAATGCTTGTTTTGATTTACGACACAAAGAACGGTTTTCCAAAATAAGGCAAACGATGAAGATTTTCTAAAAAATGATCAAATTAGGATATTAGATTCACGAGGTTCAAAAATTAAGAGTTTTGGCAAACTTCAATCCTTGTTTGACGAAAAGGCTCCATTTGGTTTTGAACTGTCATAAAAGATGTTTTTCGTAAAAATAAATAAACGTTTTCATTAAACTTTGTGCATAGGGTTAAAGAGTTTCTAGAAGTTGCCTTCATTTTATTTGAAATTACTGTCAGAAGGCAATATATAGTCTCGATTCCTATTTGACAAAAGTTTAAAAACTATTGTTTTCTAAAAATGGCATCTAATAAAAAAACCTCATCGTTTTCGAAATTAAAATCAATCTTTATTATAAAACGAAGCCTTGTCATTTGGATCAAAAGACGTCTAAACATTTTCTCGATAAAACACATTTGCCATATAAATCAAAGCAACTTTTATGTAAAAAATTCACCACAAACATTCATTTAGGCACACACGCACATATACGCGCATACCCATATTTTAGGATTTAAAAGGATAGGAAAACATCGAAATTGCGGTAACCGTGTTTCACGGAAATCGGGGGGTGCCTAACACCTTCCCCTCGCTTAAGCAAGCCCCCAAACTCTATGAATCTCGGTTCACAGACCAATTGAATTGGAGTCACATATGAGCCAGCGATTACGAAAATAAAATTCGGATGAGTTGGTACATCCATTTCAAATATACCAACTGGCGACTCTGGTCAACTGGCTCATTATAAAATCGACCTTTCGAAACCCCGTCGACACTCAAGCCGACCCTTTTCAAAAATCACATCTAAATCCAAAGGCTAAAATTGGAAAGGGCTTTTTATTATTAAAAAACGAAACGACTAAAATCCCGGCGTCGACAGCTGGCGACTCTGCTGGGGACATTAGAGGGCTTAAGCCGCGTTTAAAATCTTGATGTTTTCCTATCTTTTAAAAATCTAAAAAATGTGGGTGTGTATGCGTTACTTGCAATTAAACTACCTTTTATGCGTGTATGAATGAATATGCGAGTTTTTGTGATTGCTTTATGAATGCTTTACTTTATTGACATCATTTGCATACGATGAGGTACGATGAATGAATGTTTAGCAGTTCCTCCTCCTAAGGCAAACTCGTCGGATGTGGATTACTGGACTCAAAGGAGCGCTCCCCGGCGAGGCTCAGGAAAAGCATCCACTCAGATCCAATCCAATTGAAAGATCGAATTTATAAGCCCGCGAGAGTAACTTAGGGTAGGTCAGCCTCAGATAAACCCAAACGCGTGGAAGTCTCTTCATACCCTTTTACGTTTTACGCACATGACATCATGCTTAGTCAAACATTTTGTGCCTCCCGCTTTGTCAAAATAAAAGTACTAACCTCTGTTTTACAGGGACAGCTTGGAGAGCATCATAACTGCACAATGTCATACCTTGGTTAAAATAAAGGGATACTTACCCTGTTTTGCAGAAAAAGATTACAAAACCCAAAAACGCAAAAAATATTTGCTTTAGCATGCATCTGGCAGTGTCGTTTCCCGGAACTAAACCTTGGCGTGTTTTATTTGCAGGATTGCGCCCCAAACCCGTCTCCGATCCAAGAAAGCCAGAGAGTCAACAGTCGAAATGGCTGAGAACCCCAATCCTAACCCAGCTCCCGTATCTCGGGAAGAATTCGATGCCGTGAGAAATCAAATGACGGAGCTGACCATGTTGCTCAAAGAACATTTTAAGCTAAAATCAGGGCCACAACCCGACGACTCGTCGGGGCCATCATCTCAAGGGAACGGGTCGACCCCAGAAACTCCAAAGGTTGAACCGCCGAAGCAAGTTATTATCATCCCGGAAGATGAGGTTGTCAGCAGTGTCAGCAAGAAGATAAAGCAGATGGAAGAGGCCATCAAAACTATGAAGGGGATTGGGTCGTATGGCAGTGTTAACTACTCCGATTTATGCATCTTTCCGGGAACCAGAAATCCCGAGAAGTTCAAACTCCCCGAATTTGAAAAGTACAACGGGTCGAGGGATCCGTACACGCATCTGAAAGTATACATCGGAGAGTTAGGGGGATATGCTGAGGACGAATCATTGAGAATGCAATTATTCCAAAAAAGCCTGACAGGGGAGGCTAGGACATGGTATGCGAGGTTGGATAATGCTAAGATTCACAATTGGGAGGAGCTGGCCCACACGTTCCTAACGCAATACAGCTTTTAATCCCAAATGGCCCCGGACCGATACCATATGACAAAAATCAGGAAGCAGACCAATGAATCCTTCAGAGACTACGCTCAAAGGTGGAGGAGGATGGCGGCCCAAGTAAACCCACCCATGAGTGAGGCAGAGATGGTTATGACGTTCATCGATATCCAAGAGGCCCCTTACTATGAAAGGGTGATAGCGAGGATAGGGAAGCCTTTTGCGGAGATGATCAAACATGGGGAGATGGCTGAGATGGGTTTAAAGTCGGGGAAAATTCGAGACTTCACAGCTCTCGAGGCTGTTGCGGAGCAAATCCAGAGTGGAAACTATGGCAGTTCTTCCCGGAGACCCCAGAAGAGAAAGGAGGAGGATGTGTCCCTGGTCTTGCAAAGACTATCTGGGAAAGCAATGACCAGCCCCCCCGTCCGCATGCAAAGAAGTTAGGCCCCGCGTCCGTCAAATTTCAACAATCAAAGGTATGAGGGGCGTAGTAAATTCGAAAAGCCACAAGAGAGAGAGTTCACCCCATTAGGGGATTCATTGGAACAAATATTGGCCGTGTTGGTAAGCCAGAAAAAGATTACAGAGCTAGCACCTCCATCAGACCCGAAAGGCAAGAGATATGACCCTAGCAAGAGATGCGCCTATCACTCGGCATCCCCGGGACATGACACCCAGGAGTGCTGGTCGCTGAAACACAAGATCCAGAACATGATTGACAGCGGAGAGATCGTGGTGGAATAACCAGAACCCCCAAATGTGAAGGTCAACCCTCTTCCCGAGCATAATGGGGGAGGCGTGAACGTAGTGGAAACCAGTGGGGCGGAAGGCCCCTTGAAATTGAAGTACATAAGGAGGATAGAAGAAGAGATTGCTATGACCAATGCCCAGGAGGGTGCGCAAAATGAGCCTATCAAGTTGGTTGGGGTAATTCGAGGGACCAAAAAGGAGTCTATCCGATTGTCGGCCCCAAGACCCCTTGTTATGGCAGCCAGGTCACAATTGTCAATTACCAGTCTGAAAGTTGTTTCGTGGAATTACGGGGGGAAGACCGAGGAGGAGGCCAGGTGTGCATCAGTCAGCTCTAGGGGAAATCCATTGTATTTACCAAGACGGGTCTTTGAGAACACGAAAAAGGAAAACGGGAAAATATCGGAGGAAAAAGCATTGGAGTTTTGGGAGAAAATGAATCGCAGCAAGGCGAATGTGGTTAAAGCACTTGAGGGGCAACCGCCCCTGACATCAATCTTAGATCTTGTATTGACATCAACTGATCATCATCAGGTATTAAGCAAAGTCCTGGAAGAGGCTCATGTCCCCAAGCTAATTAGTACAGAAAGATTCAGCCACTTGGTGGGCCACCTGTTGGACAGCAATGTAATCTCGTTCACCGACGACGACATCCCTAAAGAAGGAAAGGGGCATCGGAGGCCGTTACACATTGCGGTCATCTCATCCGGGTATGTGATGAACGGAGTTTTGATTGATGGTGGGTCAGCCTTGAATATTTGCCCGTATAGTACTCTGGAAAAGATGAAAATCAACCCTAAGCGCTTGTGGGCCAGCCAAGTGGTTGTGAGGGCGTTCGACGGGTCTCGAAAGGACACGGTGGGAGAGATTGAGCTACCGGTGGAGATCGGACCTTATACTTTTGACATTTCCTTCCAGGTGCTGGATATCACTGTCAGTTATAACATGCTACTAGGGAGGCCCTGGATTCATATGGCAGGGGCAGTTCCCTCCACCCTGCATCAGCAAATAAAGTTCATCGTTGAGGGGCACTTGGTAACAGTTGCAGCAGAACCTGATCACCCTGTTCCCTCTGTAAAAGGCATGCCTGTGATCCATGTAGACGAATTGGCCGAACCAATCAGCTATCAGGCATTTGAAATTAGCACCCCTCAGTACAAACAGTTGGGAGCTTCGAATTTAAAGCCTAAAATGTCTCCCGAGCTCACCTTCGTTGCCCGGGAAATGATGGCGATGAACTTCCAGCCAGGGCAAGGGCTGGGCAAGAACAGTCAAGGAATCACCGAGCCCATCTAGATACCAGCACATTCGGGCAAGGCAGGGTTAGGATATTACGGAGGCATAAGGTCGAAGAGCTCATATAAGAAAATTCCCACTCGGATAACCGGAGGCCATGTCCCAAGAACCAACAGTGAATACTCCTCGAAAACAGTCAAACCTGCATCTGAATCGGAGGATAAGGTGAAGGCTCCCCCAGCCAAAGGATTGGCCCAGCAGATGGAATTTTTGCAGAAAATCCTGGAACAGTTTGAGAAAAAGTGTCATCTCCCGGGGCAGTCAGGGCCCAATGAAAAGGGAAAGGAGAGGATGTCTGAAGGCAAGCAGATCACGTCATTCATCAATTGGGTTGGGTTAGAAGTTCCCGAGGAAAGTTTAAATGGAAGCCAAAGCCAAGTCGCCGCAATCATTGAAGAGGTGCCAGATACTGAGACCCCCTCCATCACTAGTTCTAAAACCGAAGTGATCCCTAAGAATTGGACCGTGCAGCCAATAGTATCCAGAAAAGGGTAAATGCAGGAATGTCCAGGAATCCTGTCCAGTAGGGGGATCAAGGGGTTTTTAAGACGGTGTTTTTGTTTTATGTATCTGCACGTCTATTTCATACTTTTGTCATGATTATTGAAAAAGGAAGTCATGTACTTAATGTTTATATATATGACAAATATTTTTGTTTCATGTCAGGTGTACCGATTTGAGTCATTCTAGCCTAACAAACGATTTTCCAAATTTGAAAGACGATTATGATTTTGATATAAAACTGGATTTCGATTTGATGAGAATTGAGCAAGACGAAGCAGGTGATGACGACGCTCCTGACGAGATCAGAGAGTGGGTCGAGGATAGACCCAAACCCAACCTAGACCAAACCATTACCATCAACATAGGAACCCCTGAAAATCCCAAAGAGCTGAAAATTGGGGCAGACCTGACTCCCAACCAGAAAACAGAGGTAGCTGAGTTATTGAGCCAATATGAGGATGTGTTTGCTTGGTCACATGAAGACATGGACGGTTTATCCACGGATATTGTGGTACATCGATTGCCTATCAAGGAGGGTTTCAGGCCAGTTAAGCAAAAGTTGAGAAAATTGAAACTGAAGTGAAGCTTAAAGGTGAAGGAAGAGATAGTCAAGCAATTCAAGGCTGGAATCATCATTGTGTCCACCTACCCAGAATGGCTTTTCAATATAGTCCCAGTGGCTAAGCCCGGGGGAAAGGTGAGAGTATGCGTTGACTATAGTGATCTGAACAAAGTCAGTCTCAAGGATAATTTCCCAGTGTCTTTCATACACATCTTGGTAGATAATACGGCTCAGTACGAAATGTATTAATTTGTCGATTGTTTCGCGGGATATCAACAGATAATGATGGCGGAAGAGGATCGAGAGAAGACCGCCTTCATCACCCCCTGGGGCACGTTTTGTTATAGACGACTTGCTTTCGGCCTCACAAATGCAGGAGCCACTTATCAGAGGGCAATGATGGCCCTATTCCACAACATGATGTATAAGGAGATAGAGGTTTACGTGGATGACATTATTGTGAAATCAAGGGCAGAATCTGACCATGTGACGCACCTCAAGAAGCTATTTGACCGGCTCAGGAAGTATAATTTGAAGCTCAATCCAGCAAAGTGTGCCTTCGGAGTTCAGTCAGGTAAGCTCCTTGGATTCTTGGTGAGCAATCAAGGCATCGAACTGGATCCAGCTAAAATCAGAGCCATTGTGGATATGTCAGCACCTCGTACAGAGAAAGAGATAAGGGGATTCTTGGGGAGGATAAACTTCATCAGTCGATTCATATCCCATCTGACAACCACCTGCGAACCAATCTTTAAACTGTTAAGGAAAGATGTCTCCCGAGAGTGGAACAGTCAATGCCAAAAGGCCTTTCAAACTATTAAGAAGCAATTAACAGAAGCGCCAGTACTGGTACCTCCGAAGGACGGGATTCCCCCTTTTCTGTATATATCCGTGAACGATATGGCGATGGGTTGTATGTTGGGGCAGAAAAATGAATTCGGCAAGGAGCATGCCATTTATTACCTCAGCAAGAGATTCAGCAGTTGTGAGCAGAATTACACACCGATCGAGAGAACATGTTGTGCCTTGGCATGGGCTGCTATAAGGTTATAGCATTACCTTCATGGACACACTACCTATTTGATCTCGCGAATCGATCCCTTGAAGTATATATTTGAAAGATCGATGTTGAATTGTCGATTGTCAAGGTGGCAGTTAATCCTACAGCAATTCGATATCCTCTATGTTACCCAGAAAGTCGTGAAGGGGCAGGGGATCGCAGATCAATTATCAGAGATGCCGGCAGGGGGAATGGAGCCTTTAGAAACTTCCCTACCGGGTGAAGACATATTGTGGGTCCAACAAACGAGGTGTGATGACGAAGGGCAGTTTTGGAAAATGTATTTCGACGATGTCATGAATGCTGAAGGGGCCGGAGCTGGAGCGGTCCTGGTCTCCATTTCGGGCGAGCAATACCCTGTTCTCACCAAATTATAGTTCAGTAACTCAAACAATACGGCTGAATATGAAGGATGTATATTGGGACTGAGATTCGCCCGCAATCTAGGAGTGAAAATATTAGCCGTATTCGGAGATTCAGAATTGGTAATCAGACAGGCGACAGGGGTGTATGGCACTAAGGAGCTTCGGTTGCTTCCGTACCACCGGTGTGTAATTCGATTGATGCAAGAATTTGAGACCTAGCCTTCCGACACATTCACAAAGGGCGAAATGACTTTACCGATGCATTGGCCACCCTGGCTTCGTTAGTCCACGTACTCAAAAGCAAAGCCACTCCCCAGATTGAAATAACTGTGCAAAATGCTCCCGCTTACGAAGAACATATAGCAGAGTTATCAGAAGATGTGGCTCAGCCAAATCAGCCCTGGTATCATGACATTCAGAAATACTTGAGGGATAGATCACTCCCCGACCAGGCGAACCGAACGGAAAGGCAGAGAATCCAAAAGATGGCAATGAAATTCTATTTAAGCAGAGATTCCCTGTATAAGAGGGATGTGGGCTTGGGATTGTTGCGATGTGTAGACGAAACTCAAGCACAGAAAATCATAGGTGAAGTGCACGGTAGAGTATGTGGGCCGCATATGAGTGGACCGATGTTAGCCAAGAAAATTCTGAGAACGGGGCACTACTGGCTATCACTTAAGGCTGACTGTGACGATCATGTCAAGCGGTGTTTCCAATGCCAAGCACACAGTAATGTGATGCATGCGCCTCCTAATGAACTGCACTGTATGACTTCCCCTTGGCCTTTCTCCATGGGGGTATGGATCTAATCGGACCCGTGGAGCCCAAAGCGAGCAATGGCCACCGGTTCATTTTTGTCATGGTTGATTATTTCACTAAATGGGTGGAGGCAGCTTCTTTCCCCAAAGTAACGCAGGAAGTTATAGTCAGTTTCATCAGGAACAATGTCATTTGCCGGTACGGACAGCCTGAAATCTTGGTGTCCGACAATACCAAGAATCTGAACAATGCCCTTATGAGGGAGTTATGCGCCCAATTCAAGATCAAACATCTCAATTCTGTCATTTATAGGCCCAAAATGAATGAGGTCGTGGAGGCGGCAAATAAAAATATAAAGAGGATTATGGCGAGAATGTCTGCCAATCATCGGGGATGGCCAGATTTGCTGCCCCTCACGCTGTTTGCATATCGGACATCAATTCGTACATCCACAGGGGAAACCCCTTACGCTTTGGTATATGGGATGGAGGCCGTTTTGCCAGTTGAGATGAAGATGGCGTCCCTCCGAATTTTGCTCGATGCGCGAATTGACGAGGAGGATTGGATACAAAATCGGTACGACCAATTAGCCTTAATAGATGAAAGGAGGGTGGCGGCTATATTACACGGTCAGTTGTATCAGCAACGCATATCTCGATCGTACGACAAAAAGATACGATCCCGAAAGTTCAAGAAAAATGACTTAGTGCTAAAGAGGGTCATGCCCTGTCAGGACGAAGCCAAAGGAAAATTCGCTCCAAATTGGGAAGGACCCTTTGTGATCAAGAAGGTCTTATCTAGAGGGGCCCTCATCCTACAAGAGATGGATGGCGAGGTATTTCCGTAACCCCTGAATTTTGACTCAGTAAAACGGTTCTATGCTTGAAAAAAAAAAAAAATTATCTCCCTTTGTAACTCGAACTACGTTAGACTTGATCTCCTGACTTTGTGGGAGTACGTAGGCAGCCGTCATGGCGCGGTCCGTTCTATACAAAATAATAAACCTTATCCCTATACCAAACCCATTTCCAGAAAGCCCCGAAGCCCTACTTTGACAAATACATTCCAAATCTTACCCAAACCTAGCCATGTAATCAGCCCAAAATTCAAGACTCACTCCGATGAAATCAAAAGGTCGTGCGGCAATATCTGTAGAGTCTCAATCAAGACTTGAGAAAAAGGAAGAAGGTAATATATCAAAATCATAATTGACTGAATAAAATGATGATCCAATGGAGGGCGACGATGCATCAAAAAGGGAAATGACTAAAACCATAAATATTTCTCTGTATATACAAAACATTTTGATTACAAAGTCTATCTTTTAAATAATAGTGATGAAACTGACATAGTCCGTGCAGAAAATAAAATCATCTACAGGTCAGAAACCAGTTGGAACAGGATAGACAGAATAGTCGAGGCATCATAAACCTCCGGCTCACCCGCAATCTGCTGTCCCATCATGTTAATCCGAGTCAAAAGGGAAACAGCACTACTAACAGTCGCAGAATGGCCCTCCATGATAACTCTGATATGCTCGATAATACTATCTCTGGCAGAGAAGGCGGCATCACGAGCTAGTACGGCAGCATTCCGCTCAGCGTGGGCGGTATCCCTCTCAGTCTCAGTAGCACTCAAGGCTGACCGGAGCCGGGTACCCTCAATCATTAGTCTCTGGATCCGATCCGCCAAATCAGGACAAGGGACATGCACCGCAGCAGAAACATCCTCAACATCAGATCTGGGCGCTAACTCTGAAAGCTCCGAGGGAATGACTACATCTTAACTGGTCTCAGCTGGGAAAGGTCCTCGAGAACCATCTAATACCCCAATCGGGTCAAAGTCGGCAATCTCAGAATCTCCTCGCAACCATAGCAGATAATCGCGTGTCTGACCAGGATGACTATCCCCAAACTCGGCCGAGACCCTGTGTGACCAAAGATCATATACCCTCAGCATCTCCCTCTCCGTCTGAGTCGATATGAGAAATCGGTAGTCAGCTGCTCCCGCAAAGAGATGAAGATCCTGCATCTGGTCAAACTGCCCCATGACAGCTAAGGGGTGGTAAGTCGTCACCCTCCTCAAATCGAGAAGAGGAAGGAAATCAAGTGGGGGCATGTGAGTCAAGAAGCTCAGGAAGGAGCAATAACCCGAGTAGATCAGGAGATGGAAGGGCTCCTCAATGGCCGATAAGAACTCCCTCCATGAGGCCGCATCAATGCATCGCCGGGGGCGGAATGAGAACTGCATGGCCAAGCTATAGCTGAAACAGAATCCGTGTCGACGAAACTGCCCGATGGGTCTGAGGTGGCTCATGAACCATACATATAACAAAGTAGAGCTTCCCCTGAATATGCGACCAGGGAAGGAATGACAATACGAGGCCGACAGGTAAGTCTCTACAAGTATCATGGGAAGGATGGTATAATCCTTCTGAAGGGCCTGAACCGCTACGATAACCCGCATATCCAGGAGGTCGTCCCCGGCAGGCATATATAGAACTGATATGACACGGGCCATCAAAACATCCACTCTCAAAGCGCCCCAGCGCTCCTCAGACACTGAAAAATCACTGGAGAATCAAGAGAAGCTATCCACCGAGCCAAATCTGTCGACCAAGAAGGGTAGAGGAACAAGGTGGCTCGAGGAGATCACGGATAGCAGAGTTGTCCTCCGCAAGCCTGTTAAAGTCAGGAACTGACGGCGTATATGGCCGGAGGTAACCCGGGCGCAAAGACCATCCACCCAGTGAAGCGGGCATACTCCTCAAGGGCGGTCAGATACTCCAGCCCAAACCTGAAAACATGTATGTCCGGGACCCAGCAACTAAGAATGCCGTCAACAAAGCCCGGCGGCACCTGGAATGACAAAAGAGACAAGGAGTGTCCCAAAAGACCCTCTGCGATGATCCGATCGGAGGGTAGCAAACTATCCAGCCACAAGCAGAGCTTGCCAATGATCCCTGAGGGGGCGCGAGGGCCCACGCGAACCACATCCAGGGATGACATCTGTAAAAAGCAGTATCAAAAGACTATACAGGGGTCAATTTCTTTATCCACATATATAATAATCCATACATCATACAAGCTATAATGGAATAAATGAATCATCAAAAAGAAGAGATTATGCATAAAATAAAGATAATTTTGTACATAATACATGGAATGAAAGACGATAATGCCCTCAATAAAAGTATGATCATCAAACTGGTTCTGTAATGTCCTAGAATTTCCACGTCTTTATTTAATTAAATTATTAATTTAATTTCCAACGAGTTAGTTTTACGAGATTATTTAAATCTTTTTATGTGATTAATTAATTATGTGATTAAATAATTATGTAATTAATTATTAAAATTAATTAAAGGGGGTTACTAATATGTTATTAAATTAGTAAACAAACCCTAAAGTTTTAATATCAAAATAATTGATAAGTTTCCTATTAATTAAATATTCAATTAAATTGAATATAATGAGTTAATTAAATATAATAAATTAATTAATATGATTATTAATTAATGTAAATAATGTGAAATATTAATAATAATATTTATTAGTCCATTTAGTAATTTAATACTTATGGGTTAGAATATTTAATTATTTATTCAATGTAATTATTTATTTAATCATTGATTGAATAATTAATGTGTAAATTATTAAATTAGCCCAACATGGGTCAATTAGTAGCCCAAGTGTAGAATAATAAAATTTGACAATTTAGTAGCCCAAACAATTTAATAGAAGCCCAATTGGTATTTTAAATTAAAGCCCAATGATTGGCCCACTTGAAAAATACTTAAATTAACTTATTAATTATTAAAAAGTGAAAAAGTGACTATGAAATTGGGACAAGGAAGAAGTCAGCCGACCATGTTGGTTTTGGGAGAGAGAAAAAGTGATGTTTTGATATTTTATTTTATTTTCCATTTATTTAATTAAGGATTGCTTGTTTTAATTTTTGTAGTACATGAAACCATGCTTCTTTTCACCAACTATGTATGGACTAAATTGCTTGTGTAAGTATCCAATAGCTAGCTTGTAGTGGTCAAAATTATTAGATACATTATGTGTATCTACTAATTTTTCAAGTATACTTGAAAAGTTGATAGATGTTATTTCATTTTGCTCCAAAAATCAAAAGAGAGAGTTTGAGAGCAAAATATTTTGAGAGAGAGCAAGAGAAGGAGAAGGAGTGCTAAGCTAGTTTATGTCTTCAAGATTCACAACATATTTTGGGAGAAAAAGAAGAATAGCCATTAAATCAAGGTAATGGTTATTTTAAATGAAGTTTTGTTTTTAAATTAAATAAATCATCATGTTAGTATAAACATGTTAATATGGTTATTAATGTGTAGTGGTAATATTTATGTCATGCTTGAGTTTAATATGCTTGGTTTGTATTTTGGTATATTTTGGATGCTAAAATATGTATTTAATAGTGTGTAAACAAGTTTTGGAATTTATGTCCAAAAATATTTTTGTAAAACTTAGGTTTGATGTTCTAATATTATAGAACATTAAATCATGAGAAAAACAAAGTTTGAATCACTTAAAATGGAGTTGTACACAAAAAGTTATGATTTGTGGTAGTTTATGTGATGTAAAAATTTTTATAAAAAAATAATGATATTAAATCATGAAAAATTAATTTTTCATGTTATAAATTAATATAAGGTGATTGGTAATTTTTTTGGATTTTTATTGAGGATTTAAAGCTTACTTGATGGTATATTTTTAATTAAAATGGGTACTGTTCACGTTCTGTCGGAAAAAAAATAAAAAAGGGATTTTCCGCGCAATGCGCGGAAGGTTATAGGCTAAAGAACGCGGAGCCAAACGACGTCGTTTGGCCTCTGTAAGACTTTACTCCGCGCAATGCGCGGAAGCCGTTTACGGCTTCTCAAAACGGCACCGTTTTGGGCCGTTGTTACTGAAGCCGCGCGCAATGCGCGAGAACCGGTTTTCTGCGAAATTACCAGTTTGCCCCTCCGTGTTTTTCTTGGCAGAATTACCATTTTGCCCTCCGATCAGTTTTCGAATTATTTACAAAATTGCCATCGGTCCGGTTTTTCAACTTATTTACGAAAATGCCATTCGGGTTAATTTTAATTAATTTAAATATTTAAAAATTAATTTAAAATTATAACAAAAATAATAATAATACAAAAATAATATTGGGGAGGATATTTTTCATTAAGTTTAATATTTAAATATTTTAAATATTAATCTAGTTAGCTAAACCATGGTTAAGTTAAATAAATTTATTATTTATTTATTATTTTAAATGTTAATAATAAATAAAGATGATAAATTAGCAATTATTATTTAATGCCTATTAAATAATACTTAAAGAGAGATAAAATTTATAAATTAATTATTTATTATTTAAAAATTATTAAATAATAAATAAGGATAATTAAGTAATTAATTATTATTTAATTAGCATTAAATAACGATTAATAGAAATTAAGTTATTAGAGTAATAATTTATTATTTAATTTAAATAATAAATAAGAATGATTTGATTATTATTTAACCTTAAATAATAATTAAAATTAATTAAATAATTAATTATTATTTAATTGACATTAAATAATAATTAAAGAGGATTAAGATTAGTAAACTATTATTTAATTTCCTTAATTAAATAATAAGTAAGGTTAATTACTTAGTTAATTATTGGTTGATTAACATTAAATTAAATAAGGTTAAAACTAAGTTAATAATTATTTATTATTTAATTATAATTAAATAATAAGTAAGTACAATTAGTTATTATTTATTTTAAATAATAACTAGAGTTAATTAATTAATTTCTATTTAATCGATATTAAATAGTAATTAAATAGAGATTGAGTTAATAAAATAAATTTAATTTAATTATGATTTAATTCAACAATTATAATAAGTTGTTTAAGGGTTTAATAAGTGTCCAACACTTAAGAAAAATATTTTCTAACTTATTAAATTATTAACCTAAAATGATTAAGTGTTCATAAGGTTAATAATATTGTTTTGACTAATGTAAATTATGTGTTAGTACTTATGCGTGGTAAATAAGTTCATTATTAAGCGTATAGTTATGCAAATACGCCGTACTAATTATTAGACCGACTTTATTAATGTTAGGTCTTTCAAAGCAAGTTAGTTAAAGCTAGACAATTATTGTAGCTGAGCAAACAGGCAAGTTCTCTAACCCTACTCAATTATTATCGTTGAACAAGTTTTCATACTTGTATTTATTGTTAAAGCTTGAAGTGGTTTAATTATTTAAAATTATTCCACATCCATATTGTTTATACAATCGCACTTAGTGCATTTGAAGCTTGTTAGTTCTTGATTCATGAACTGTATTAAAAATGTCTGAAGCTAATAGTTCAGCTAGACATTTCGTTTCTAAATTCAATAACTTGAATACTTTTAAAAGCTTATCCAAACCATTGGTGGGTGCGGATTTCTTATATTAAGTCTGAGAATTGAACAACCCTAAATTAGGGGATTTTGTGTCGGGAAACCGACTTTGGCGCCAGTAACTAAATGTAATGCATATACAGCGGGTTGAATAGGCTGATCCCCTTGAAAACCAAACAACTAAAAGGGTCAGAGGAAACTCTATTATACCCTCGTTAGTTCAGGGTCCTTAGTGACCACTCAGCATTTTAAGATTCAAATATTCTGTTTATTAAAATTTGAATCCTGTTTCATTTACAATTGTTATATCCATTGTTGAACCATTGATGACATTTCTCATTCATTCATGATATATTAAATCTATATGATTGTTCTAAACTTGCTGAGCAAACTAGTTGCTCATTCTTGCTATATCATGAACCATTTTTCAGATAATCCTGATTGCTCAAAGAATGATAAGGGAAAAGGAAAAGCCAGAGCTTAAGTTAGCTTATGCATGCTAATTAGATCTTTAATTATGTATTTACGGTTGTTAAATTTTTTGTAATTCCTTGTGATAGGAACTGTTATTATGTTAAGGTTGATAGACCCTGGTATTGTAACCTTTTGAAGAGAACCAATATGTATTATTCCGCGATATTTAAATGCAATGTCTGTATTTAATTGTTAGTAATGTGTTGAATAGTGATAACCAAACTCGAGGTTATGGAACCCGGATTTGGGGTCGTCACAGGTTGGTATCAGAGCTGTAGGTTAGAAACGTTAGGATTTGCGAAACCTAAGTTATAACCTTAGTATTAAACTCATATCGAGTGCGTTAGGAGATGAATCGGGGAGATTCATCATGTTGTGTATTTTTGGAGATGGATTGAGAAAATCCATCGAGCCGAGATGTACATGATAAAATATCATTTCATTTCATCAATGAATATATTTTATTGCTGTACTAACGTGTGTTATTGTTTTATGATATAGGATGGCAGAGATCGAACAGTCGAGTCGCACTGCTGAGGAGGACTATATTGATATCCATATGGATACTGCACAGCCGCTGGTGGCTGCACCCGTAGAGGAGGGGGATCATGTGGAGCCCGTCTGGGGCGGAGTCATGAGGCCTTACAGTGAGGATGAGGCAGAGTCAGAGGAGTCTGAGGAGGAGGAGTCAGCTGATGGCATGGGCACCACTGCTGCTGACATCATAGAGGGACTGACCGATAGGAACGAGGGGCTGGAGGCAAGGGTCCAGCATCTAGAGGAGCAGAATCTGACCCACCAGCACATGGAGGATCAGTATAGGGATGCGGCTTATCAGTTCTCTGGCGAGAACACAGAGCTGAAGGAGAGGATTGTAGGACTGGAGGATCAGGTACAGGAGTACGAGGATTTAGTGGAGCACTTTGCGGTGCTAACTCATCAGCTGGTAGAGCAGGATGTAGAGCTGCAGGCTAAATTAGCAGTGGTTGAGACTAGGTTGGCAGAGGCTGAGCTGAAGGTTCAGCAGGTTCAGGCAGAGAAGGCCGCCATCCGTGCACACTGGCAGGAGGCGATAGAGGACCGTATAGAGATGGAGAGACAGCGGGATGCCGCTTATGGTCAGATGATTGAGCTAGAGGAGGAGGTCCGCGAGAAGCGGGTGAGGACGGATAGACTTAGCTATGTCTACCGATCTTCATATGGTAGGCTTCAGAGCAGGGTGCACTACTACCCAGCTGAGGAGGGCCAGTCTATGCACACCATCAGTAGGAGTGTGGTGATGGCCATCGGGGATGAGGAGTATGACGACGCGATCCGTAGGGGGATGCGCATTCAGTAGTAGTAGTAGTTGTTTTCTAATTTCGTATGTAAATAGATGCAGTAAAACCCAACTTTTGTTTTATTAGAGGGTTAATATGTCACTAAATCCCAACTCTAGGAAGTTGTAGGATATGTCAGATCCCATCTTTTGTAGCTTCTCAGGGATAGAAGCATTTATAGCAGTATGCTGTCGATGTAAAGTACTATGTACTACTGTTTTAGCATATGAATATAAATGCAGTCAAATTTATGTTTATATGTGTGTTGAAATAATTATTTGTATTTTAGCTAGATATTGCCTAAGATACAAAGTAATGAGATGAAAAATATGAAATAAGTATAATAATGTAAATTTTTGTTTATAACAGAAAATGCCGTCACGTAGACAACCACCAAGGAACCAGGGGGTAGAAGAGTCAGTTAACAACGACGCGGGGGGACACAACGTAGACCCTATGCAAAACTTTGTCGACATGCTAACTGAGGCAATGCAAAACCGCCACCCTGTTGTAGCAAATCCACCACCACCACCACCAACTCAGTTGGCAAATTTCAAAGATTTTAAGGCGGTGGGACCGCCAGAGTTTAGGGGAACGTCGGACCCGATAGAGGCCCAGTCTTGGATAAAGGAGATAGAGAAGGCGTTCGTTATCGCAAGAGTAGCTGAGGAGCAAAAGACAGTTTTTGCTACCTACATGATGAAGGGCGAAGCCAATTTCTGGTGGGAAGCCAATCAGAATAGGGCTGGGGATGGTGTGGTGCCCTGGACAAAATTTAAGGAAATATTCGACGAGAATTATTTCCCGAAAAGTAGAATGGAGGTAAGGTTTCTAGAACTGAAACAGGAGAACATGTCGGTACCGGAGTACGCGGCAAAATTTAATGAGCTGGCCAGGTTCGCTCCACATCAGGTAGACACGGAGGAACGCAAGGCCAGGAGGTTCGAGAATGGATTGAGACCTTGGATATTCAACAAGGTAACAGTACTGCAGATTGACTCGTTCGCAACTTTGCTAGAGAAGTCAATCATTGCTGAAGGAGGTAGCGACGCGTTAACCAAGTACAACCAGGAGAGAAACAAGAAGAAAAATGAAGGGGGAAGCAAGAACAGCAACAGTGGAGGCAATAATAACAGCAACAAGCGTAAATGGGACAACAGCAACAACGACAAGAGCTCGGGGAATCAACAAGGAAGTGTTCAGAAAAAGCCAGCATGCAATATATGTGGGAAGAACCACTTCGGAGAGTGCAGGAAAGGGAAGAATACATGCTACAATTGTGGTCAGGTGGGACATATTTCTCCAAATTGTCCCCTCCCAAAGAAAGTGAGATGATTTTCTTGCGAAGCATCTGACCACCTGATAAAGGATTGCCCTAAGAAGAAGAATTACGGGGGTAGCGGCTATAAGGGCAATAAAAGCAAATTGGCTATCGGGGGACCGGTACCACAGAACAAGCCGACAGCCCGGACTTTCAATATGACGGTACAGGATGCCGTGGGGTCAAAAGACGTGGTGTCAGGTATTATTCCGATCAATAATATAAATGCCTATGTATTGTTTGATTCGGGTGCTACCTGTTCATTTGTGTCTGATGATTTCGCTAGACGGTTAGAATTGCCTAGAGAAAAACTAGAAAACTCAATGAACATAGAAGTTACTAATAAAGAAATGATTCCGGTAGAGTACATACATAGAAATTGTTGTGCTGAAATCAGGGGTCAGAAATTAAATGTGAATCTAATTCCAATACGTCTGGGGGAATTTGATGTAATACTTGGGATGGATTGGTTGTTTAACCACGGGGCGATAATTGATTGTCAGAAGAAGTGCATACACCTTAAGACACCAAATAAGTCTAAGGTTGTATTTTATGGCAGCAAGTCGTCAAGACAGTCTTCTTGTCTGACGATGATGCAAGCCAAGAAATTATTGAAGAAAGGTTGTGTAAGGTATTTGGCTCATGTGGTTGATACACAAGTGGTGAGTCCCGAGATGGAGCAAATACCAGTAGTTAGGGAGTTTATGGATGTTTTTCCAGATGTACTGCCGGGTTTACCGCCAGACAGGGAGATAGAATTTGTGATTGATTTAGTACCGGGGACAGCACCGATATCGAAAGCACCATATAGGATGGCTCCGGTAGAACTGAAGGAATTGATGGTGCAATTGCAGGAGTTGTTAGATAATAAGTACATTCAGCCAAGTGTTTCTCCATGGGGAGCATCGGTGCTGTTTGTAAAGAAGAAGGATGGATCGATGAGATTGTGTATGGATTATAGAGAGCTGAATAAGGTGACCATTAAGAACAAGTACCCGTTACCACGAATTGACGATCTTTTCGATCAATTGAAAGGGGCGAAGTACTTTTCAAAGATTGACTTAAGGACTGGTTATCATCAGTTGAAAGTCAGGAAGGAGGATATACCCAAGACGGCATTCAGAACTCGATATGGGCATTATGAGTTTCTGGTGATGTCGTTTGGACTAACGAATGCGCCAGCCGCATTTATGGACATGATGAACAGAATATTCAAGCAATACTTGGATAAATTTGTAGTCGTGTTCATTGACGATATTTTGGTGTATTCCAAAACGGAGGAAGAGCATGCTGAACACCTAAGATTGGTGTTGGAGATTTTACGGAAGGAGCGGTTGTACGCTAAGTTTTCAAAATGTGAATTCTGGTTGGAGAGAGTTCAATTTTTAGGTCATGTTATTGACAAGGAGGGAGTTTCGGTTGATCCGGCGAAGGTTGAATCGGTAATGAATTGGGAACAACCAAGGACGCCGACAGAAGTAAGAAGTTTCTTAGGGCTAGCGGGTTACTATCGTAGATTCATTCAAGATTTCTCAAAGATAGCAACACCGTTGACCAACTTAACAAGAAAGACGGTAAAATACGTGTGGACGGAGAAGTGTGAGGAAAGTTTTCAGGAGTTAAAGAAAAGACTTAGTGAAGCACCTGTATTGACCTTACCAGACGATACAGGAGGTTTTACGGTCTACAGTGATGCATCGCACAAGGGGCTTGGCTGTGTGCTTATGCAAAATGGCAAAGTCGTTGCGTATGCGTCCAGACAATTAAAAGATTATGAGAAGGGATATCCTACCCACGACTTGGAGCTGGCAGCGGTAGTGTTTGCCCTTAAAATTTGGAGACATTATCTGTACGGAGAAAAATGTGAGATATTCACAGACCATAAGAGTCTGAAGTATATCTTCACACAGAAGGAGCTGAATATGAGGCAACGGAGATGGTTGGAATTGATCAAAGATTATGATTGTGAAATTCTATATCATCCCGGCAAGGCCAACGTAGTAGCGGATGCTCTGAGTAGAAAGAGCAGGGAGAAATTGTTCATATTGACGGATCAAGAACAACTGGTTCAAGAGATGGCTCGAATGGAGTTGGAAGTGAGAAGTCCAAACGAGTCAATAGAAGTCGAGGCGAGCCCAACCTTGTTAGATAGGGTGAAAGAGGCTCAAGACAAAAATGAGGAATGTGACAGAATCCGGAAGAGGATGACCGATGGAGAAGAGGTCAAGTTTAAAATTGATAGCATGGGATTGCTGAGATTTGAAAATCGTGTTTGGGTACCGCTAGTGCCTGAATTACGAGAGGAAATTTTGAAAGAGGCCCACAGTACGAGATACTCGATACATCCGGGGAGTACGAAGATGTATCAAGATCTACGTCAGCATTTTTGTTGGCCGAATTTAAAGAGGGAGGTTGCAGAATGTGTCAGCCGATGCCTAACTTGTCAGAGGGTAAAGGCCGAACATCATAGACCAAGTGGATTGTTACAGCCGTTAGAAATTCCTGAGTGGAAATGGGAGCATATCACAATGGATTTTGTGGTAGGACTTCCAGCAACACAGAAGGGATATGACGCAATTTGGGTGATTGTGGATCGGCTAACAAAGTCAGCGCACTTTTTGCCGATCAAGATTAGGTTCAGTTTGGATCAGTTGTCCAAATTGTACATCAAAGAGATAGTTTCAAGACATGGGGTGCCGGTATCGATTGTGTCAGACAGAGATCCGCGCTTCACGTCAAAATTTTGGAGAAGTCTTCAGGAGAGATTGGGGACACAGTTGAGAATGAGTACAGCGTATCATCTGCAAACTGATGGGCAAAGTGAGAGAACAATTCAGACATTGGAAGATATGCTCAGGGCCTGCGTGATGGATTTCAAGGGCAGTTGGGAAATCCATCTACCACTAGTTGAGTTTGCATATAACAACAGTTATCATGCGAGCATAGGTATGCCGCCTTACGAAGCTTTATATGGCAGAAAATGCAGAACACCTCTATGTTGGGATGAGGTAGGAGAACGCCGACTGTTGGGGCCAGAATTGGTTCAACAGACGGTAGAAATTATCAAGGTAATAAGAGTTCGGCTAGTAGCAGCTCAAGACCGTCAAAAGATGTAAGACCCCGAATTTTATGAAATATAAAATTTAATTTTTCTTCATATATATTTTTCATGAAACAGTAAGTGGTTAAATTGACGAAATTGAAAGTTAAGGATGTTATGTGCAAATTTTATTTTGACGGACAATATTCGTTTTGTCGGGGAATATTCGTTTTGTCGGGGAATATTCGGGCCGTACGACGGCGCCGAAATAACAAATTAATTGTGGACCCCACAACGGAATATTTGTCGGATATAGAAAACGACAGAAGTAACCTTTTTAAATAAAAATAGTCAACGGTGTTAACTGTTAAAATACCGGTGATAAAAGAATAGTAGCATACGGTAATTTATGGTATTTTACTGTAGCATGCGGTACTCTACAGTAGCACACGGTATTTCACAGTGTCTCATATTATTGACACCGTAACTGTTACGCATCATTTCATCAATAATTGTCACTGCATAATATTTTATATTATCAATTCAATTATTGTTGCTACACAGTATTTTGCATTATTGATTCAATAATTGTCATTACACTGTATTTCATATCATCGAGTCAATAATTGTTGGTGCACTGTAGTTTAAAATTATTGAATCTAATAATTGTCATAGTAGCAAATACACTATAATTTATATTATTAAATTAATAAAAATATGTAACGTGTTTCTTACATTATTGTGGTAACATTATTTTATATGTTGGACTCACAGGAAGAATAAATAAATAAATAAATAAAAAATAAAATAATTAATTTTACTATTTGAAATAGTAACGTGAATAGTGACGTGAATAGTACGTGAATAGTAAGAAACATGTGGGACCCATTGTGGGACCCACATGAAATGTGAGAAATGTGAGAATTTGCTGAAGAGTTGGTGGAGGCTGCGCAGCAGCCTCTGCTGAATTTTTTTCTGTTCACCTACCGCGCATAGTAACTTCTTTTCTCCTATAAATAGCTTGCTCAGCTGAATAGAAAAATCACACCTAAAACATAAAATTTTTCTATAAGAATTTTATGAGTTTTCTCTGAGAATAGTAAGGTTATTTTGAGAGTTTGAAAGCCAAAAGGAGTGCAGAAATTTTTCAACTAAGTGTTTTATTAAAGAGTAGTAATTTCATAAATTCCTATTTTTTACGGTATTCACAAATCTTCCTTTAGAAGACTCTTCTTTGAGAAGATTCATTTTTAAAAGCTTTCTTTGGAAGATTTATTTTGGAATATTATTTTAAAAACTATTTTAAAGTTGTTATATTATACTACAAAAATTATGTTAAATATATATAATTTTGATAGTTCATAATATACGAGTTATCATACACTTTGAAATTTATATGTGGTAATTACTAATTATATTAAAAATATATAGGTTGATCAACCTCATTTAAATCAATATCCAGTCACGTGTTAAGGTAAGGAATATCATTCTTTTCACACTCTTAAATTTATTACGGTAAGGGGTATCACTCTTTTCATCATCATAAATGGATATTATTTTCTTTCTTACTTGAAGGGATTATCATTCTTTGATTCTCGAAAATAATATCGTTTCTTTCTTGTGCCATTTATTTCCATGTATTAAATTGTGGGAATAACCTTACGGCGCGGTTTACCGCCTGTTGGTGAATAACCTTTTGTATTCATTCCTTATTAATCTTTGAGAATAACCTTACGGTGCGGATTATCGCCTGTTTGGTGAATAACTCTTCGTATTCAAATTGATGGGAATAACCTTACGGCGCGGATTATCGCCTGTTTGGTGAATAACTATTCGTATTCAAATTGATGGGAATAACCTTACGGTGCGGATTATCGCCTGTTGGTGAATAACCCTTTTTATTTGTCTCGTGTGAAAATAATTTGTCTACACGAATTATCACTTGACACTTTTATTCCATATTCGTAAGTGATATCATTTTCCTTTATACTCATAAGGGATACCATCTTTTTCATCTTCCATTATTCAAACTTACTATGGTAAGGGATATTAATTCCCTTCACCTTTTGTTAATCAAACCTGCTACGGTAAGGGATATTATTTTCTTTCATACACCTAAATCGAAACTTATTATGGAACTATTGCTTCTATAATTCCTGAAAATATTATATGTTCCATAATAGTTGAATTTCATTATTTCAACTGAACCTTCCTATTTTCTGAACATTTCTGTTGAACTATAATCGTTATTCTGAATTGTGGATCTTGAATATCATTTTTAAATTTCACTCCACATCATGTTGGCAATTTGGACATTATTTGAATCTGCACAAAGTAAACTTCCGATACTTATTTTTTATCCTGTTCTTCTGTTCATCATTTATATCACTGTTATTTGTATTAATCATCAAGAAGCAAGTTGTTGTGAATATCTGTGGCCGGGGGCACAGATGTGATATAATTGTTGAACAGATGATAGGTTAAAGGCGATATACTAGGTTAAAGGCGATACATCTGTTCGGTGTCTTTTATGGCACGTGGTTAATGTTCTCTTTGGCCCGTAGTGCAAAGATGAACTGTTGATTGGTATGATTATGACCAAAGGCTGAATCTGGTATAATCATGACCGTTGGTGTTATATTGAATGTCTTTGGCCCGTAGTGCAAAGATGAACTGTTGATTGGTATGATTATGACCAAAGGCTGAATCTGGTATAATCATGACCGTTGGTGTTATATTGAATGTCTTTGGCCCGTAGTGCAAAGATGAACTGTTGATCTGCATAATTATGACCAGGAACTGTGAAGTTGTATTATTTTGACTAATGGTATTTCAGATGATAAAAGTTGATGATATTTTTACTAAAAAGAGAAGCGAGTGGACATTATAGTCTGCATTATTCTTCTAATAGATTGCTCATTCCGCTGCTATTATTGATCTGAACGTTGTTTAAGAATTTAACTACAGTTTTTGATATAAACCTTGTAGTCTATTGTATTCTATCAAGAACTCAACTGTTGAAGGCTAATGATAATTTATTCGTCATTATCTTAGTCATGATATTTCTTACTGGGCTATTTGAGCTCACCCTTTCTTTTGTTCCATTGTTTTTCAACAGGAGATGAAAACGTAACGGGGTCTAGCCGGGGGATGGAGTGAGAGTCCGAAGAATAGTTATCCTAGTCTTCACGTGTTGTAAAATAGTGTGGCAATAATAGTGAAGACTTAGTTGTGTATTATTATACACTGTATTGTTGTACGTTGTGCTTTGTTGTAATAATTTTGTTGTAGTCTTTTGACGACTCAAGTTTGGGCTGTGTGGGCCTAAATTTGGGGGCGTCACAGTTGGTATCAGAGCTTAGGGATATGGTCTTTAATGGAGATCTGGGGTAGAACTAGGAGGGGAGAGACGAATATAATCAGTCACTAGTGTGTCCCACCTAAATTAGATTTTATTATCTAATGAGTTGATTTGAATATAGGGACATGAAGTGATGAGTCAGTTTGTTTGAACTAACAATTATTTTGTGACCACAGTTAAGTATGTCATCTGGAAATCAGGAGGTTAACTATGGAATGACCGAAACAAATGTAGCTGCAAAACAAGAGGCGACGAATAATCTTCTTACAAACTCAGAGTTGAATCATTTGCCTAAGGCAAAAATTATGCGTGTTCTATCCAGTAAGGATGAAGGTGAAAGCTCTACTACAGTCGTTCCAGATCCGTTATTAGAAGCAATTAAAGGAAGTAATAAACTTGCGGAAATTATTGCCTTTAATTGGAAGAATCATATCACCTGGTTATGCTCGATAACAAAGGATCGGAATATATGGACGTTTCATATAAGTCTTTGGGATTTATGGTGTTCCAGCTATGATTTTCAAGATTATTTAAAAATGATGTTTCTATACTTTTGGGCGTTACAATTTAAAGGAATTCAGGTTAAGTTAGTCACTATCGTGGAAACTGCAGTCTATCGAAAATACTATTCTTATAGAAATCATTGGTACGTTACTACTGATGAAGTTGAGGAATCCGAGAAACAGTTCGTTAGAGAATTATTTAGTGGTATTCCCATGGTTGAAATACGTGAAGATCCGAATGAAGTACTCGGGATTCGATTTGACGATAACAGTCAAGAAACCGAAGGAGGTGATAACTGGTAAGCTATTCATAAATTATCGTGCAGTCTACGCTTTGTTAGATACTGGCTCTACCTATTCTTTTATCTCACCTGCATGTGCTCAGCGTTTAAACTTAACTCCTGAAAATTTGGACTTTGACTTATCAGTTGAAACCCCATTAGGAGAAATGACCATTACATCTACTGTCTATAAATCTTGCCTAGTTCAAATCAACAACCTCACATTACCTGTTGACCTTATTTCTTTGGAGATGCATGAATTTGATGTGATTTTAGGAATTGATTGGTTGACTACCCATCATGCTAAAATTGATTGTTTTCATAAGATTATTAGTTTTCATATTCCTAATCAACCTGTCATGCAAATTCAAGCAACTAAACCATTGAAATCTATAACTGTTATTTCTAGCCATAAAGTCATTCGTTTATTGAAAAACGGATGTCAAGCCTTTTTAGCTCATGTCACTGATTTGAACAAAAATACGTCAAACTTGAATGATATTCTCATTGTTAATGAGTTTCCTGACGTTTTTCCTGAGGAACTTCCTGGCTTATCCCCAAACCGAGAAATTGAATTATGTATCGATCTTGAACCCGATACTAAGCCCTTTTCCAAAGCCTAACACCAAATGGCTCCCATAGAATGCCAAGAGATGAAAGTTTGATTATTAGATATCGGTATCATTCGAGCGAGGAATACGATAAGAGTTTTCAAGAACTCAAGAGGAGACTTGTTTCAGCTCCTGTTCTGACCATTCCATCAGGATCGGGAGAATTTGTCATATACAGTGATGCTTTAGGGAAAGGTCTAGGCTGTGTCCTTATGCAACATGGAAAGGTTATAGCCTATGCCTCTCGACAACTCAAAGATTATGAGAAAAATTATCCTACTCATGATCTAGAGTTGGCAGCAGTCGTTTTCGCGTTGAAGATCTGGAGACACTACTTGTACGGATAAAAGGTGGATATCTATACGGATCATAAAAGTCTCAAGTATTTCTTCACCCAGAAGGAACTTAACATGCGACAACGACGTTGGCTTGAGCTGTTGAAGGATTACGACCACATAATCCAGTATCACCCGGGAAAGGCTAACGTTGTAGCTGACGCTTTGAGCAGAAGATCTTATGCGAGTACAAGTGCACTGGTGACAATACAAAAGCGTATTCTGTACGACTTACAAAAGATGGAGATAGAGCTAAAGACACCAGGGACCCACTCGAAGATTGCTCACGTGCGAGTAGAACCGGCTTTAATCGATAAAATTAAAGCTGCTCAAGCTACCGATCCGGAACTGATGAACATGATAAAGAAAGTACAAGAAGGTGCCATTCCCGAAGCAAGAATCGACGAGAAAGGAATACTTCGAGTCAACTCTCTACTCTGTGTTCCTAACGATCCTGAATTGAAGCATAAAATCATGATGGAGGCACATAACACACCGTTTGCAATCCACCCAGGAGGTACCAAGATGTATCGAGATCTTCGACATACATTTTGGTGGAACAATATGAAAAGGGAGATTGCAGAGTTTATCTCAAGGTGCCTAACTTGTCAACGTGTCAAGGCAGAGCATCAAGTACCTAAGGGTCCATTACAACCACTTGAGATTCCCGAATGGAAGTGGGAACACATCAATATGGACTTCGTGACGGTCTACCCAAAGTTTCTCAAGGCTTAGATGCAATTTGGGTCATCGTAGATATACTGACCAAATCCGCTCATTTCTTGCCTATACGAGAAAACTTTTCACTTGAACGTCTTGCCGGTATGTATATAAATGAGATTATGAGATTGCATGGCATGCCAGTTTCCATAGTTTCTGATCGAGGTCCTAGATTCACTTCACAATTTTGGATCAGTCTACAGAAAGCTATGAGCACTGAGCTACGATTTAGTTCTGCATACCATCCTCAGACGGACGGACAATCAGAAAGGACGATCCAAACCCTCAAAGATCTTTTGAGACTTTGCGTACTAGATTTCAAAGGAAGTTGGGATAAGTACTTGCCATTGGTGGAATTTTCTTACAACAACAGTTACCAAGCAAGCATAGGCATGGCTCCATTCGAGGCTTTATATGGACGCAAGTGTCGCTCTCCAGTATGCTGGAATGAGGTAGTAGAAGCAAAACTGTTGAGACCCGAGTTGGTACGCTTGACAACAGAAAATATCCAAATGATCCGACAACGAGTACAGACCGCACAAGAACGACAAAAGAGTTATGCTGATCTTCATCGGAGAGACGAAAGTTTCAACGTCGGAGATCATGTATTCTTACTTGTTTCTCCATGGAAAGAAGTTACGAGATTCGGAAAGAGAGGAAAGCTTAACCCTCGATTTATTGGCCAATTTGAAATCCTCGATCGAATAGGAACCGTAGTCTACAGACTAGCCCTACCACCAAGTATGTCTCGCATCTATAACGTTTTTCACATATCTATGTTACGTAAATATGTGAAGGACCCAAACCACGTCATTGAGTTAGAAACAGACGTTATAGCAGATGATTTAACATACGAGGAGGTACCTGTTAAGATCCTAGATAAGAAGGAGCAGATTCTACGCTCAAAGGTTATACCTCAAGTTAAGGTTTTATGGAGGAACCAAGATATTGAGGAAATGACCTGGGAGCTAGAATCCGAGATGAAATCTAAATATCCTTACCTCTTCGAAATGCCAGGTACGTCAATTTCGGGGACGAAATTTCATAAGGAGGGGAGGTTGTAAGACCCCGAATTTTATGAAATATAAAATTTAATTTTTCTTCATATATATTTTTCATGAAACAGTAAGTGGTTAAATTGACGAAATTGAAAGTTAAGGATGTTATGTGCAAATTTTATTTTGACGGACAATATTCGTTTTGTCGGGGAATATTCGTTTTGTCGGGGAATATTCGGGCCGTACGACGGCGCTGAAATAACAAATTAATTGTGGACCCCACAACGGAATATTTGTCGGATATAGAAAACGACAGAAGTAACCTTTTTAAATAAAAATAGTCAACGGTGTTAACTGTTAAAATACCGGTGATAAAAGAATAGTAGCATACGGTAATTTATGGTATTTTACTGTAGCATGCGGTACTCTACAGTAGCACACGGTATTGCACAGTGTCTCATATTATTGACACCGTAACTGTTACGCATCATTTCATCAATAATTGTCACTGCATAATATTTTATATTATCAATTCAATTATTGTTGCTACACAGTATTTTGCATTATTGATTCAATAATTGTCATTACACTGTATTTCATATCATCGAGTCAATAATTGTTGGTGCACTGTAGTTTAAAATTATTGAATCTAATAATTGTCATAGTAGCAAATACACTATAATTTATATTATTAAATTAATAAAAATATGTAACGTGTTTCTTACATTATTGTGGTAACATTATTTTATATGTTGGACTCACAGGAAGAATAAATAAATAAATAAATAAATAAATAAAAAATAAAATAATTAATTTTACTATTTGAAATAGTAACGTGAATAGTAACGTGAATAGTGACGTGAATAGTACGTGAATAGTAAGAAACATGTGGGACCCATTGTGGGACCCACATGAAATGTGAGAAATGTGAGAATTTGCTGAAGAGTTGGTGGAGGCTGCGCAGCAGCCTCTGCTGAATTTTTTTCTGTTCACCTACCGCGCATAGTAACTTCTTTTCTCCTATAAATAGCTTGCTCAGCTGAATAGAAAAATCACACCTAAAACATAAAATTTTTCTATAAGAATTTTATGAGTTTTCTCTGAGAATAGTAAGGTTATTTTGAGAGTTTGAAAGCCAAAAGGAGTGCAGAAATTTTTCAACTAAGTGTTTTATTAAAGAGTAGTAATTTCATAAATTCCTATTTTTTACGGTATTCACAAATCTTCCTTTAGAAGACTCTTCTTTGAGAAGATTCATTTTTAAAAGCTTTCTTTGGAAGATTTATTTTGGAATATTATTTTAAAAACTATTTTAAAGTTGTTATATTATACTACAAAAATTATGTTAAATATATATAATTTTGATAGTTCATAATATACGAGTTATCATACACTTTGAAATTTATATGTGGTAATTACTAATTATATTAAAAATATATAGGTTGATCAACCTCATTTAAATCAATATCCAGTCACGTGTTAAGGTAAGGAATATCATTATTTTCACACTCTTAAATTTATTACGGTAAGGGGTATCACTCTTTTCATCATCATAAATGAATATTATTTTCTTTCTTACTTGAAGGGATTATCATTCTTTGATTCTCGAAAATAATATCGTTTCTTTCTTGTGCCATTTATTTCCATGTATTAAATTGTGGGAATAACCTTACGGCGCGGTTTACCGCCTGTTGGTGAATAACCTTTTGTATTCATTCCTTATTAATCTTTGAGAATAACCTTACGGTGCGGATTATCGCCTGTTTGGTGAATAACTCTTCGTATTCAAATTGATGGGAATAACCTTACGGCGCGGATTATCGCCTGTTTGGTGAATAACTATTCGTATTCAAATTGATGGGAATAACCTTACGGTGCGGATTATCGCCTGTTGGTGAATAACCCTTTTTATTTGTCTCGTGTGGAAATAATTTGTCTACACGAATTATCACTTGACACTTTTATTCCATATTCGTAAGTGATATCATTTTCCTTTATACTCATAAGGGATACCATCTTTTTCATCTTCCATTATTCAAATTTACTATGGTAAGGGATATTAATTCCCTTCACCTTTTGTTAATCAAACCTGCTACGGTAAGGGATATTATTTTCTTTCATACACCTAAATCGAAACTTATTATGGAACTATTGCTTCTATAATTCCTGAAAATATTATATGTTCCATAATAGTTGAATTTCATTATTTCAACTGAACCTTCCTATTTTCTGAACATTTCTGTTGAACTATAATCGTTATTCTGAACTGTGGATCTTGAATATCATTTTTAAATTTCACTCCACATCATGTTGGCAATTTGGACATTATTTGAATCTGCACAAAGTAAACTTCCGATACTTATTGTTTATCCTGTTCTTCTGTTCATCATTTGTATCACTGTTATTTGTATTAATCATCAAGAAGCAAGTTGTTGTGAATATCTGTGGCCGGGGGCACAGATGTGATATAATTGTTGAACAGATGATAGGTTAAAGGCGATATACTAGGTTAAAGGCGATACATCTGTTCGGTGTCTTTTATGGCACGTGGTTAATGTTCTCTTTGGCCCGTAGTGCAAAGATGAACTGTTGATTGGTATGATTATGACCAAAGGCTGAATCTGGTATAATCATGACCGTTGGTGTTATATTGAATGTCTTTGGCCCGTAGTGCAAAGATGAACTGTTGATTGGTATGATTATGACCAAAGGCTGAATCTGGTATAATCATGACCGTTGGTGTTATATTGAATGTCTTTGGCCCGTAGTGCAAAGATGAACTGTTGATCTGCATAATTATGACCAGGAACTGTGAAGTTGTATTATTTTGACTAATGGTATTTCAGATGATAAAAGTTGATGATATTTTTACTAAAAAGAGAAGCGAGTGGACATTATAGTCTGCATTATTCTTCTAATAGATTGCTCATTCCGCTGCTATTATTGATCTGAACGTTGTTTAAGAATTTAACTACAGTTTTTGATATAAACCTTGTAGTCTATTGTATTCTATCAAGAACTCAACTGTTGAAGGCTAATGATAATTTATTCGTCATTATCTTAGTCATGATATTTCTTACTGGGCTATTTGAGCTCACCCTTTCTTTTGTTCCATTGTTTTTCAACAGGAGATGAAAACGTAACGGGGTCTAGCCGGGGGATGGAGTGAGAGTCCGAAGAATAGTTATCCTAGTCTTCACGTGTTGTAAAATAGTGTGGCAATAATAGTGAAGACTTAGTTGTGTATTATTATACACTGTATTGTTGTACGTTGTGCTTTGTTGTAATAATTTTGTTGTAGTCTTTTGACGACTCAAGTTTGGGCTGTGTGGGCCTAAATTTGGGGGCGTCACAAAAGAAATACGCCGATTTACATCGACAGAAACGAGACTTCGAGGTGGGGAGTTTTGTGTTCATTAAGGTATCTCCCTGTAAAGGGAAGATCAGGTTTGGAAAGAAGGGAAAATTGAGTCCAAGGTTCATAGGACCGTTCGAAATATTGAGAAGAGTGGGTGAAGTAGCATACGAGGTAGCTTTACCTCCTGAATTGGAACATATTCACAATGTGTTTCACGTGTCGGTATTGCGGCCATACAAACCAGACTACAAGCACGTTATCTCCTATGAGCCAATTCAAGTCGGGAAGGACTTATCATATGAAGAAGTTCCTGTTCAGATACTCGATAGGAAGGAACAGAAACTGAGAAATAAGATAATTCATTCTGTCAAAGTACTTTGGAGGAATCACGCCATTGAAGAATCTACGTGGGAATTAGAGGAGGAAATGAGGGCAAATTACCCGTTTTTATTTGAGTAACCTTATTTTTCAATTCCGAGGACGGAATTTTTATAAGGAGGGGAGAATGTAATGTCCTAGAATTTCCACGTCTTTATTTAATTAAATTAGTAATTTAATTTCCAACGAGTTAGTTTTACGAGATTATTTAAATCTTTTTATGTGATTAATTAATTATGTGATTAAATAATTATGTAATTAATTACTAAAATTAATTAAAGGGGGTTACTAATATGTTATTAAATTAGTAAACAAACCCTAAAGTTTTAATATCAAAATAATTGATAAGTTTTCTATTAATTAAATATTTAATTAAATTGAATATAATGAGTTAATTAAATATAATAAATTAATTAATATGATTATTAATTAATGTAAATAATGTGAAATATTAATAATAATATTTATTAGTCCATTTAATAATTTAATACTTATGGGTTAGAATATTTAATTATTTATTCAATGTAATTATTTATTTAATCATGGATTGAATAATTAATGTGTAAATTATTAAATTAGCCCAACATGGGTCAATTAGTAGCCCAAGTGTAGAATAATAAAATTTGACAATTTAGTAGCCCAAACAATTTAATAGAAGCCCAATTGGTATTTTAAATTAAAGCCCAATGATTGGCCCACTTGGAAAATACTTAAATTAACTTATTAATTATTAAAAAGTGAAAAAGTGACTATGAAATTGGGACAAGGAAGAAGTCAGCCGACCATGTTGGTTTTGGGAGAGAGAAAAAGTGATGTTTTGATATTTTATTTTATTTTCCATTTATTTAATTAAGGATTGCTTGTTTTAATTTTTGTAGTACATGAAACCATGCTTCTTTTCACCAACTATGTATGGACTAAATTGCTTGTGTAAGTATCCAATAGCTAGCTTGTAGTGGTCAAAATTATTAGATACATTATGTGTATCTACTAATTTTTCAAGTATACTTGAAAAGTTGATAGATGTTATTTCATTTTGCTCCAAAAATCAAAAGAGAGAGTTTGAGAGCAAAATATTTTGAGAGAGAGCAAGAGAAGGAGAAGGAGTGCTAAGCTAGTTTATGTCTTCAAGATTCACAACATATTTTGGGAGAAAAAGAAGAATAGCCATTAAATCAAAGTAATGGTTATTTTAAATGAAGTTTTGTTTTTAAATTAAATAAATCATCATGTTAGTATAAACATGTTAATATGGTTATTAATGTGTAGTGGTAATATTTATGCCATGCTTGAGTTTAATATGCTTGGTTTGTATTTTGGTATATTTTAGATGTTAAAATATGTATTTAATAGTGTGTAAACAGGTTTTGGAATTTATGTCCAAAAATATTTTTGTAAAACTTAGGTTTGATGTTCTAATATTATAGAACATTAAATCATGAGAAAAACAAAGTTTGAATCACTTAAAATGGAGTTGTACACAAAAAGTTATGATTTGTGGTAGTTTATGTGATGTAAAAATTTTTATAAAAAAATAATGATATTAAATCATGAAAAATTAATTTTTCATGTTCTAAATTAATATAAGGTGATTGGTAATTTTTTTGGATTTTTATTGAGGATTTAAAGCTTACTTGATGGTATATTTTTAATTAAAATGGGTACTGTTCACGTTCTGTCGGAAAAAAAATAAAAAAGGGATTTTCCGCGCAATGCGCGGAAGGTTATAGGCTAAAGAACGCGGAGCCAAACGACGTCGTTTGGCCTCTGTAAGACTTTACTCCGCGCAATGCGCGGAAGCCGTTTACGGCTTCTCGAAACGGCACCGTTTTGGGCCGTTGTTACTGAAGCCGCGCGCAATGCGCGAGAACCGGTTTTCTGCGAAATTACCAGTTTGCCCCTCCGTGTTTTTCTTGGCAGAATTACCATTTTGCCCTCCGATCAGTTTTCGAATTATTTACAAAATTGCCATCGGTCCGGTTTTTCAACTTATTTACGAAAATGCCATTCGGGTTAATTTTAATTAATTTAAATATTTAAAAATTAATTTAAAATTATAACAAAAATAATAATAATACAAAAATAATATTGGGGAGGATATTTTTCATTAAGTTTAATATTTAAATATTTTAAATATTAATCTAGTTAGCTAAACCATGGTTAAGTTAAATAAATTTATCATCTTTATTTATTATTTTAAATGTTAATAATAAATAAAGATGATAAATTAGCAATTATTATTTAATGCCTATTAAATAATACTTAAAGAGAGATAAAATTTATAAATTAATTATTTATTATTTAAAAATTATTAAATAATAAATAAGGATAATTAAGTAATTAATTATTATTTAATTAGCATTAAATAACGATTAATAGAAATTAAGTTATTAGAGTAATAATTTATTATTTAATTTAAATAATAAATAAGAATGATTTGATTATTATTTAACCTTAAATAATAATTAAAATTAATTAAATAATTAATTATTATTTAATTGACATTAAATAATAATTAAAGAGGATTAAGATTAGTAAACTATTATTTAATTTCCTTAATTAAATAATAAGTAAGGTTAATTACTTAGTTAATTATTGGTTGATTAACATTAAATTAAATAAGGTTAAAACTAAGTTAATAATTATTTATTATTTAATTATAATTAAATAATAAGTAAGTACAATTAGTTATTATTTATTTTAAATAATAACTAGAGTTAATTAATTAATTTCTATTTAATCGATATTAAATAGTAATTAAATAGAGATTGAGTTAATAAAATAAATTTAATTTAATTATGATTTAATTCAACAATTATAATAAGTTGTTTAAGGGTTTAATAAGTGTCCAACACTTAAGAAAAATATTTTCTAACTTATTAAATTATTAACCTAAAATGATTAAGTGTCCATAAGGTTAATAATATTGTTTTGACTAATGTAAATTATGTGTTAGTACTTATGCGTGGTAAATAAGTTCATTATTAAGCGTATAGTTATGCAAATACGCCGTACTAATTATTAGACCGACTTTATTAATGTTAGGTCTTTCAAAGCAAGTTAGTTAAAGCTAGACAATTATTGTAGCTGAGCAAACAGGCAAGTTCTCTAACCCTACTCAATTATTATCGTTGAACAAGTTTTCATACTTGTATTTATTGTTAAAGCTTGAAGTGGTTTAATTATTTAAAATTATTCCACATCCATATTGTTTATACAATCGCACTTAGTGCATTTGAAGCTTGTTAGTTCTTGATTCATGAACTGTATTAAAAATGTTTGAAGCTAATAGTTCAGCTAGACATTTCGTTTCTAAATTCAATAACTTGAATACTTTTAAAAGCTTATCCAAACCATTGTTGGGTGCGGATTTCTTATATTAAGTCTGAGAATTGAACAACCCTAAATTAGGGGATTTTGTGTCGGGAAACCGACTTTGGCGCCAGTGACTAAATGTAATGCATATACAGCGGGTTGAATAGGCTGATCCCCTTGAAAACCAAACAACTAAAAGGGTCAGATGAAACTCTATTATACCCTCGTTAGTTCAGGGTCCTTAGTGACCACTCAGCATTTTAAGATTCAAATATTCTGTTTATTAAAATTTGAATCCTGTTTCATTTACAATTGTTATATCCATTGTTAAACCATTGATGACATTTCCCATTCATTCATGATATATTAAATCTATATGATTGTTCTAAACTTGCTGAGCAAACTAGTTGCTCATTCTTGCTATATCATGAACCATTTTTCAGATAATCCTGATTGCTCAAAGAAGGATAAGGGAAAAGGAAAAGCCAGAGCTTAAGTTAGCTTATGCATGCTAATTAGATCTTTAATTATGTATTTACGGTTGTTAAATTTTTTGTAATTCCTTGTGATAGGAACTGTTATTATGTTAAGGTTGATAGACCCTGGTATTGTAACCTTTTGAAGGGAACCAATATGTATTATTCCGCGATATTTAAATGCAATGTCTGTATTTAATTGTTAGTAATGTGTTGAATAGTGAGAACCAAACTCGAGGTTATGGAACCCGGATTTGGGGTCGTCACAGGTTCGCATGACCCACGTCCCCAGGAATGGAAGCCTCAACGCCAAAGTTCAGATTTGGACAGGAATAAGGCGAAGCAGGGGCATCCGATGAGACGGGAGCTGCACCAAAGTCAGGTCCATATGGGTCTGCAGCATAAGCTTCCTCTAGATCCCGACCCAAGCTCCGAACGAAAGATGACAACTGATCCACCCGCCGAGTCAGGGAAGCAATCTGGTCTGAATGGGTGGGGGCCCGAACACACTCCATCCAGTCTGTCATCATCACAGACCCGTGAACCAGGTCTCCAAGGAAGAAGGTGGCCCGAGTCTGAGGCCCAATAGTGCGAGGTCTCCACCACGCACTAAAGTTATCACTCGTCTGAGGGCCATCTGATAGCATATATCCGTCTTCCCCGGCCATCAATGCCTCTGGGAGATGGGCATCCATGAACCAAAATCTCCGTGAAGGAGGAGCGAAAGGGATACGGACCTCCCCGGAAACACACCTGATAGCGCGCTCCCCCAAATACAGCTCCCACCCACCATAAGTCAAAAGGGGGATGCGACGGGTGGACAGAGCCAACTCCTGGTCCGCGGGAAAACTACCAGCAAAATCCGCCGCCAGATGAGCCGCAGTATAGGGGACCCATGTCACGTCCGCCGAAGAGATCATCTCTAACTGCATCCGGCAGTGGGAAAAACTGTCTGACACCGGGGTCTCCGCCAAAGTGTTGTGATGCCATCGACGACCCCTGGGGTAAGTCTCTGGAACGAGTGTAGTAATCGGCTGCAGGCAGGGTAGCCGCTCATAAGCCCAGAACTGATAAACAAAGAAAATGGGACATAAGTACCAGGGACGGCAAATGAACAAAACAAGTGAAAAGCGGCAAAATGAATGGGACTTACCAGCAGAAAGGGATAGAACCCCAGCCAAGCATCCGTCTGCCCCTCTGAGCGAAGGCGAAGGCCGTGGAGGAAATAAGCAAAGGTGAAGGAACCCCAGTCATAGTCCCCGATCCGATCCACATCTCGAGTAGCTCCGACGATACTAAAATGGATGGTCGAGGAGTTGTTCCCCAGAAAACAGCCCCTCATGATGGTCAAGAATAGATGCCGGAGCAGGAAGTCACGAGCGGATCGGTCCTCAGGAAATGGCTCAGAAAGGACCCCTCAAATAGCATCCACAGCCAAAGCTCCTGATCGGATGCTGCGGACCTTAAAGACCTTATCCTGAGGAATGTACCCCAACAAGGATCGAACGGCTACGGGGGTGATATTCGGCTCCAAAGGAACACGGGGTCCAAAGAACTCTACCCCGGTGATATAACGTCAGTCTAGGGGGTCAACAACAGCTAGCAATTCAGTAGATGTAACGACTGGGTCTGGTGGAACCAGCGCTCAGATAGGGCCCTCATGTAGCCCCACGGACACCGGCGAGGGGCAATGGTGAAGAAATATCTGAACCCCCAAGAGTCTACCATCCCCCTGTAGTCAGGATGTAGCGCGTGGTAGAGGCTGTAAATGCTGAACCAGTTGCCCCGAGGCTGGGTAAACTCAGGGACCTGCGACAACCGCCGAAACAGTCAGTCCTGATAATCTCACAAGGTTGAATGAATTTAAACAACGGATATACCTCGTTAGCCGCAAGGTAGGCTGAGGGGTGACGACCGAGATCAGGACCGAGCAGATCCGGTATCCTAGCACGGGCCCCTGGTAAGGTCCGATGCGTGGGGGGGCCACTGTGACAAAAGGACCCGCCTCTGCCTCAGCTGGGGCATCCTCATCAACATCAGGCTGAACGGGGCGAATAACAGACTCCGCCAGTCTACGAGAATGACGGGTCAAGATTGGAGCTGGAGCTGAGGTGGCTGCTCTACGACGACGGACACCCGCAACCCGGGGCACTGTGGAGCCACTGGGGACAGCAGGATCTATAACTGAAACAGCATCACGAAAAGGAGGTACATCTTTAGCCCGTTATCTTTCAAAAATCTCATTGCATATTGCTAGAAATCATAGGGCAGCATGGCATGTTTATGAGATTGGAAATGCATAAATTAGTCCCTAAGGGTGCGCTAGATTTCCCAAAATTTCGGCAGAGTTTTGTTTGTAAAATGGGCATCCCATGCACGATCAGGCATGTTTAATCGAGTGAGGCAACCAACAAATCCAAAATGCAAGAGAAAATAATGCATCATGAGCATAAAATGACTAAAACAATAGAATTTCCAAAATAATAAAGCATGTCTACAAAACCCGATATTTATCTATGTTGCGTGTAACACGAATATCACATATAGGCATGTATTGATAAAATTAAAATATTCAAGCAAGTAAATGTATAGTCAAATGAAAGCGAAAATCAAAGAAAAAGGAGTTAAAACGTTACCCAAAGTGCGTAGACTGATTTAATCGGAGCAGATTTTGCCAAAAGATGTCCAAAAGACGAAAAAGCCGGGTGGGGGACGAGGAGAACCGAAAACAAGAAAAGGAAAAGATAAAGAAAGTGACAGATCGCGGGGGGTCGCGATCTGAAATAGGAGCCGATCCTAGTCGCAGATGCATCTGCGGCTGGCCGCAGATGCACCTGCGGCTGGTCTCGGTGCCCTTTTGCCTCCCTTTTTGTTACCCCGAGTCAACATGTAACTTGTCACATGTTAAGATACAAGATTTTAGAACCGGATGACCAATTCAAAAATGACCCGTCAGAAACGATACCTGACTAATTCAAAAACGACCGTCAAAAACGATACCTGACCAATTCAAAAACGACCAGTCAGAAACGGTACCTGACCAATTCAAAAACGACCTGTCAGAAACGATACCTGACCAATTCAAAACAACAACCAGTCAGAAACGATACCTGACCAATTCAAAAACGACCAGTCAGGAACAATACCTGACCAATTCAAAAAAATGACCCGTCAGAAACGATACCTGACCATTTCAAAAACGAAATGATACCTGACCAATTCAAAAATGACCCGCCGGAGACGAGACCCGGGCAGTGTTCATTCGTAACTTTGAAACTAACCTCTACATGAACATATTGAATGTGACATCGCATCATCTTAACGTATGTGCGGCATCGTTAAATATGTATTGGCATTTTCATGCATCGGGTGCCTACTTCTTTATCATGTCCATTTCATATTTCATTCCATAAACATGATAAAGAGGGGCAGCTGTAGACACCCAAATTTTGCACTTGTGTACTAACCCTGACAGGAGGGCAAAATCGTCATTTTACCCGACATACGAAAAGGAAAGGTAGACACCCACACGAAGTCACTACCACGGCTTACGATCAAAGCTGCCAAACGCACAACGAGAATCGAGTCATTTGAGGTGAGACATACGGTCAATCCAGACAAAGCCCGATGCGATCGCCAAAGACGGCAAATGATCATTACGTTTACAGCAGTAGGGGGCATCGCTCCCGAGAAACCATGCACAAAAACGATTTATGTATCAGGAAACAGCCTTCCAAAATAATACAGCAGAAATTGGCGAATTAAGACCGCGTGGCACGAAAATCGAAAAAAGCAAGTTGGGCAGCCGCCGGTGCACCTGCGGCCACCGACAAAGGGGACAATGCGCGGCTCGAGGAGACAACTCGGCAGTCGAGGATTCGGCGCGGGCGGCTAGCGAGCCCAGCCGCAGTTGCACCGGCAGCTGCCTGCGAAAGGTTATACATTGTCATTTCCACCCGAGAGATCAAAGAAAAGAAAGAAATTAAGAATTTGATAGAGAGAGAGTACGCGGGAGGAGAGAGAAACGCTCGGATCTTGGATAGATTTAAGTGAAAAATTCATGTTCTCTTACTAATTAGTCAAGTGTTCGTGTGGTGTTGTCCGATTCGTGAAATAAGAAGCTTTAATTGGCATTTTGCAAGGTGAAAATGGTGTTTTCTTGGTTTTTTTATTGTTTGTATTGCTAGTATAACTTCGTGTTTTGGATTGCTTGATGTAGTATGTTGTTATGATGATGATGATCCGTGGGTTAGGGGTTGTTAGCGAGGGTTCCATCGGAACGTAACTTCTTCCTAATGCCCCGATGACATCCGTACGGTGATATATCGTTTGTTATGGTAATGAATAGTTCGTAGCGTTGGGTTTGCAATCCTTGAGTTGTGTAATGTAATAACGAGTTTAGTATTGTTAGATTTGCCGTAGTATTGGTTATGCAGTGATTTGGGTAATTGTGAGCCTAGGGAGGAGATCCTCGTGATCAAATCCCGATGATGGACATTTTTGGTATATGTAATCATTGTATAGGGTCCATGGCTGTATATATGTAATATCGGGCCTTAAAGCGATACCAAACCGTGATCGGGTTAAGGCCCCGTAATAATAAAATATGTGATTGTGGGTGTTTGGGGTTATTTAGATGGCTCACATGCCCATGGATAGCCCCGACACATTTTGAATGTTTGTTTTGATTTATGACATAAAGAACGGTTTTCCAAAATAAGGCAAACGATAAAGATTTTCTAAAAAATAATCAAATTAGGATATTAGATTCACGAGGTTCAAAAATTAAGAGTTTTGGCAAACTTCAATCATTGTTTGACGAAAAGACTCCATTTGGTTTTGAACTGTCATAAAAGATGTTTTTCGTAAAAAGAAATAAACGTTTTCATTAAACTTTGTGCATAGGGTTAAAGAGTTTCTAGAAGTTGCCTTCATTTTATTTGAAATTACTGTCAGAAGGCAATGTATAGTCTCGATTCCTATTTGACAAAAGTTTAAAAACTATTGTTTTCTAAAAATGGCATCTAATAAAAAACCCTCATCGTTTTCGAAATTAAAATCAATCTTTATTATAAAACGAAGTCTTGTCATTTGGATCAAAAAATGTCTAAACACTTTTTTGATAAAACACATTTGCCATATAAATCAAAGCAACTTTTATGCAAAAAATTCACCACAAACATTCATTTAGGCACACACGCACATATACGCGCATACCCATATTTTAGGATTTAAAAGGATAGGAAAATATCGAAATTGCGGTAACCGTGTTTCACGGAAGTCGGGGGGTGCCTAACACCTTCCCCTCGCTTAAGCAAGCCCACGAACTCTATGAATCTCGGTTCGTGGACCAATTGAATCGGAGTCACATATGAGCCAGTGATTACGAAAACAAAATTCGGATGAGTTGGTACATCCCTTTCAAATATACTAACTGGCGACTCTGGTTAACTGGCTCATTATAAAATTGACCTTTCGAAACCCCGTCGACACTCAAGCCGACCCTTTTCAAAAATCACATCTAAATCCAAAGGCTAAAATTGGAAAGGGCTTTTTATTATTAAAAAACGAAACGACTAAAATCCCGGCGTCGACAGGTTCCAAATAGAAGAATGGATGTTGGCTACTGGATATTAAAATACTTATTCCTATTGTACTCCTCTATATCCCTCATCCGGGTGACTACCACGGGTTTCCATGGTTGACCCTCTAGGATCCCCGGTTCGGCAACAGTAACTTCGTCTTCAACCCGGGAAGACGAAGTTTGAGCCCTCATATCTTGGGTACTTCTAGCCATTATGGGGTATTGAAGAAAAGAGGGTAAAGAACTTACTTAATTTTAAGAAGAAGAATCGATTGAATATCGATCGGAAGACAGCAGAGCAGGAATGATAAAATCTGGGTTGGGAATGGAATTTTTCTCTTTCAAACGTCCTTTCTTTCCTGATAGCTGCTTCTAATAAAAACGACGATACACTTGAAGTGATCATTTTTATCTTGTTTAGGCGTTGCAACGGTTCAAATGGAAACGATCTGACGGATGGGGCACATCCACAGTATTTACTGCAGCATAATAAATGCTCCTTCCCGCATACGCTTCGCCAGCTAATTGGACACAGATTTCGAAATTCAAAAATAAGTTGCCAAACGAAACGTCTGTGTAAGCCTTGGGCCGGATCCGTTGGGTTGAAAAATAAAGTTTTGGGCTTGATTGGTACATTAGGGCCCAAAGCTTGAAACCCTGATTATAAAGGCCCAAGGCCTTATCCAAAAGCTTCCCCATCGGTCTGATGCCTACGGGCTCCCGATAGAGCTTTTACCCTCGGTCTGATGCCCCCGGGCTCCCGATGGAGTTTTTCTCTTCGGTTTGATACCTCCAGGTTCCCCAATGACATTTCCCATCGGTCTGATACCCCCGGACTCCCGATGGAGTTTTTCTCTTCGGTTTGATACCTTCGAGTTCCCGAATGACATTTCCCATCGGAGTGATGCCTCCGAGCTCCCGATGGAGGTTTTTCTCTTCGGAAGGTTTCATTCTACTCCCCCAGCACATCCATATACTGGAGGAGTGGGGGACAATATTATGATGTATATTTAACCAGGCCTGATCCGGGAATTCACATTGGGCTAGGCCCAATAGACCGTCAGCCTGGTAGCCTTCCTATTGGGCTTACAGTACGTGGGTGGAAGATGAACCGGGTATACATCATAACTACCTAGCGTAATGGACAGAACCGTTACACAGGTAACCGTTATTCAGGTATGTAGTATAAATACTCAGTTGATAATGGAGAGAAGGGTAACGCACTATTTTGCAATACTAGACATTCAAACCTCCATTGTTGACTTTTACAATACCTTCACTAACACTCACACTGGAGGAGTCCACAAACGGCCCAAGCCTTTTGGACTTTTGTGCAGGTATTTTTACTAGACGGCCAGTAGGACTGCCCGACAGAATCAGGCGTCAACAGATATTAGATTAGTAATTATTAAATTTGGACCAAGTAAGTGATTCAAATTATAAATTGGATAGTGATATTTACACACCTTTCATTTTTAGTTTGTTGTGTTGATTTAGTTTTGCTTGTGGAGTTGTCTTGGTTCTGGTAATAGTTTGGGTTCTGCTATGTTTGTAGGCTTCCTCCTGCATGAGGTTTTTGTAGGCTCTTTCCTGATTGGGTGGTTTCTGTTCCTTCTAAACTTATTCTGTCCCAAGTGTTTTGCTGTGTTTGTAGGCTTCTGTTGTCTGGTTGTCTATGGCCTTTATGGCTTTGCACCTTTTCTCGTTTGTTTCGTTTCCTTGCTCCTTCATTGTATGATTTGGGGTATGCCCCTTAGCCTTTGTTTTTTGTTCCTTTTTTATATAATCTATTATATATACTAAAATGCAGTACATAACACCGTTGCTTGATAAGTGGATTTCTCACAATGAAACACATGTCTTACGTATTTAATACCCTCAATCCTTACTATTGGGAATTTACTCCACTTTTTATAATTTTCTAATATTATACATTTTATATAATTATACCATACATATAACTTACTTCCCAAATTACTAACCATAATTACCCATTAAATCCGGCTCTTGGAATTTTAAAATATTATATACCATTTATAATATTATATTTTACATTATATCATACATATTATTATTAAATAAATAAGAACAAAATTGAGTTGAACCATTACTCATGTTTTTCGTATTTTATAATATTATACTACACATTATACCTTAAACAAGAAAAAAAAATACAATTTACTAACCATTATTGTGACGCCCCCAAATCTAGGCCCACACAGCCCAAACTTGAGTCGTCAAAAGACTACAACAAAATTATTACAACAAAGCACAACGTACAACAATACCGTGTATAATAATACACAACTAAGTCTTCACTTTTATTGCCACACTATTTTACAACACGTGAAGACTACGATAGCTATCCCTCGGACTCTCACTCCATTCCCCGGCTAGACCCAGCTACGTTCTCATATCCTGTTGAAAAATAATGGAACAAAAGGGTGAGCTCAAATAGCCCAGTAAGAAATAGCATGACTAAGATAATGACGAATAAATTATCATTAGCCTTCAACAGGTGAGTTCTTGATAGAATACAACATAATACAAGGTGTATATCAAAAACTGCAGTTAAATTCTTAAACAACGTTCAGATCAATAATAGCAGCGGAATGAGCAATCTATTAGAAGAAAAATGCAGACTATAATGTCCACTCGCTTCTCTTTTTAGTAAAAATATCATCAACTTTTATCATCTGAAATACCATTAGTCAAGATAATACAACTTCACAGTTCCTGGTCATAATCATGCAGATCAACAGTTCATCTTTGCACTACGGGCCAAAGATATTCAATAAAGCACCAACGGTCATGATTATACCAGATTCAGCCTTTGGTCATAATCATACCAATCAACAGTTCATCTTTGCACTACGGGCCAAAGATATTCAATATAACACCAACGGTCATGATTATACCAGATTCAGCCTTTGGTCATAATCATACCAATCAACAGTTCATCTTTGCACTACGGGCCAAAGAGAACATTCACCACGTGCCATAAAAGACACCGAACAGATGTATCGCCTTTAACCTAGTATATCGCCTTTAACCTATCATCTGTTCAACAATTATATCGCATCTGTGCCCCCGGCCACAGATATTCACAACAGCTTGATTCTTGATGATTAATACAAATAACAGTGATACAAATGATGAACAGAAGAACAGGATAAACAATAAGTATCGGAAGTTTACTTTGTGCAGATTCAAATAATGTCCAAATTGTCAACATGATGTGGAGTGAAATTTAAAAATGTTATTCAAGATTCTCAGTTCAGAATAACGGTTACAGTTCAATAGAAAGATTCAGAAAATAGGAAGGTTCAGTTGAAATTCAACTATTATGGAACATATAATATTTTCAGGAATTATAGAAGCAATAGTTCCATAATAAGTTTCGATTCAGGAGTATGAAAGAAAATAATATCCCTTACCGTAGCAAGTTCAAGAGTGTAAAAAATGACATTTCTTACCTTAACACGTGACTGAATATTGATTTAAATGAGATTGATCAACCTATATATTTATAATAAAATTAGTAATTACAACATGTAAACTTCAAAGTGTATGATAACTCGTATATTATGAACTATCAAAATTATATATATTTAACATAATTTTTGTAGTATAATATAATAACTTTAGAATAGTTTTTAAAATAATATTTCAAAATAAATCTTCCAAAGAAAGCTTTTAAAAATTAATCTTCTAATAGAAGAGTCTTCTAAAGGAAGATTTGTGAATACCGTGAAATATAGGAATTTATGAAATTACTACTCTTTAATAAAAGACTTACTTGAAAAATTCCTGCACTCCTTTTGGCTTTCAAACACTCAAAATAACCTTACTATGCTCAAAATTCTCTCACAATAAACTTATAGAAATATTTATGTATTTTAGATATGATTTTCTTATTCAGCAAATGGGCCTATTTATAGTAAATGAAGTCACTATGCGTAGCACGCCGGGGAAGGAAAAATTGGGGGGCTGCGCCTCCCCCCCGGCTGCGCAAACGTTTTTAAAATTTTTTTCAATACTTGCACAGTAACTTTGCACAGTAACTTTAAAAATTTTCAAAAAGTGAACAGTAATGAACAGTAACTTCTGTCGGCAGATGAACAGTGTCTGTCTTTCCCGAGATGAACAGTAACTTCCGTCAGTGAATAGTAACTTTTCCGGGAATGAATAGTAAATTCCGGGAGTGAATAGTAACTTTTGAAAAATAAAATTTTTTTATTTTTCTTGTGGGTCCAACATATAAAATAAAATAATGCTACAACAATAGTTCAACAATAATGTAATAAACACGTTACAGATTATTATTAATTTAATAATATAAATTACAGTATATTTGCAACTGTGACAATTATTAGGTTCAATAATTTTAAAAATAGTGCAGCAACAATTATTGACTCAATGATATAAAATACAGTGTAATGACAATTATTAAATCAATAATGCAAAATACTGTGTAACAACAATTATTGAATTGATAACATAAAATATTATGCAGTGACAATTATTGATGAAATGATGCGTAACAGTTACGGTGTCAATTATTAGACCAATAATATGAGACACTGTGCAATACCGCGTGCTACTGTAGAGTACCGTGTGCTACAGAAAATACCATAAATTACCGTATGCTACTATTTTTTTATCACCGGTATTTTAACAGTTAGCACCGTTGACTATTTTTATTAAAAATGTTACTTCTGTCGTTTTCTATATCCGACAAATATTCCATTGTAGGGTCCACAAATAATTTGTTATTTCGGCGCCGTCGTACGGCCCGAATATTCCCCGACAAAACGAATATTCCCCGACAAAACGAATATTGTCCGACAAAATAAAATTTACACATAACATCCTTAACTTTCAATTTCGTTAATTTAACCACTTACTGTTTCAGGAAAAATATATATGAAGAAAAATTAATTTTTATATTTCATAAAATTCGGGGTCTTACAACCTCCCCTCCTTATGAAATTTCGTCCCCGAAATTGACGTACCGGGCATTTCAAAGTTATCCTCCTGATTTCCAGATGCCATACTAAACTGTGGTCACAAAATAATTGTTAGTTCAAACAAACTGACTCATCACTTCCTGTTCCTACATTCAAATCGATTCGTTAGATAACAAAATCTAATTTAGGTGGGACACACTAGTGACTGATTCTATCCGTATCTCCCCTCCTAGTTTTAACCCCAGATATCCATTAAAGACCATATCCCTAAGCTCTGATGCCAACTGTGACGCCCCCAAATCTAGGCCCACACAGCCCAAACTTGAGTCGTCAAAAGACTACAACAAAATTATTACAACAAAGCACAACGTACAACAATACCGTGTATAATAATACACAACTAAGTCTTCACTTTTATTGCCACACTATTTTACAACACGTGAAGACTACGATAGCTATCCCTCGGACTCTCACTCCATTCCCCGGCTAGACCCAGCTACGTTCTCATATCCTGTTGAAAAATAATGGAACAAAAGGGTGAGCTCAAATAGCCCAGTAAGAAATAGCATGACTAAGATAATGACGAATAAATTATCATTAGCCTTCAACAGGTGAGTTCTTGATAGAATACAACATAATACAAGGTGTATATCAAAAACTGCAGTTAAATTCTTAAACAACGTTCAGATCAATAATAGCAGCAGAATGAGCAATCTATTAGAAGAAAAATGCAGACTATAATGTCCACTCGCTTCTCTTTTTAGTAAAAATATCATCAACTTTTATCATCTGAAATACCATTAGTCAAGATAATACAACTTCACAGTTCCTGGTCATAATCATGCAGATCAACAGTTCATCTTTGCACTACGGGCCAAAGATATTCAATAAAGCACCAACGGTCATGATTATACCAGATTCAGCCTTTGGTCATAATCATACCAATCAACAGTTCATCTTTGCACTACGGGCCAAAGATATTCAATATAACACCAACGGTCATGATTATACCAGATTCAGCCTTTGGTCATAATCATACCAATCAACAGTTCATCTTTGCACTACGGGCCAAAGAGAACATTCACCACGTGCCATAAAAGACACCGAACAGATGTATCGCCTTTAACCTAGTATATCGCCTTTAACCTATCATCTGTTCAACAATTATATCGCATCTGTGCCCCCGGCCACAGATATTCACAACAGCTTGATTCTTGATGATTAATACAAATAACAGTGATACAAATGATGAACAGAAGAACAGGATAAACAATAAGTATCGGAAGTTTACTTTGTGCAGATTCAAATAATGTCCAAATTGTCAACATGATGTGGAGTGAAATTTAAAAATGTTATTCAAGATTCTCAGTTCAGAATAACGGTTACAGTTCAATAGAAAGATTCAGAAAATAGGAAGGTTCAGTTGAAATTCAACTATTATGGAACATATAATATTTTCAGGAATTATAGAAGCAATAGTTCCATAATAAGTTTCGATTCAGGAGTATGAAAGAAAATAATATCCCTTACCGTAGCAAGTTCAAGAGTGTAAAAAATGACATTTCTTACCTTAACACGTGACTGAATATTGATTTAAATGAGATTGATCAACCTATATATTTATAATAAAATTAGTAATTACAACATGTAAACTTCAAAGTGTATAATAACTCGTATATTATGAACTATCAAAATTATATATATTTAACATAATTTTTGTAGTATAATATAATAACTTTAGAATAGTTTTTAAAATAATATTTCAAAATAAATCTTCCAAAGAAAGCTTTTAAAAATTAATCTTCTAATAGAAGAGTCTTCTAAAGGAAGATTTGTGAATACCGTGAAATATAGGAATTTATGAAATTACTACTCTTTAATAAAAGACTTACTTGAAAAATTCCTGCACTCCTTTTGGCTTTCAAACACTCAAAATAACCTTACTATGCTCAAAATTCTCTCACAATAAACTTATAAAAATATTTATGTATTTTAGATATGATTTTCTTATTCAGCAAATGGGCCTATTTATAGTAAATGAAGTCACTATGCGTAGCACGCCGGGGAAGGAAAAATTGGGGGGCTGCGCCTCCCCCCCGGCTGCGCAAACGTTTTTAAAATTTTTTTCAATACTTGCACAGTAACTTTGCACAGTAACTTTAAAAATTTTCAAAAAGTGAACAGTAATGAACAGTAACTTCTGTCGGCAGATGAACAGTGTCTGTCTTTCCCGAGATGAACAGTAACTTCCGTCAGTGAATAGTAACTTTTCCGGGAATGAATAGTAAATTCCGGGAGTGAATAGTAACTTTTGAAAAATAAAATTTTTTTATTTTTCTTGTGGGTCCAACATATAAAATAAAATAATGCTACAACAATAATTCAACAATAATGTAATAAACACGTTACAGATTATTATTAATTTAATAATATAAATTACAGTATATTTGCAACTGTGACAATTATTAGGTTCAATAATTTTAAAAATAGTGCAGCAACAATTATTGACTCAATGATATAAAATACAGTGTAATGACAATTATTAAATCAATAATGCAAAATACTGTGTAACAACAATTATTGAATTGATAACATAAAATATTATGCAGTGACAATTATTGATGAAATGATGCGTAACAGTTACGGTGTCAATTATTAGACCAATAATATGAGACACTGTGCAATACCGCGTGCTACTGTAGAGTACCGTGTGCTACAGAAAATACCATAAATTACCGTATGCTACTATTTTTTTATCACCGGTATTTTAACAGTTAGCACCGTTGACTATTTTTATTAAAAATGTTACTTCTGTCGTTTTCTATATCCGACAAATATTCCATTGTAGGGTCCACAAATAATTTGTTATTTCGGCGCCGTCGTACGGCCCGAATATTCCCCGACAAAACGAATATTCCTCGACAAAACGAATATTGTCCGACAAAATAAAATTTACACATAACATCCTTAACTTTCAATTTCGTTAATTTAACCACTTACTGTTTCAGGAAAAATATATATGAAGAAAAATTAATTTTTATATTTCATAAAATTCGGGGTCTTACAACCTCCCCTCCTTATGAAATTTCGTCCCCGAAATTGACGTACCGGGCATTTCAAAGTTATCCTCCTGATTTCCAGATGCCATACTAAACTGTGGTCACAAAATAATTGTTAGTTCAAACAAACTGACTCATCACTTCCTGTTCCTACATTCAAATCGATTCGTTAGATAACAAAATCTAATTTAGGTGGGACACACTAGTGACTGATTCTATCCGTATCTCCCCTCCTAGTTTTAACCCCAGATATCCATTAAAGACCATATCCCTAAGCTCTGATGCCAACTGTGACGCCCCCAAATCTAGGCCCACACAGCCCAAACTTGAGTCGTCAAAAGACTACAACAAAATTATTACAACAAAGCACAACGTACAACAATACCGTGTATAATAATACACAACTAAGTCTTCACTTTTATTGCCACACTATTTTACAACACGTGAAGACTACGATAGCTATCCCTCGGACTCTCACTCCATTCCCCGGCTAGACCCAGCTACGTTCTCATATCCTGTTGAAAAATAATGGAACAAAAGGGTGAGCTCAAATAGCCCAGTAAGAAATAGCATGACTAAGATAATGACGAATAAATTATCATTAGCCTTCAACAGGTGAGTTCTTGATAGAATACAACATAATACAAGGTGTATATCAAAAACTGCAGTTAAATTCTTAAACAACATTCAGATCAATAATAGCAGCGGAATGAGCAATCTATTAGAAGAAAAATGCAGACTATAATGTCCACTCGCTTCTCTTTTTAGTAAAAATATCATCAACTTTTATCATCTGAAATACCATTAGTCAAGATAATACAACTTCACAGTTCCTGGTCATAATCATGCAGATCAACAGTTCATCTTTGCACTACGGGCCAAAGATATTCAATAAAGCACCAACGGTCATGATTATACCAGATTCAGTCTTTGGTCATAATCATACCAATCAACAGTTCATCTTTGCACTACGGGCCAAAGATATTCAATATAACACCAACGGTCATGATTATACCAGATTCAGCCTTTGGTCATAATCATACCAATCAACAGTTCATCTTTGCACTACGGGCCAAAGAGAACATTCACCACGTGCCATAAAAGACACCGAACAGATGTATCGCCTTTAACCTAGTATATCGCCTTTAACCTATCATCTGTTCAACAATTATATCGCATCTGTGCCCCCGGCCACAGATATTCACAACAGCTTGATTCTTGATGATTAATACAAATAACAGTGATACAAATGATGAACAGAAGAACAGGATAAACAATAAGTATCGGAAGTTTACTTTGTGCAGATTCAAATAATGTCCAAATTGTCAACATGATGTGGAGTGAAATTTAAAAATGTTATTCAAGATTCTCAGTTCAGAATAACGGTTACAGTTCAATAGAAAGATTCAGAAAATAGGAAGGTTCAGTTGAAATTCAACTATTATGGAACATATAATATTTTCAGGAATTATAGAAGCAATAGTTCCATAATAAGTTTCGATTCAGGAGTATGAAAGAAAATAATATCCCTTACCGTAGCAAGTTCAAGAGTGTAAAAAATGACATTTCTTACCTTAACACGTGACTGAATATTGATTTAAATGAGATTGATCAACCTATATATTTATAATAAAATTAGTAATTACAACATGTAAACTTCAAAGTGTATGATAACTCGTATATTATGAACTATCAAAATTATATATATTTAACATAATTTTTGTAGTATAATATAATAACTTTAGAATAGTTTTTAAAATAATATTTCAAAATAAATCTTCCAAAGAAAGCTTTTAAAAATTAATCTTCTAATAGAAGAGTCTTCTAAAGGAAGATTTGTGAATACCGTGAAATATAGGAATTTATGAAATTACTACTCTTTAATAAAAGACTTACTTGAAAAATTCCTGCACTCCTTTTGGCTTTCAAACACTCAAAATAACCTTACTATGCTCAAAATTCTCTCACAATAAACTTATAAAAATATTTATGTATTTTAGATATGATTTTCTTATTCAGCAAATGGGCCTATTTATAGTAAATGAAGTCACTATGCGTAGCACGCCGGGGAAGGAAAAATTGGGGGGCTGCGCCTCCCCCCCGGCTGCGCAAACGTTTTTAAAATTTTTTTCAATACTTGCACAGTAACTTTAAAAATTTTCAAAAAGTGAACAGTAATGAACAGTAACTTCTGTCGGCAGATGAACAGTGTCTGTCTTTCCCGAGATGAACAGTAACTTCCGTCAGTGAATAGTAACTTTTCCGGGAATGAATAGTAAATTCCGGGAGTGAATAGTAACTTTTGAAAAATAAAATTTTTTTATTTTTCTTGTGGGTCCAACATATAAAATAAAATAATGCTACAACAATAATTCAACAATAATGTAATAAACACGTTACAGATTATTATTAATTTAATAATATAAATTACAGTATATTTGCAACTGTGACAATTATTAGGTTCAATAATTTTAAAAATAGTGCAGCAACAATTATTGACTCAATGATATAAAATACAGTGTAATGACAATTATTAAATCAATAATGCAAAATACTGTGTAACAACAATTATTGAATTGATAACATAAAATATTATGCAGTGACAATTATTGATGAAATGATGCGTAACAGTTACGGTGTCAATTATTAGACCAATAATATGAGACACTGTGCAATACCGCGTGCTACTGTAGAGTACCGTGTGCTACAGAAAATACCATAAATTACCGTATGCTACTATTTTTTTATCACCGGTATTTTAACAGTTAGCACCGTTGACTATTTTTATTAAAAAGGTTACTTCTGTCGTTTTCTATATCCGACAAATATTCCATTGTGGGGTCCACAAATAATTTGTTATTTCGGCGCCGTCGTACGGCCCGAATATTCCCCGACAAAACGAATATTCCCCGACAAAACGAATATTGTCCGACAAAATAAAATTTACACATAACATCCTTAACTTTCAATTTCGTTAATTTAACCACTTACTGTTTCAGGAAAAATATATATGAAGAAAAATTAATTTTTATATTTCATAAAATTCGGGGTCTTACAACCTCCCCTACTTATGAAATTTCGTCCCCGAAATTGACGTACCGGGCATTTCAAAGTTATCCTCCTGATTTCCAGATGCCATACTAAACTGTGGTCACAAAATAATTGTTAGTTCAAACAAACTGACTCATCACTTCCTGTTCCTACATTCAAATCGATTCGTTAGATAACAAAATCTAATTTAGGTGGGACACACTAGTGACTGATTCTATCCGTATCTCCCCTCCTAGTTTTAACCCCAGATATCCATTAAAGACCATATCCCTAAGCTCTGATGCCAACTGTGACGCCCCCAAATCTAGGCCCACACAGCCCAAACTTGAGTCGTCAAAAGACTACAACAAAATTATTACAACAAAGCACAACGTACAACAATACCGTGTATAATAATACACAACTAAGTCTTCACTTTTATTGCCACACTATTTTACAACACGTGAAGACTACGATAGCTATCCCTCGGACTCTCACTCCATTCCCCGGCTAGACCCAGCTACGTTCTCATATCCTGTTGAAAAATAATGGAACAAAAGGGTGAGCTCAAATAGCCCAGTAAGAAATAGCATGACTAAGATAATGACGAATAAATTATCATTAGCCTTCAACAGGTGAGTTCTTGATAGAATACAACATAATACAAGGTGTATATCAAAAACTGCAGTTAAATTCTTAAACAACGTTCAGATCAATAATAGCAGCGGAATGAGCAATCTATTAGAAGAAAAATGCAGACTATAATGTCCACTCGCTTCTCTTTTTAGTAAAAATATCATCAACTTTTATCATCTGAAATACCATTAGTCAAGATAATACAACTTCACAGTTCCTGGTCATAATCATGCAGATCAACAGTTCATCTTTGCACTACGGGCCAAAGATATTCAATAAAGCACCAACGGTCATGATTATACCAGATTCAGCCTTTGGTCATAATCATACCAATCAACAGTTCATCTTTGCACTACGGGCCAAAGATATTCAATATAACACCAACGGTCATGATTATACCAGATTCAGCCTTTGGTCATAATCATACCAATCAACAGTTCATCTTTGCACTACGGGCCAAAGAGAACATTCACCACGTGCCATAAAAGACACCGAACAGATGTATCGCCTTTAACCTAGTATATCGCCTTTAACCTATCATCTGTTCAACAATTATATCGCATCTGTGCCCCCGGCCACAGATATTCACAACAGCTTGATTCTTGATGATTAATACAAATAACAGTGATACAAATGATGAACAGAAGAACAGGATAAACAATAAGTATCGGAAGTTTACTTTGTGCAGATTCAAATAATGTCCAAATTGTCAACATGATGTGGAGTGAAATTTAAAAATGTTATTCAAGATTCTCAGTTCAGAATAACGGTTACAGTTCAATAGAAAGATTCAGAAAATAGGAAGGTTCAGTTGAAATTCAACTATTATGGAACATATAATATTTTCAGGAATTATAGAAGCAATAGTTCCATAATAAGTTTCGATTCAGGAGTATGAAAGAAAATAATATCCCTTACCGTAGCAAGTTCAAGAGTGTAAAAAATGACATTTCTTACCTTAACACGTGACTGAATATTGATTTAAATGAGATTGATCAACCTATATATTTATAATAAAATTAGTAATTACAACATGTAAACTTCAAAGTGTATGATAACTCGTATATTATGAACTATCAAAATTATATATATTTAACATAATTTTTGTAGTATAATATAATAACTTTAGAATAGTTTTTAAAATAATATTTCAAAATAAATCTTCCAAAGAAAGCTTTTAAAAATTAATCTTCTAATAGAAGAGTCTTCTAAAGGAAGATTTGTGAATACCGTGAAATATAGGAATTTATGAAATTACTACTCTTTAATAAAAGACTTACTTGAAAAATTCCTGCACTCCTTTTGGCTTTCAAACACTCAAAATAACCTTACTATGCTCAAAATTCTCTCACAATAAACTTATAGAAATATTTATGTATTTTAGATATGATTTTCTTATTCAGCAAATGGGCCTATTTATAGTAAATGAAGTCACTATGCGTAGCACGCCGGGGAAGGAAAAATTGGGGGGCTGCGCCTCCCCCCCGGCTGCGCAAACGTTTTTAAAATTTTTTTCAATACTTGCACAGTAACTTTGCACAGTAACTTTAAAAATTTTCAAAAAGTGAACAGTAATGAACAGTAACTTCTGTCGGCAGATGAACAGTGTCTGTCTTTCCCGAGATGAACAGTAACTTCCGTCAGTGAATAGTAACTTTTCCGGGAATGAATAGTAAATTCCGGGAGTGAATAGTAACTTTTGAAAAATAAAATTTTTTTATTTTTCTTGTGGGTCCAACATATAAAATAAAATAATGCTACAACAATAATTCAACAATAATGTAATAAACACGTTACAGATTATTATTAATTTAATAATATAAATTACAGTATATTTGCAACTGTGACAATTATTAGGTTCAATAATTTTAAAAATAGTGCAGCAACAATTATTGACTCAATGATATAAAATACAGTGTAATGACAATTATTAAATCAATAATGCAAAATACTGTGTAACAACAATTATTGAATTGATAACATAAAATATTATGCAGTGACAATTATTGATGAAATGATGCGTAACAGTTACGGTGTCAATTATTAGACCAATAATATGAGACACTGTGCAATACCGCGTGCTACTGTAGAGTACCGTGTGCTACAGAAAATACCATAAATTACCGTATGCTACTATTTTTTTATCACCGGTATTTTAACAGTTAGCACCGTTGACTATTTTTATTAAAAAGGTTACTTCTGTCGTTTTCTATATCCGACAAATATTCCATTGTGGGGTCCACAAATAATTTGTTATTTCGGCGCCGTCGTACGGCCCGAATATTCCCCGACAAAACGAATATTCCCCGACAAAACGAATATTGTCCGACAAAATAAAATTTACACATAACATCCTTAACTTTCAATTTCGTTAATTTAACCACTTACTGTTTCAGGAAAAATATATATGAAGAAAAATTAATTTTTATATTTCATAAAATTCGGGGTCTTACAATTATATGTCATTTATAATATTATACCACACACAAATAATAACAAAATTATTTTTATAATGTATGGTATGATCTACACGATCACTACAAATCTAAATTTAATTATGTTCAAACATAATTATTATATCCTAAGAACAAAATCAGTACATATCTAAACTGTTTTGATAATCTCAAGTGCTCTGTTAATCTCAACTGCAAAAATGCTATCATTACTAATTTAATTATATTATAACGTAATATTATACAATTTATTTACACTTATATAACAACATTAATTATATTACAGCCATTTATCTCAATCCCACGTTAAATCTAAACTTATGCCACGTGTCGCTCTATGATGAAACATTACTGGAAATGTCACTCGCAGCAATACATAAATGGTAATGCATGGATTATACATATTGCTCAAAACTACAATTATACAATAGATTCGTATGAATTTTTTTTTCTAATGTTGTATTCATATATCAGTCAAACTATATTGACTTGCCACAATTTCAAATTAATATTATTCAATAATTTAATTTTTGAATTGTTTTATTATCTCATTTTTTGCTAATGACTCTGATACATAAATATATGATATTATCCAATAATTTGAATTTTTAATTTTTTTAAAAATAATTCTGAAGTAAAAAAATATGTAATATTATCCCATTATTGGGCTTTAGAACTTTATTTACAAAAAAAAATCATGCATAATTTTTAAAATTTTTAAATTTCGTTAATCAGACAAAAAAAAATTAATATTATCTCATAAATACAAATCTAAACTGATATTATATCCCAAAATTGCATCAATTCTAAATTGATATTATATCCCATAATTTTATTTTATATTATCTCAAATTAATTGGTGATTAATCTAAACAATTTTTAATTTTTAATTTTTTTTAACAAAACGAATAATCCCGCCGTAACGCGCGGGGTTGTATCTAGTATTTACTATTTATCAACAAAAAAAAATATTAGGTCTTTTTTCCTGTGTAGATTTTTGTGAGTAGTGGCATCAGATCTCCACGATATGTTTGTGGCAAAAAAATTGGCTTTCATATTGTGTGGCCGAAATATGTAGCTTTCACAGTTTAAAATTGTCATGCCAACTAAATACGTATATATATATATAGAGAGAGAGAGAGAGAGAGAGAGACAGAGAGACAGAGGAAGGTTTAAAAATATATTTCTTAAATAACATACTTCTTTAAGTAGTATATATTTATCAAAACGATGTCATTTTAAAGATTCTTTGATGACATTTTTATAAATAAAAGAAAAATAAGTGGGGCCGCAGAATATCACATCTTATTTTAATATTATTTATAAAAAAAATTCAAAACGATGTTGTTTTGATAAAGGTATGTTACTTAAAGAGGTATGATTTAAATCTGTTATACATATATATATATATATATATATATATATATATATATATATATATATATATATATATATATAACGGTGTCTCGAGATTCTCAACACATTCTTCTTACGACAGCAAATAATTTGGGTCTAATGGAACTGTTGACTCATCACATATTTAGGAGTGTAAACGGATATAAATGAATCTAAATACAATAGTATCCATACAGAAAAATTAATTCGCTATCCGTATTCGTATCCAGTATTCGGCGGATTTTAAAAATGCTATCTATATCCGGTATTCGAAATAATATCCGAATACGAATAATATCCCTTTTCATTTATTTTATTCGAATAAACAGATTATTCGAATATTCGGATATTCGAATTCGTTTATCAGTTACCTAATATAAAATTCATTCAAATTATTTACAAAAATAAAAAAAAAATTGAATAATTATTCATAACCAATTACAATTTAAAGTTTAAACCATACATATTAATGAATTAATGTTAATTTATTTATTTTTAATAAATACAATAATCAGTACTCTAAATTATAATTCAAATAAGTTTTCATTATTTTTGAAATTCAAAATAAATGTTCTACTTATTAATATTTAGGTGTCTATTAATAAATAGATATTCATTTTATATGTTAATTTACAGTAATACTATAGTGTGTATGAAAATTTATAATCTATAATTATAGCATTTAAATGATATTTATAACACTTGTTAAATGATACATTTTAGATATATTGTAACACTATATATAACTAGAATAAGGGAAAAAAATAATAAGTTTTAAAGTATAGTTCATTAATAAATGAATTTTAATTTATTTATTTTTAATAAATACAATAATCAATGTTCTAAATTATAATTCAAATAAATTTTATTATTTTTGAAATTCTAAATTTCAAAATGAATGTTCTACTTATTAAAGTTTAAATGTCCATTAATAAGTTGATGTCCATTTTATGTGTTTGGAGTAATACTGTAGTGTATATGAATATTTATAATATATAATTATAACATTTAAATGATATTTATAATATTTGTAACACTTGTTAAATGATCCAAAAGTTATATTGTAACACTTGTTAAATGATATTTATAACACTTGTTAAATGATACATTTTAGATATTTTAACTTTATAATAATAAAAATTCATTAACTATAGTTAAATCAAGTTATTTCAGTTTATTAATATTATAATAAAAGTGGTATTTCCTACATTTTAGAAGTGAAATGACATATTTTAAAAATAATGTTCGTATAATAGTGAAAATTAATTATTATATAAGGAATGTCACTTAAAAAAAATTATTTTGCTTATTATATATAAAAGTAATTCGGATACGGATCTGAATTCGGATATCGGATTCCGGATATCCGCCGGATATATTTACAGTCAGATGTTAAACGAATACGAATACGCCTATATCCGTATTCATATCCGATTATTTGCGAATACCTTTAAACCGAATATGAATATATCTTTTTTTTTCAAATGCGAATAATATTCATTTTTTTTTTAATATAGATGCAGATAATTACGAATTTTCCGATTACAATTTACAGTCCTACACATCTCAATGTCCCATCTCAGTTTATTGAAAGTGGATTGCGTAGAAGTTCAAGTTGAAAGTATCCCTGAACTGAAGACAAATTGATAAACTGGGAGTGTATATACACATAATATTAAAATTATGATATATTATTAAAATTAAAATAATTTTATCTAACTATTTTATTAATAGCAGGTTATAATTTTAACATTGCTCATATATAATTAATATTTTTATAAATAAAAGTAATAATTCCACAAATTTTAGTAAATAAATTCCACATGAGTTTTAAGATCAAATTTTATTTATAAAAATATCAATTCTCAATTTTAACTCTATTTCCCCCCTAAACTTTCATTTTTGAAACTTTCTTTTGTGGATAAAGTTACGTCATATATAGTCGGCGACCAAGATCAAACTCTTTAATGTCCTATGAAGTCTTTGCCGTTTTCTGATTTGGGGTTCCCAAGGACGCTTGTTTTCTTTAATATAACTTAATTTAGCAACAACAAAAAAATAGAAGAAAGACTTGAACCTCATCCGTTGACTCTTAACTATGGGAAAGATTCAAAAATTTATGATAAGTTTATTTTTATATTAATAAAATACTGATACGTAAATTAAGGAACGTTTTCGTAAATAATATTTTATTAATTTAAAAATAAATTTATTATAAAATTCACTTTATATTAACCGAATTTCTATTTGAAATAGTAATTTACGTCCTATAAATTCATATGTTTCCGTGTTTAATTTATCTAACAAAAAACTCCAATAAAGCGAAGAAAGTTGTTCACAAAGATGGCCTCTGGGGCTCGAAAGATATTATTTCCGGTGGGCAAGAAGAGGAAATCGACGAGAAAGCAATTCTACTACAATGACCACCTTGAAATGTATGTCAAGGTTTCTCACTCATCCCATTTTATGAATTTCATTCGTAGATAAATTGATTTGGTCATTACTACGGTTTCGTAGTATGCTTCTGCTTCACTTTTTGTTTTTCTTTCTTTTGTCGTGCTTCAACTGCATGCATCAACTTTGATACCTCCTCTAGCTTCATTCTCTTTGCTCTGTTTCATTTTCTTTTTACGCTTTACTTTTCAAATTTCCCTCATCTATTTATATCTATCTATGTTCATCTTAATTTGATATTATTTTCTCCTTTGTTCAGTATAAGTTTAGAGTTAAACGCGATATATATATACCTCCATTTCTCTCTCTCTCTCTCTCTCCCTCTCCCTCTCTCTCTCTCTCTCTCTCTCTCTCTATATATATATATATATATATATATATATATATATATATACTAGCGATAACCCGTGCCTGAAGGCACTGTATAATTCAAAAAAAATTAAAAATAAATCATGGACACAAAAAATTATCCATCTAAGGTTTCACATGATAAAACCCACATCACATGGGTGAAATTCACACACCAATTATCAATGATAAAACCCACATCACATGGGTGAAATTCACACACCTGTTCTTACTTATCTAGCCTGTATGAGAACAATTATCCATCTAAGGTTTCATATCACAATACCCCTGTTATATGCACTAAAAAAATACAAATTACTCCAACCAGGTTGTACTTTCTTCACAATATAAACCAGTTGTTCTTCGATTTTTTTGATAAAGAAAGAACAAAATGAAAAAGAACGATGGCACAAAATAATGCAAAGCATCTAAACATGACTTTCATAGAACTTTAGATCAAAAAATTCAACAAAGATGGCAGTGAGTAAGAGTAAAATCTTTTGGAGAATTTTGTCGAACAATTTATAGGCCACTGTTTTGAGTGAGAGATAAATAGATAGGGAGAGGGAGAGATCATTAAACCGAAACAACAAAATCACAAACAAAGATCATTCACCTTAATTCCTGGGTATCCTTCCTTGTGGATACATCTTTATGCACAAAATTAATAACAATCAATTCAAATCAAACAAAAATATTAGTATGTAACCAAAAAGGCTAACTATAACCAACAAATCCAAGAATAGAAGAATTTAAGATTTTATACTTTTATAACTAACTCAAAATATCCAACATATGAGTCCAAAGTAGTTGGGGTGTATGGTTTTATAACCTTTTCACCTTGGCTGTCCTTACCCCTGTTTGATAATTACATTTTAGAATAGTCAAAAACAATAATTTATACCCAATATTCCGATGATAAAACATCACACAATCTGATACAAAATTATCTTTTATTCAATCCAAAAATGTAGAGATCATTGGTAAAGATCAAGTCAATCAATAGAACCTGCAACTTATATGTTGTCCGATTGGAAGGCCTAAAACTGAAGTAGGTCTCGGAAGTGCAAATTTAAATTTGGCCACATTATGGCTTAGCTGTGTGCGCTCCACAAGCTTGAATTGCTTGAAGCTATCAGGGTTTATGCAACCTAACCCAAATACAAAAGTTTATAGATAATATAAAACACTAAAAATTCACAAGATATTTATCTTCAAATTTACAAAGAATCAAGATTTAGCCACAAATAACACACAGTATAGTCTAAATTCTTCATTTACCCAAAAATCCATTAGTCTATCTATACATTAGAGAAGTTGGTCAAACCTTTAGATTTCGTGGAGGAAATAACGTAAGCAGCTGTGGCAGTAACCCCAACAGCGGCAACAACAATACCCAGAAGCTCAGATCATATTCTTGCATATTCTTGTTATCCAACAAAAAAATAGCTTTAAAATGAAAAGTGACAAATGATGAATCAATATAAACATGAAGAACTGAACCCAACATCCCAATTATTAAGTAGAAAATGCAAAATGATGTTAGAATGGATAAAAAAAATTATAATCAAAGAAATTTGCCTCTTCCAAGGAGTATGAAGCAAACATTGCAAAGCACAAACCATTAGACCAAACAGTATAATAAAATAGAAAACCTTGGAAAAGTAATGACTACACACCTTTAGCTCCTTGCTGTTGACCTTAACTGAGATAAGCTTCAAATCTTGCCCATGATGCTGAAGCTGCTGCTGATGATAAGTCCCCATATCATACGCATCCTCCCCATCCGCATAATACTTCGCCTCCACATCATGAATCTAGTAATCCAACGTAACCGTATACAAATTAAACGCCGCCCGATTACTCTTCCTCACGTGCAGCGACACGTAATCGGCCCCGAAAACCTGTTCCATGGCGTTCTGCGCCACCGTCATTAGCTTGGTGGCGAGACCCAATTTTCGGTGGGTCCAGAGGACGGCGAGGGAGGTTATGTGTTCGTGGCATTCAGAGCTCTCTTCCTCCATTTTGGCCAAGACATAGCCGACGATTGCTCCCTCAGATTGTGTTTCGTACAGATTGTGTATGTGAGTTGCGTCCGTTTTGTCCCTCAGATTTTGATTTTGATGGTGTATGTGAGTTTTGTTCCTCATATTTTGATGGAGATTGTTGGTTGGTGATGGCGGAGATAGTTCGAAGTGGGAAACTGGGAAAAATGAAAAGAGTTAATTTCAAATTTTGAAATCACCAAACAAATCAGAAGCAGATAGAGAACTTATAGAGGGGGAATCAGTTAATCATGATCGTTCTTTGTTGAAGCCATCTAATGAATTGAGACCGTCGGATTTGAAGATTTATTTTCTCTCTCCGCTCTATTTTATATAATAGATATATATATATATATATATATATATATATATAGAAAGAATCAAGAGCATACCCACTTAGCAAGTATACCAAGCATACCCCCTTTAGCGACGAATTGGACGACGGATGAATCAAGCATAGATTCATCCGTAGCTATATATTTGTCCGTCGCTATATGTTGTCCGTCCCTAAAAGCTATAGCGACGGATGAATCTATGGCGACAGACCAAACCGTCGCACGGTCCGTCGCTAAAGGGAGTATGTTTAGTATACTCTTGATCCTTTCTATATGTGTGTGTGTGTGTGTGTGTGTGTGTGTGTGTGTGTGTAGCATTTTTGATATTTTCACATGAAAACCGTCATTATAGATCTATAACGACGGTTTTTATGTAAAAATATTGATTTTCATATATCAATTGTCAGGACAGATACTCTCTACTTACTGTAAGGCCCTTCACTAGCTATGCATATATAATTGTATTTGATGAATTTCTGTACTCTAAAATCTATTCTCTTTTTGTTTGAATATTCAAGGGTGCAGATTTCGCTTATATCTTCAGCATGCCAAGTTGTCTATGCCTTCCTAATTACAACACTCATCGGCTTCCTCCAACTTATGTATCAAAATCAAACTGTGTCACCATTTGTGACACACCCAACTAATATCAAGGCTTTTCTCACAAGTTTATGTGTCTACTGCTCGATACTAGTAGCTAAAGCTGTACTACGTCAAACTCATTTCACACAATACTCTCGAATTCTCACCTGTGTTTGTCTAATTTCCGGAGTTATTTGTTCCCTCTCGTTACTAACAATTTTTCTTACAAGCTAGCTCACAGACAAAATTCAATGGGGCAACCAAATCAGATGGTATGAAATCACATAGTAATGGTTTGTAGGGATGAGCATATTACGGAAAGAAGATTGGGCAAGAGTCAAATGTTTGGGCCATAATACAAGCTATTTTCCAAGAGGAATTATCAGGTTTATGTCATGGCTGTACCTATATATGTTGTAACTAGTTTGTCTAGTTTGTCTTACTACAAGAGGGCTATTGTGTCTAACATGATTTGAATAGAAATGCAGGAAGGTAAAGCCTTGCTATTTAGATAATACTCCCTCCATTACACAAAAAGAGTCTCATTTGAAAATTCTGCAATTATTAAGAACGTACTTTTATTTTACGTTTATTCCTAATATTCAACAAATGAAACTCATTTTTGTGAAACAAAGAAAGTAACAAAGATATTTAGCACAAAAAAAAGTACTAAGAGTGTGCTTCTTGAGGGTTCCAGTGCAACATGAGAGAATCCAAAAGAACAACTGTATTATATCAATGCGACTATGCTGAAGAGAATTGCTAGAAATATGTCCTTAGCTATCATCCTCTTACATTATATTTTTGGAAAATAATTCTATTTCTTCAAACAAATCCTTATTCCCAACTTTGAATTCCGTAGAATGACATGAGGTTGATAAGAAACTCACAAACTTCTCCTAATCCTTCGGAGGTGATAACCAGCTTCTCTATATGCTCCTCTGTGCTGCCATCCTGAGCATTTTCTGTGTATATACGCTTCCTGCATGACTGCAAGAGTAAGGGAAAATAAATCAATAAATTTGATAAATTCATATCATGTTCTTGAAATTGCATCAGCTGTGGTGTTTGGTAAAAGACTTTATAGAGAGATACGTACACAATCTATAAGCCAGTTGAATGTGCCATATTCATGAATATATATATACACACTTGAGGAAAATATGTAGACCATCCCATTAATTTTGTCTTTTATATATGAATGCTATTTATGGTTCCCCAAATCTTATAGAAGCCTAAAGACAAGTAAACAAATAAAAATAATGTATATAAAGGTATATATCATCACCTGGAACAGCCGTTTCAGTGCAGTTATTTGTTCAGCCTTCAAGTACCCTGAAGCAAGTAGCACTCGAAACAAAAGCACCACTTCTGGGCTCAAATTACTTGTTGATTAAGGATAACCAACACCTACTAACTTATCCTACATCCCATAGTAACTAAGTCACATGGAGTATGCTAATTTTAGTGACTTCTATTAGATACTTCTTTCTCAAAATAACCTGATTCAAGTTGCTGGTTCTTCACACCCCTCCCCCCTCCTCCCTCCTCTTTTTTCTTTTTGAGGACTCTACTATTACAATTCAATTTTTTGAGAACATATATTAATTACAATTCGATTTTAGGGATAAGTTCAATCCTAGAGATATAGAGGAAACATGGGAAAGGAGTCAAACGAAACTTTGAAAAAACTTACCTCTTCAATACATAGCTATGTTGTTTTAGACATTATTAAGAGATAGAATCAAACATGTAACCTTGTATACGAAAGAACACGTTTTTTTTACTAGGCAATCTTTGGCCTCCTCCCGCGTCCGTCTCCTTTACGTAACTAAATTTGTACGAGTGGATCTATGAAGGGTCTCATCTTAATCTGTGAAGATTATTGACTCGAAGGCTTAACTTGAAGGTAGAAAATAGCATAGAAAATGTATAGATTAGTCTGTTAAGGTTGAAGGTCGCATTTAAAAAATTGCAATTTTAGCAAATAATTAATGTTAATCGGAAAGACTTTTTGTGACAATTCGGATTACTTGAATTTTACTTTTTAATAAATCACTTCAAAAGTTAATAATGATCTTTATAATGAGGTCAATAATAATCTTTATAATGAAGTCAATAATGATCCTCATAATTTGGAAACGGGGAAGTTCTTTATGAATCATAGATTAACAATACTAAAAAAAATTAAAAAATCTTATTTGTAAATATTCAATTTTTAATTAAAGAATGGAAATATTCAATCGTGTCCAATCTGGGACAGAGCCAGAAATTTCAATTGGAGCTGGTTAAGAATATTATAATACCAAAATTTAGTGAACTATAAAAATAAACACAACAAAAACTAAGAATTTTATATCCATAGTATGACATTTTAAATCTATATTCAGCAAATGGTTTCAATAAGTCCAAATTCCAAATTAGAGAAGATAAAGATGAGGTTGGGTAATAAGGATAAGGATGGTGGTGCTAAATGACACAAAGACTTGGCTAAAAGAACAAGTGTTTGCTTACTCATTGCCCAAAATGGCAAAGGGAAGGGTACATTCCACATTGAGATATAGTAAAGAGAGAGATAGAGAGAGAAACAAAGAGAGCTAGAGCTTTTAGAGAGTTGATGAAGATGATGATGATTCTAAGAGGCTCCTACCTCAACAAAGAGGTGCATTGATAATCCCACACTGCCTTCCTATTCTGTTTCCTTCCGCTTCTGTAACTGATGAATATGATGTAGTAGTAGTGACACTATAAACTTGTGATGCTGCTCGTGATTCTGCAGCTGCTGTTACCGTTGGGGCCAAGCTAGGGCCCACCAAACTGACTATATACTCCGCCCATGTGTGCATTCCGTGTATCAGGGAGGATGTAGACATTAAATGGAATTAATTGGTCTGATTTGAGGAAGTAAGGTGAGGAAATAAAAAGAAAAACGTGACTGCAGTTGCGGTCACAGGACCCACTGTGGGTCCCCCACTGTTTTAAGTCAATAAAATATTCAAACGACTAAAGATACAAATTTTTTTTCTCTCCAAAAAAAAAACGAGATAAAATATATATTATTTAATAGAATTTATTAATATAAAATAATAAAAATATTTATCATTTTATGAATCTCGTAGAATCACTAAAAAAAAAATTTAATAAATTTTACTCACTTTTTTGTACTTTCACCTCTCTTTTTTAATATATGTTAACAATATATTTTGCAGGAAGACCAAGATAGTATTTGAGTATATTAAAATAGGATTAAGATTTCCTTCATTACACTTATTTTTTAATTTTTCACAACACATATTTAACAACACAAATATCATATTTAACGATAAAATAAAATTTGTTATAAATAATTAGCGACTTAATAAAATTTGTTAAAAGTGTTATTAAAAGCTATATATGTGTTGCTAAGTATGTATTGGGTGAGATTTGAAGATTTTTATAATGAAGGGGATCCTAATCTATTAAAATAATATATCAATTAATCAATACTAATATATAATAAGCCAAGAGCCGATCCAGATTTGAGTTATTTTGATTAATTTTGGTGAGTTATTTGTTAATTGGTAGGTGAGTTTAGCTTTAAAAAATAACTAAACTACTATATACGCTGTTGATGAAAACTTCAATTTTTTAAGAAATTGACATAGTCAATTTCGTTGATACTGAGTTTAGTCGAGATTAACATTAAAAACACTCTAAATTAAAGTGCTATATACTCTCAATCAATTATTCATATTCTCTAATTACCTTTTCATTTTTCTAGACTACTCAAAATTTTATGTGCATGTTTGTATACAATCAATAATGCAAGTATAAATAATATTTGCCATTTGACAACGTCAAATTTATCCTCGAATTTATTTTATCTTTATCTATAGACTTATACTTTAGTCCTAATTCAATTTTAAACTTTTTTGTATTTCTCGAATTTATATCATTTCCTAAGAAAAAATTATTTAACAGTAGAACCTGCAAAATTGGTGGTTGACCCATCAACTCGTCCACTAGCCCATGATTTAGTGGGTTAAATTATTTATTTAATTTAACAAGTCTTAACTAATTATAAGAAAAATAAATTGGTTAGGGGGTAAAAATCGTGGGATATACGGGTAAATGAAATGCATGGTCCAACGTCATATTCCGACCCTACCATAGGCCAGGGTTGGTCATTTTTTTTGATTTTTTGGTTAATCGGATCGGTCCGAATCGATCGATTCGGTATAAAATAGACCGATTCGATATAAAATAGACCGGTTCGATATCGGTTTTGTATCAATTCCGGTCCACCATTTTGATATTCGGTATATACCGGTTTTATTATTTTATTATTATTAATAATAAAAAATAATTAATAATAATAATAATTTTTGGCAAAAATATAACCGAACCAGTTTACCGGTATACCGAAAATCGGTCCAACAGGTTCCGGTATGAGAATTTTGATAGGTTCGCCACCGGTTCGGTTTGGTACCGGTCCGGTTCGAACCGAATGAACACCCCTACTATAGGCTAGCCGACTGGGTAGTCAAAGGTGAGAGAAATAATTAGTAGGATTTTCAGCTCCTCTGACTACATACTCCTTCAATGTCATCAGCGACACTAATGCGGCATGAGATCTTCTGTAATTAAAATTATCTGTTTTTTTATGTTAAGACTTATAACGACGGTTTTTAGGGTTTATGGTAATGGTATATCCCGTCACCGTAGTCCTATAAAATAATAGGGTTATAGCGATGGTACATACCGTTGCCATAGACTCTAAAAACTATCGTCATAGGCCTCGCCACAGATAAACAAATGAGTTGGCTACAGATGATTTAAGACGCACTAATGTTACGTTTGGATTGAGATAATAGAATGAAAAAAGAAATAAAATAAAAAAATAGTATATTTAATAATTATTTTAGAAGATAAATCATTTTAGTGAAATAAAAATTTATTTCATCATCTTTGTTTTTGAATTCATGTGAGAGATGATGAAATAAAACTCATTTTAATAGAATAAATATATACAATAATTTTATCATTATATTATACCACTCATTATCACTAATAACTAAACATATATTTAAAATATCTTAAAATTATTTTATTTTCTCCTTTATTCTATTCTTACAATTCAAACTTAATATAACAACGTGGTCAATTGGTCTAACAGTGAGGAAGTCTTATAGATAGAGGCCGAGTATAAAGAATGATTTGGGTTCATACATAAAAGAATGGGTTCGAGTCTTATGTTTTCTTCTGTTAAACTTCTTACAGTTTAAAACTTTGGCTCGATTAATGGCGACTAGACATGGTAAAAGGTGTGAAGATTCAGTGGGTGATCATATCCAAATACCAATTATATTAAATGGGGTTAGATTAATAGACAGAGAATGAAATTTATAAATGGTTCTTCACATTTGCTAATTCAACTCCAAATACATACTTATCTTTAAAAACTAACTCATTTCAAAATTTATTTATTATACTTCTAAATAATTTCAATATTTCTTTCTTTAAAATTTTATATTTTCTCTTTTTAAAATATTTACTTTTTCTTTCTAAAGTATTTATTTTCTCTCTCTAAAATATGTTAATGTTATCATTTTTTAATACTTTTTCACAAATTTTTGACGAAGGTAATATCATCAAGATAAAAAAATAAAAAATAAAAGGAAAAAACTAGTCGACGTAAAAACACAATTAAAATTATTTAAAATAAATATTATAAACTATTGAAAATGTACTAGTCATTACAATTTTGTTTCATAATCTATATTATAAAGCGTGCAGCTTTATTTTTTCAAGTTTAAAATATCTCAAACTTTCAACGATCTTATAGTTAAAAAGGAGAAAGCATAATTGATATTAAATGAAAGTTAGTTTAGTCAATTTTTTTTATTAATATTAATTAAAAACATAAATAAATAAACTGCATCAGTTTTTAGTTTATTTTTTTTGGATAAAAACTCCCAGTTTGATACACAGAAAAAACTAACTCTTGTTGTCATATTGAGACATTATTATTAGTTTCAAACTCACCATGGAATACCACACTAGCAGCGGCTTTCACTTAGTAAGCTGATAACCATGCACGCATGTATAGGAGCTCAATACGAATATACAATCAATACATGATATAGCAAACACTCTAATTCATTGTACTAGCCAAATCTATTATGGTATGTTCGCTAGTAGTATTTTGGAGGGAAGTTTAAGAAATGAAAGGAAAATTTGGACGCCTTTTTCCTAAAATTAGAAAGAAATTCCGTTCCCACCGAAATAAAACTCAAAAACACATCATAAAATTGGAAAGAACTTCAGTTCCCATCAAAATTAAAATCACAAACACACCATTAATCTGCACGAATGCACGCTACATTAACTTTCAAACAAGAGAAAATCATCAAATATCAACGGACTAGAATACAAAGGCGCATGGCTAAGAAAGATTTGGTGTATATTTCATAATTCAAAGATAACAATAACTGCAAACAAGCATAAATTTCTGATAACTTAATCAACCTAGGAGCCTTATCAGCTCCAAGTTTACAGCCTTAAATCCAAAACAGAAAAGGCAACAAACTTTTGACCTGAATGGCGTGACTTACAAAAACAAAAATAATCAAAATCACGAGACCTTTCCTAAAATATAACCCTAATGCTGCTGCAGGGACATCTTCCTTTAACTTACATTCTCAACCTTCATTCCATATCAAAACTCAAAAACCGACCTCAAGCCCTTATTTCGAACCCCTCCCCCCACCCCCAAAAGAGTAATATTCGCTTTCTTTTAATTCTTATAATGTAGGGACTGACATCTCTTTTCATGAATGATACAAAAAGAAAGCTATAGATCTGATTGGAATAAGAGAATAGCAGAGAGGGTAGTGAATTCACCCCTAGATTTGTAAACTATTAACCCATGTATCAACTTTTTAATAAAACTCAGGCCATTCTATGTGGTGTCAAGAGGATTGCACTGCCAGTCGTTGTAGATGTTCAATGAACACCTGAAGATTCACATCATCTGTGAAAATCACATCCATCCCGGCCGCCATTTCAGAAGCATTATTATATGTCGCTGACGGGTTCAACTTTGCCAATAGAAATCTTGCCTGCTCAACATGACATAAAACATGCAAAAAAATTGAGTTACGAAAAAAGTGGTATCACTGCCCATAAAAAAGAGTTTTCTAGACTCCTTGTTCAAAAAGGCTGACTAAGTAACACAATTAGTAAGATAAATGATGACCTGAGAGCCATGTTGATCGCAAACCACCAATCTTGGGACAGGGAATCGGTCGTGTATGATCAGTTGGGAATCATCACGAGGAGCTTGCAACAATTGTGCAAATGCCTACAAAGAGCAGAAGTGCTGTTAATTAATTGACCAAAGTTCATGCACATATATGCATCAAATTATTTATTTTTATTTTTATTTTAATATTAAGCCTGAAAATTGTTGCTCTCTCCAAATCATTGTTTGGGTGCTCTTTCTATAAGTCGCTATTTTTAACTATTATCTATGAATCCTAATTGTTTGCCACTCCCTTTCTTAGTCCTTCACAAACCCCAAATCAGTCTTCCACTCTTCCTAGTTTCTACAATCAAGACCCAACACTCGAAGTATTCACCTCAGGCCCTCACTTATAAGAAGTTCTTGCGAGAAAAGAAATGCTTCCCCCAGCAAACTCCAAGTGTGTGCCTCCCTCTCCCTTTCTTCCATTTTCTCCCCTCTCGCTTCATCTCCTCAGTTCTTCCCCAGCTTCAAAATCTATTCTTTTACATAATAAATTTATACTCTTAACATTCTTGTCATGTCCTCCCTTCTTCACAGTTCACACCAAAGAATTTTATATTTAGTTGTTAACCAAAGACTTAAATATAAATTACTACCTTAAACTATTACTCTTTTTCCACTTCGGTGATCCAGCTTTAAATTTTTTCAATTAGATGATTAAACTATTATTTTTTTTCATTTTCATTCAATTAGACATGCTATATGATAAACTGATGAGTGCATCTCTGAATAGGTCCATCTCCAGCTTATGTGTAATTAAAAAGGTTAATTCAAACTTTTTTTTCACATTCATGGTACATTGTAGGGTATATATGTCAAACTATATTTTGTCCAACATTAAAACTAAATAAAACCATTCCTTACTAAATCAAACAAATCAATTCAATCCTCCCCTCCCCCCTCCCCCCTCCAAAACGCAGAGCCCTAAATCGGAATCCCAAAAAAATCGTATTCGATCAACTGAAAATTGAAAACAAAGATTTACCAGTACAACAAAACAATGAGCAACAACAAATACAACAATGGATTACAAGAATTATCAGTACAACAAGAATTTCAACCTGGCAACAAAAACCCATTTTACAAAGTCATCTCTGCCCTAATCCAATGTCACAATATACACAAAAATTCAATACTCATTCTTCAAAATTCTTCGTATTGAGAACAAACCCATCAACAAATTAAACGGATTTGAAGAATCTTGAACGCAAACACAACATAGAGAACAGACAAAATATTGGGAATTCAGTGCACAAGAAAGCCGTTGCATCAGATTTTTGGGCACCCATAACTTCCCGTCAGAAAAAATGGGGGCGACATTGCTATTTGTTTCGGCGTAGCCCTAAAGGATGTAATCGATGTTGTTAATTCCATGAACAAAGATTTCAAGGAGAGGTAAATGTCAAGGTGGTGATGAGGGAGTTATCAATGGTGAAATTGGAGAAGGAATTGTTGGTGATTGGAATGGTTTTCGAGGGTAATAAAGTTGGGTGGCGAGATTAGGTGTTGAAGACATGGAGATCGGAGAAAGAGAGGCGTTGGGGGATTATGTGGTCTGGGATTAGAAATGGGTCGAAGTTTATGGTGGTGGAGTTGGCTTACCAATGAAGGGGTGGCGGTGATGGGAAGGGTTGCCGGGATGAAGGGATGGCGTCAATTTGTTTGTCTGCTTTAGTACGGATCGAGTAATATTATTTAGTCTTAGCTTTAATGCTAGACAAAAGATGGTTTGACAAATTTAACCTCCAACGTACAATGAATGTGAAAAAGAAATATTTGAAAAAACCTTTTTTAATTACACATAAGCTGGAGATAGGCCTACTTAGAGATCCACATCATCAATTTCTGACGTGATATGTCTAATTGAATGAAAGTGCAAAAAAAATTATAATTTAATCATCTAATTGAAAAAATTGAAAGGTGGATCATCGAAGTGGAAAAAGAGCCTTAAACAAAATAATCTAACCTTTCATTTTGTTATTCTTTTCTGCTACTTCTATTCTCGTTCTATAGTTGAATTATTTACTAGTTTAAAAAAAATAAGTTTATTCTCATTATGTAAACTTCAAAATCTATAGACATGCATGATACATCTCAGTGCCTTGAGGCTTACGCCACACTTTCAACTGTTGAAACACTACTTCCCACAAAAAAATAGGTCAATAACAGAATCATAGAACCAAGAGTACACACCTGGTGTTCTGGCTGGTTCTGATAACCCATGTTTCTCCACTGAGCCACAGTCATTCCATGAAAAATAACTACACTGAAATATGAATCCAACAAAAGAATACGATCTGCAGCAATTGATGCCACGTCCAACAAAGCTGGTGAGGGCAGTGAATTAAATGAATAAGATATTAGGGATGGTTGTATCATGACAGCAGAATTAGTTATATTCTCCCGGTCTAACAACATTCGGAAATAAGCCGTCTCATCTGGACTATTGTTGAACACCTGCCGAAAGGAGGGGGAAAAAGTAAAAGGAAGAAACATACATTCAAATTAAATACATATACAAGTTTATAAAAGAAAATTATAACAGAAAACTCAAAATAATGTAACTAGACATGACTACCTGCACAAATTGCGATCTTCGCAAATTAAACATGAATTGCGGAAACAATGAAAAACAGGGGTTTAACGTAAATGAAGATGGATCATCCTTCCGGTAGTCACCAAATTTGGAACAAAGACGGATAAGGTTCCGATCTAACCACCGTGTGGCATCAAACCCTTCCTGACAAATAGAAAATCATACGTGAAACAGTCAACTAATCACATGAGAATCAAGAACGAGAGAAGTATAAAAATAAAAGCACATATAAATTAAATGGATGCAACATGTACCTATACAAGGGAATGAAGGAATTGTGAATTTATAAGATTAATCAAATTTTGAATCTTAGTATTCTGTATGACTTAATTTTTTGAATTGGATTCCAATAACGGAAAAACAAAAAAGCATAACAATGTAACGCCAAATCATTGTTCATCCACGTAAAGTCTAAAATATACCAAGTTTCCACGAGGAAAATCAGAAATGAAACATTGCAGCCAAAACTAAGAGTTGCAGCGGGAACAAAAACCCAATAGACTTTCAGCTCGTCTCCAGGCCCAACAACAATTCTAGGAAAAATACTCAACCACAGACCAATATGCTTTATAAATTCGCTTTTCCCGTTGGCTCTCTAACGATAGGCATTTTAACTATCTTGCCTTTTAACAAAGTAATAAATTATGGGATATGGGAACATTTTACAAGAGGCTTAAAAGCCGTCAACGGATCACCCCCAACCCATCACAATTCCCTTTATGTACATCGTATAAGTATAGATATTAGATAGTAAAAGTACCTCCATCTCCATTTTATGAGAAGTCAATCTTGCGATTACTACAGCAGCAGTTTCTTGATCAAATCCTTGTACCAATTCCTGCAAAACCACTTGACATTAACATTTCACCTTATGCAGTTCCTCTTGCACACTGACAAAACAGTAATCAAACAACCAACATTCATCTATTCTTTTGGTTTTTAATGCTAATTTTCTGCTCAATAACCTGCTACAGGCGTCAAGATGGCTTGTACATTTCTGGCAAAAAGCTATATACGTTATTTACTCTAGATGGGAACTCTGCTATACGTATTTATATATTATGACTAAGGAATGGCTCGCATGATAAAGGCATTACTAAATTGAAAAAATGGAAATTGAACTTGTGTCATTACATACCTCCGAGCCAACAGCACCATTTGTCCATCTTCTACTAATGGTTGTAACTCTCAGCCTTTGTTGACAATCGGGACTCTGATAACTGCATTTTTAAAATGAAAACCAATAAATTTCAATTACACAAGAAGCAATTCAGTTTTGCCTACTGGAAACGGTAAAGGCTAAGACAGTCAATGTATTATGATAAAGTTAAATCTACAGAACGTACATCCTGGTATAACTTAACTAGAAGCTGAAACTGTAAACACAAGCTACAGAACACCTTGGCAAACCAAAATTTGCACAAACAGAAGTTAAGCATAAGAAAGTTCAGTAGGAGATAGGCAGATAGGCTGTGGTTTAAGTGACAAAAGGCGCCATCTCCATGAGATTTCCCACTTACCTTGTAAGAAATTGTATGTACAACTGTGGGTTGATATTTCCAGAAGAATCTTGTTTTTCACTGGATGAAATGTCAAAGAAAACGGTCAAGCAAGTACTTTTATCGAGGCCACACATCTTCCAAGCAGTAGTATTCCCCTGTCCAATTACTGAGTTGGCAACAGCAGGTCCTTTCTGCAAGGCTAACCGTAATCAATATTAATCTTACAAACCATATGTACACATATTACATCATACAGTTTAACAAAACATAGTTGTCCAGTTTCAGTAAAGTGACAACATATGAAATCAGAATGTAAAGCATTAAAAGTCCAACCTTTTCCAGAGTCGTGCAAGGTCCAAGAATCCCCTGAATCTTTATATCCTTTGAACAGTTGATCTCAAGTGTGCCACTGTAAATATTAATCAATAATGAGAAGTATTAATCAGTGTTGAGTTTTGGCATTAAAACTGGAGCTTAAATGCAATCCATAGGTTGGACTAATGACAATCAAAAGCAAATGACCACAGATAAAAAAAATTGTGGTGGGGCTTTTATGTGTGTAGAAATACAGATGCCAACATTAGAGGTAACAATTTCTAGACATACTTAAAGGTAAGCTCATCTATAAACGAGTCCTGTAATAACAATATCAGAAAATAAGCTTAGATGTCTGCCAGGGATGTCGACAACAGAAGCTATCTACTGCTTGGGGAGATACTCAAAAGGATGTCAAGAGCATTAAATTCCCACCCCGCATAATGAGATCCCAAATTAGGAGAAAGACTAGAAGGAAATAAAATCTCACTATTCGAGTCGCAATTAAGGTCCAGAACCTAATATAACAAGCATCTCAAGAAAGAAAGAATATAGAATGAATCATCTATGGGTCATCCCATTGGTCAATGAAATAAATGAGGAATCAACTCAACAATTTTTCTATAAAAGAATAGCCAACGGTAAAACCTAAAAAAAAAAAATCGCCAACCTTCCACATACAATTATTTGATATCATTCAACTTGCAGTAGTGTATATGGATGAATACGCATATTGGTTCTCTCAAATAGTTTAAATATCACCTGTGTGTGCCTGTGTGTGGTTTACCAATTAAAAAAATTTCTGAAGAGCACGTATACTAACAGTACAAATATTAGATAGTAACTTTTTTAGCAGATTGACTAAACTATCCCTTTCTCTTTCACCAAGTCAAGAAAGCTATATAGTTTTCAAACCTTTTAATAACAAGAACGCGGAAATGATAATATTCCCTTTGAAACTGTGCAGGCATAAAAAATTTATTTAAAAATCTAAATGGGAAAACAGCATGTTTGTAACTAAAGCATAGACTAGATGAGCCTTCTGAGTACAAAACAACTGATTGTAAATAACAGACTTCTACAGTAGTAATGGTTACAGCATTATTTGATTGTAGGAAACAGGTTTTAAGACAACACATACATTTGTATTAGTGCAAGTCACTGCAACAATTTAGACCACCGCAAACTAGAATGCTAGTTGGTAATAGAGAACCAAAAAATAAGTCCATATGAATCACATAACAAAATGAATGTGAGAAAGAAAAAAAATAGAAGGAAATCAAGACAATAAAGTAGGACTTCACGCGTTTAATAATGACAAACTCACTTGAAGGATAGCCCCAAAGACTGCTCCCCACCTTCAAAAACGCGCCTAAAAGAGTCTTTAAAAACCGAATGCCCAAAACTTTCAGCTAGAACAACAAGCCCACCAGTTCTTTCAATGACGACCTTCATCTCAGCAACACCAACCTAAAAATTTACGCTGCATTAGAGTCAAAATATAGAATTGCAATCTACCAAACAGTTAAGGTAAGTATCATATAAAATTACAATGTCTTAATAAATTACGGAAGTTCTAACAAACATTTCTCATGTCATACGGGAAGGAAAATATCTTGGCAGAAACATGAAACAAATTACACCAACAGAGAAACCACAAGCAATCCAATTGTACTAAATGGTTGAGTGGTATTCATATAGAAAGATTCTTAGAATGACCAAGATAAATGCCTTGAACAAAACACCAGGAAGTATTTGCAAGTTAACGTGATAGACAAGCACAAGATGGCACCCATGTCCAGAGGTGAGTCCGGATATATAATATTACAATCAATATGACAAACGCATTGCTGCTGTATGAGTTCAACTAAAAAGTTACTTTATATGTAGCATTTCTTTCTACATAGAAAAATCTTTTCCAATTGAAGTCACAAAGAGGGCTGATGATTGTTTCATGAAAGTTAAGTTCGTATCATGCCATTACATTAAACAAGTCTAACACTAACATGGCTCATTTAAATAATTGTGTCAATACACATAACACTAACACTAAACGTGGCAAGACCCTCAACAGTAATCTGTTTATTAGTTGTGTTAAACAAGTAAACCCGTTTAACCCGTGTGTATTGTACGGAAAACATGATACTACAAATTTTGCTTAGTCAATTAATAATGATGTTTATATCCCAACTACGTCATTATAATTCTAACCAAACAAACCTAATCGAGTTAAACGTGTTGACCTACTTGAAACACATGTCCCATTTAAATTTAGTGCTAAACATGTCTACCAGTTTATGATACAAAAACTATTTATTAGTTTTACTTTTAATATTTTCATAAAGCCAAAATTTAAGCCTCAGAACCAAACTGCAAAATACTGGCATTCTGAACATGCATCATGTTGAAAGTCGCAGTAGAATTTAAATTGACAAACCTGATCAAGTGCAGAAGCAAAAAGGTCCAAAACATGACCCTGGCTGACCAGCTGCTTAGCAAGTTCGTCATAAAATTGGACTGCTTTCCTAAAAAATGGTGCTGCTTCCTTATCCAAATCTTTGTGGGAACGAACTGGATCTGACATATCTTTTGATACAATCTGCAGAACCAAAAAAAAAGGAAGAGAGAATCAGACCTTTGAAACCATCAAAATATTTAAACTCGACTCCAATAAAGCCTAGTCCCTACTACCTGGCTTTGGTTAAATGAATGAATCATTTTTAGTCATTTTGCTATGATAGGGCCATGACCTTATTCGAATTAGAAACCACCAGCAGGAGCAATTTAAATTCCATGCATAAATTAGAATCAATAAGTTTAACTGCACAGATAATGATGCAAAGATATGGAATAAATATTTGGGACTGCCAATAAGATTTTTGGACATCAAAACACGTCTCTCTAGAGGATTTTCTTCTACAACGTATAAAAAAATCATAATATCTTCGGTTAATGGCCCAGATTCAATTCAAATTAGCAGAGGTAAGAAAAATGACATTTGCTGTCTAGGCCACATAAGCTACTGCGGAGTACAGGAGGTAAGCAGACTGATCATGTTCAGTTCTGTATTAGAGAGCTCTCTCCACATTTCTAAGTAATATGAGAATGTACACAGTTATTCTACTTACCGCAGCATAACAAGATTTTTTCACCCTTACCCTTGATAGTTGAAAGAGATGATGAAAATTTTGGTTACCAACACTCTAGATTCCTTGGTGCATTTTGTTTGACAGATGATAACATGGGCAAAGAAAACAAGTGATAGGAGCACAAATTGGATGTGATCAAGTCTGCTAAGCAGAAATTTAGTTCTACCAAGAGTACTCCACAAATCTAGGTTTGAACATAAATGAATTAAAAATGAAAATCCTAAGCAGGAAGAGGATTGTATAAGAGATAATACCAGCAGCATACATATGGAATAATTAACCTATATTCCATAAAAAGGGTTCATGATGGTCATTATTAGTTCAATCGAGCTTTTTATCACCTTTTGTTTTGAACTGAAATTCATCTTATGAGGAAATGTTAAAACCAGCAGAAAAGGTTCGTCTACAGATCAAGCTCATTTTTAATCTTGAATCTTAAGGGCAGGGGACTGAGCTAAACTCCCAAAGTATCTTTCCCACATCAATCCTATCTTATATGGTTAATGATAATAATAATAAACATTTGCAAACAGCATAACACATGGTACAAAAATCAATTACATTTATATTATATCAAAAGATCTAGCAAGCTCAGAAAACTTTGAACATAAAACCAACAGAATATAAGGCTCTACCGCTCCTGGTCCTTCTGTACATGGACCACCCACTAAAGCTATTATTCGTGCACCTGTACCAGGCAAACAGGCTCCAATCAATCCTGATGCAACACTAAGTGCCACTCCCGTGCACCGTAAAGCCCTATTACCAGGTGGAACTGGCCACTGATCTGTGCCCAACTCATCCAACAGCTGAATTTAAAAAAAAAACACAATAAAATTAACTAGTTTCCAACAAACAATAAAAAACCATAATCAATCTTCAACCAAATATTTTATAATCCCAACAATAACTAATTCTTGACAAATATTGAAGCTCATAATCAAACTTCAACCAAATTTTATAAAAAAAAAAACTAAAAATTAGCAAGGACAAAAAACAAACCGAAATAAGAGTGTATTCGCATTCTGAAGCAGGCAACAAAAACCTGGTAACCCCAGAAGCGGGAAATCCAGCTGGCCCTCCCTTAGCAAAAGCCGGCCCGCCAGGCCTCCGACCAAGCCCTAACTGATCCAAAACTTGATCTTTGGACAACTCTTTCGAGCCCCGAAAGACATAGACTTTGGACATATCTGAAAACCCCAATTCATGGACTTGAACCTGAGTCCCAAACGAAACAAATCCGACCATAGCATTCTCAGGCAACAGCCCGATCGCCTGCTGCAGGGCTGATTTCGCGTACCCCAATTCCTCCTCGATCATGCACGTATCGAGCACGAAGACATAAACCGGAGGAGAGAGAGGATTGGAGTCTGGTGGGGTAAGAGAGTATTGAATTGTGGTGTACTGAGGGTAGAGCTCGCCGGGAACGTTGGTTTCCGATATGCCAGAGTATTGGTGGGGGAAATGATTCCGCTGAAAGCAAAAGGGGCAGATCCAGATTAGGGCGGCGAAGTCGACTCGGGCGAAAGGGTTGAGGACTGCGGAGCAGGTTTTGCACCGCAGCGGCGCGTACGGGAGCGTGGGGATATCGGGGTGAGGGCGGATCGGAGAAATCGAGGCGGCGATTGGGATCACGCACTTGCTGGCCTCCACTTTCGTACGAGGCCAGGCGTTCCAGGTCATGCGAATTCCGTCAATTCCTTCTGGATCTGTCTGTGCCATTTCCGTGGCCATTTTTGTACCTTAAAATTGAAATTGAAATTACAGATGGAGAGAGAGGTGAAAGAGAGGCGACCCCCCTTGAATAGAGAATGGGAGAGGGTCACCGAAAGAAGTATGAGAGGAATGGAGTCAAAGATGGAGAGCGAAAGAGAGACGTAAAATGCATCTATTGCAACTTTTATTGCTGGATCAAATGGATAATGAAAATTTTATGGATTTTTTTCTTTCTTTTTTTTTTTTTTTTTTTTTGTTAGATCTGATGTATTTTTCAAATTATAACTATTTTCATCGAAAAAAGACACGAAGTTAATTACAAAAAAAATTTATAAAAGAAATTGCTATATATTACTCCATGAAATAATAAAATGACAGTTTAGCATTAACTTCAATTAAATAAGCTCAATTTTAAAGTAAAAGGCGTTTCAATAGAATTATAATTGCCAACTATAAGTTAATAATCTTTTTGTAGGTGGGTAATCTTACATCTTCTTGTATATATTGTCTTTTACGCATCTATTAAAAATAACGGTGAATTTTAAATTTAACATTAAACGGTTAAAAATAGATTTATAGAAGAAATACATTATATTTTAAAAAATTTACATAAAAATTATCACTATAAATCGATAACTACAGTCAAAATTATCATTATAATCAAAAAAAACAAAGTAAAAATATAAGTTTTCTCTCTCTCTCTCTCTCTCTCTCTATATATATATATATATATATGCAAAATGGGAAAAATCATTGGTTCGATATCCTCGTAGAACCACAAATAAATTCTTTCCGAGAGATATTATATTATTGACTGTTATAAATTTTCTACAACAAAAATTAATACCCCTATTCTGTCTTCCGTTATAATTCTCCGATACTTTTGTTACAATCTGAGCAATCTAAAAGTTTATTTTCCTTTGGTTACAAGTTCTTTGAGCTACGGCGGTTTTAAGATCCCAGGAAGCTAAGCAACGACTTAAATTTACAATTCACATTCGAGCGATTCTGAGAGATTTTGAAGGAGCTTGAGATTCTCCGATAGTAAAGACACCAATTCCTCCCTTTTTGTCGGCGTCGTAATATTAATTTGAGAATCGTGGATTTCTTCGACGGTCAATGCAATAATTAAGATCCCCATGATTCAGCTCTATACAGGCTTGAATGCTGATTTTGGTTGTTAATTTTCATTTCAAGTAAACTTTCAAGCTTTTTCTATTCAAAAATTTTATGTTTCAAGTAGAAATACTTTGGGTCATTGCAAAATTGATCACACACACATATATATACTGGGACTGCTATATTTGTGATTTTGTGGATAATTTTGTTCCCATATTTTTCCAATTGTTCATCTGCATTTTGAAACGGTGCAAAGAAGTTGTTCGATAAAATGCTGAAGTGAAGAAAAAGTCTGCATATGCCATATGGTATGTTCTTATACCTTTCTTGACATTCTTTTTACTTTGAAACTTATGTCCATCGCTCAAAGAATTCACATCCTAGATTTTTATCAATTCTTTTTACCCATGTAGTGCTTTTAGATTTGATTCTGTTTTATTTGAAATGTTAGTAATTTTAAAATACAAGTACAAAATGTTTGAATTATCTGATCATTTTTATTTTTTCATTTTTCAAGAATAATTATGTTTTAATTAATTATAGTTGGACGAATTCAACTTGAAAACAGATTATACAATAAGGACGTCTTTTCTAATTAAAGCCAAGTTGAACTATAAACAAGAAGAATATATGGTTTGTTAAAAATAATTTATGGTACAAGTATTAAATATAAAATATTTTAACTTCGTTGAATTAAGTTAACTTACAATAAAAATATTCCGTCTCACTTTGAGTAATTAAATGTAAAAGAAAATAGACTCTTTAGCTTATTACTCGAAATACCTCAATAGTTAATTGTTAAAGTCTTTTTATCTAGCAAGGTAGCCGATGTCATTGTTGTATATCATGGTTTGTTAAAAAAATTACAGCCATTATCGTTTTCAGTGTAGCAGAAGAACTTATTTGACATGGCTCCTCATCCCTTTGCAAGGAAGAGTTGGAGGTCTTTTATGAAGCATACAGTAAGCATGGGAAAAGATTGGGAAAAAGTCAATTTAAATTTATAATCATTCCAAATATATTTAGTATCTATAACTGCCTTCCCAGTAAAAAGTTGAATATTTGACTCATTAAAAGTTGAGATGTAGTAATTTTTTATTTATGGGATAATCTCTAAACTTTAAATCTTTCGATTTCAATTATTGTACTCTTTTAGCCATAATTTGAAACTTTGAAATTACAAAGGCAAGGAAAATTATAAATTATACTCTTTAGAATAACATCCTATAACTCTAAAAAATTCATCAAGGAGCTGATTTGCAAGTGTTTTGATTTGTTTTATCATAGTGAAAAGTAAATGTGTTTTTCGATTCTCCCTTTTGTTTGTCTTGCAGCATCTTCATCTTTGCATGGATCATGGATCATGGATCGAGTTCAAATTTGCATATCGGGTGATGATAAGGTGTAGGCATTGTTCAGCAATTGTCATTGTTGCCGATGTAGTTTATGAAATTCTTACTTTTTCTATTTCTTTGGTCATATGTTGTCTTCCATGTCTTTCTGCAGTTGCTGGAAATTCTACAATGCATTCACGTATGTTTGAATAACATGTGGATGTATTTCTCAATGACACTTCTCAAACTTGAACGTCAGACAACATTGATGGTGGTATATTAGTTTAAAATAGCTACAAGGTGCTATTGATGGCTCAACATGATCATACATTCTACCTTTAAATGTGACACACGTCAGTCTAATAATATAATTTATTTCTTTTTAGAGGTTTTGGTTAAGACTTGAAAGAATTTTGACAGTCATTGTTGCTCGTAGTGTTTCTGATTGTTTGAACTTCCTACTTCTCTGTCCTTCGTCTTTTACATGATCTTGAATTAGTTGTTGGATATTTTACAATGTATTTACACCTGCTTGAACAAATAATGGTGAGAATTCACACACTGTGGCATTAGTCAACACTGATATATGTATATTTGTTTTAATATATAGTAGATAGACTATTTGCATGTGTTAGTTAAAGTAAAGTTTATGCTATATTTATGTTTATTGTTTAAGCTGTCAGATGCATTACTAGAAAATTGAAAGACTCTATGTATGTTTACTGTTTAACTTGTGTAGATAGACTGTTTGCATGTGGTATTACTTTATGCTATATGCATTGCCAAATCCACTATTGTTTTTTCCATTCAAGATATCATACACAGCCCATTCAGTGGGACTAAATGATTGAATCGGTCAGTCATTCAATACATTTGTTTAGAGTTGAATGGAACTGAATGGCTGAATCGGTCAAATTTTTGAGCTGAATGACTAAGTCTAATTTTTTTGGCTGAATGGTTAAGTTCCGGCTGAATGAAGGTAAAAAAAAAAAATTAATTAAAAAAAATTTAAAATATATATTAAATATTATATTAAGTAATATTAAATAAATTTACAGCAAATTTGAATTTTTTCAAATAGGTAAAATAGTAAAAATATGTTATTCAGATATTTCGACATGTCATTTATCAAACAACTTTTTTCATTAAGTATTCAAAAATCTACTTCATTCAGATTACTTAAACATTCAGAACTATTTCATTCAGTTTTTATCAAACACCCCTTTAATCTTGTTTGCCCTCTTTGCTTCATCATTTACTTAAGAATCCATCATAAATTGAAGTCTCGACAAATATAAAGTTAGCTGCATTTCATTCTAACTCATTACAATTATTATGGAAAAAAATAAATAAACACTCACATATTTTGATTAAAAAAAAACATTTTAATAATTAAACAAAAAAGCATTAAATTCTATCACATCTCAATCTCAAAACATTGAAAGGTACTAACAGCTACTATTGAAGATCTCATTACTATTATATCAAATATGGAAGATCTCATAAGTATTATATCAAATCTCATCAATCAAAACAATAAACATTGAAAGGTACTACTAATAAAAAATAACATAATTTTAAACTATAATTATGACTACCCCTCCACATAACAAACATCTCAATGAAAAGATTTTTTCTAAAATTTGTCCACACGTGCAATGTCTCAACTGTATTAATGTAGTCTTCATCCACTCTAGTTTCCTCATTGTTGACTTCTATCTCCTCATTCTCAAACTAATCAATAGTCATTTCTTGCCTTTTGAAGTTATGCATTAGGTAACAAGCAGTAATTATTTTATTTTGTGTTCAAATAGGATAAAAGGAAGGACTTTTCAGAATTCCACATTTTTTTTCAGAAGGTCAAAACAACGCTCTATGACGTTTCTAACCGAAGAGTGCTTCGTGTTAAACAATTCTTTGGCAGTCATAGGTCACTATCCGTCTAACCAATCATTTAAATGATATCTTTGACATCTAAAAGGTGTTAGAAATCTCTCTCCATTAGTATATCTAGCATCTACAAGGTAGTAATTACCTTAATCAATTCAAGAAATGATGTTGAAGTTGTTTGTATATATATACATCCATTGTGTGTTTGTTTGTATTCGTGAGTGTGTGCATAAGTATATAAATATTAATTTATATTAAGATATTTCTTATTTCTTACCTCGATTTACTTTCAAACCATGATTACGATGTATTACAGAATAAAATATCATGTCGTCAGTCACGGACCCTTCCCAATCAAGTAAGACATAAATAAATTGTATCTCCGAAAAGTAAACACCCAACACCTTAGTTATAATATAACTTTTTTGATTTCGATACCTAGATTTATCTTCTTCAGGGACACGAATCTTTATGTATGTTCCATCCAAAGCCACTAGACAATCCTAGTAAAAAATATTTATCTTTTTTTAAAAATAATAATAAATATGTAATTTTAAATACATAATTTAAAAAAAACAAGTGCTAGTAAAAAAAATATTTAATTTAAAAGTAATACCTTTGTCAGTAGAGTTTTCATATATAGGTTCTAGTTTCTTAAAAAATTGGCATTCTAATCTTATTACGACATTAAGTACACTGTTGAAGTGCCTACTAATTGTCTCACCGGACCGACGAAATTATAACACCAATTTTTCACATGATGCGTAGCACATACAAGAAAATGGCAACTTGTTCATCTATTAGGTGGTACTTTGTACTACTAAGCTTGTTTGTGGCATGTAAAATATCACATAATTTGGTAAAAGTTGCATATCCATTCTAAGTTAATTGTGACATGTAATGCCACTTTCATACACTAGCTCCCTCATAAATTTTAGCCCACTCAAGAAAGAAATGGTGTATCTTGGCTAAGTAAGTGCTCTCATAAGTCTCTATCATGCCATAAAGTATAACAAAGTGCATGAATAAGGTAACCATGGCAACTATTTCGGATCAAAAATAAAAAAAAAGCAGCTAATCACTCTTTCTTTTGTCTAATCTACGACGAGCCATGACTGCAATTCAACTAAAAAAATAAGAGCAAAGTCAAACAATGCAAGAAAATAATTAATGAGAAGACAATGAAATAGTAACCCAACAAGCATTTAGAACGCGAGGAAAAGTTGATTATGACCATGGTTATCAAATCTAGATCGGACTATCTGTCCGATTGGAAAAAATTAGAACTGGTCGGCTCTCTGGTCCAGTTTAAGCCAAAAAATTAATTTTGGTCAAAAATCGGTCGAACCCGGTGACTCGGCAGTCGAACCGGTCGACCCAGTGACTCAGTCACCGATTTTACCGGTTCCCTATCTTTTTTTAAAAAAAAATAAATAAAAAATTAAACATTTGAACTTCATTAAATGTATCATTGATTGAATTTTAAGTTATGATCATGATTTAATATCTTTCTTTTCATATAGATTTAGTATTTATTTGAATTGTATAAACTAAACATTGTACAAATAAATTTATTTATTTTTACCGAATTTGATTGAATGTATCATAGATATGTTTATGTTCATTTGTGTTTGATTTTATCACTCTTGAATCTTGAATTTTGAGTTATGATCATGATTTAATATCTTTTTTTTATATAAATTTAGTATTTATTTGAATTGTATAAAGTAAATATTGTACAAATAGGTTTAATTTATTTTTTTTGCAGATAAATTGATTAATTTTACATATTTACTAAATATTATATATAATAATAATTAATATATTTAATTATTTATTATTTATTATATATTAATGACGTCACCGGTTCAATAACGGTCCGACCACTGATTTGATCCATCCACCCGGTAATTTTTTTAATTCGATGACCGGTCCGAATCTGAGAACACTGATTATGACATGAAATAAACAGTAGCATAAAAGCTCGCGCACACAGAGTACATATATATACATACAAAGCATACACTAAATCAGGAATTTTAGGAGTGTATCTGCAAAAGTAAAAAAAGACGCGAGTTCGAAGACTCTTGCTGTTTCCATAGACTATACAAGGAAATGGCATATCCCCTGCTATTCCTTTGCCGTCAGTGCTTTCGGCACCTTTAGAAACTATTGAGGATGAGATTCCCGTTGAAGGGAGACTATTATATCTACATGTAGAGTGCGAGGTTTCAGAGCCAGTGGTTTTGGATAAGTCCATAAAGATGGGCAATCCAATAGTAAGTTCTGAGGGATCAGCTGGAATTTCTCAAGCTATTTCAGGCATCCATTATTTACGTAATACAAGGACCTCAGAAAGATCGTCTGAAATTTCTAATGATTCTAAGATTCCAGAAAAGCCTGCTTGTGACGAAGACTGTCCTTCGTCATCTAATAATCTGAGGCTGAAGTGGGCAGACTATGCAAAAATGTATATCTAAAAACAAACACAAATTCTATCTAAAAACATTCACTTTTTTGGAAAAAACAGCAATATATCATTATCATCACCGTCCTCCAAATTATCTGGAAATAAACCAATTCACACGTTAAAAATAACCCAGAGTGGAAGAATACATAATCCCCCACAGTCCAAAACAAGAGTATACCTTCTCATTGGGACATTGCAGAATAAAAATCAATTTCAAAATTGACATACCAAATTTCACCAAAATTATATAGTATTTCAGTCCATCATTATCATTACTGTCCCCAAATTAGCTAGTGTTTTAAGAAAACCCCCAAAGGAAAGAAAACAAAATCCCACAATCCCAGAATGAGAGTCTATTCTCCTTGGGAGAGAGCAAAATTTGAATAAATTTCAAAATCTCAAAATCTCAAAATCAACACAAAAATTTTACCCTATTTATATCAATAATCTCCATCTTTGACAGCTCAACCCGTTCGGCAACGATTTATTTTAAAATGACTTAAAGTTAAAATTTAAGTTCATTTATAAGTCATGTTAAGGTATAACTTATAAGCCAAAGCGTTCGGCACTAGATTGATTTATAAGTCAAAAATTAAGTTAAAACAAATTGTGAAGGTGTTCGGTTGATATTGACTTATAAATTAAAATAAAATATAAAAATTATTAAAAAACACACTAATAAAAAGATATATTAATTCAATATCATATCATAAGATTATCATTTTTTCATTAAATAAAACACTAAACAAATAAATGTATTATATTGTATTATAAATATAATATTAAATAAATATAATACATATTAATCATATATTATATATGTATATATTATATTATATGTTTTAATATTATATATATATATATATATATATATATATATATATATATATATATATATATATATATATATAACATATTGCATTGCATTGTATTAATTATATTTATTTATTTATTTATATGGGTGGCGACATTTTTGCCTTAACCTTTTTAATTACATGTTTGTTTACATTGGAGAGGAAATATTTATTAAGTTGGAAGGATAAAGATGTAATTTAGCAAAATAAAATAAAGGTAAAATGGATATTACATTTGGTCAAACTAACTTATTAGGAATGACTTATAAGTCATTTTTAAATAAGTACCAAATTGTTGTTTATTTATTTGGACTTATAAGTTAAAAAATAAGTCCTTACCAAACACCAATAACAAATGACTTTTAAGTTGGTTTGCCAACTTATAAGTCATTACCAAACAGGGCCTATTCGACAAGATCGGTTCAAAACATATTTTCCCAAATTCTGCTCTTCAAATAAACCTTCAATTTTTTTTTTCCTTTTATAAATACAAATGAGGGGGTTGTCACTTTTTTTTCCAGCAAACACAACATATTTAACCGTTTGAATATTTTATCGACTTAAAACAGTGGAATAATTGAGTTTGAATGAATTTGTTGCCTTTAATAACAAGAATCATTCCTGATCCATTTAGCCAAAAAAGAATGATTCCTGATCCGATAAGGAATTCTGCCACCCAAAAAAAACTCATGACTTAGACACAAACCAAACATATTTAACGCAGGAATAGTTTAAAGTACACCTGGCTTCCTACCTTACAGACTAAGATAATTAAGGTGCAACCCCCCACGGTCGGGCTATAAAAAAGACCATTTATTACACAAATAAAATTGTAAAAACCACAAATACAAAAAACAATAAAAGAGAGATTTTTGGAACAGATGGCTCTGAATTTCGAGAATTATGGTCACAGCTCTAGTCCGAGGATGGAGGAGAAGAAGCAATTTGGCTGCTATAGTAGCTGCTGCTGCAACAATCTTGAAAGGTTAGTTACATTACTATTTCATAATTCCAACTCTAGCTTTTCATTATATGTATTTATCCTTCATGTTTTGGTATTTTGGCGTCTCAGCTCAATTCTTCTCAGTTTTTGAATTCGGATTCTCGTTAGTAATGTGCATGAGAATGTGTTCATGGGTGGCCAAACAGGTTTGCCATGTCTGAGCTAGCTGATTATTTCTTCGGAGTTTTTCACTAATTCCACCCTTATAAATTAACCTAATATGTGTTACATCGTTCATTTTAAAATTTGGCTACCACAATTTAAAAACACGACTTTTTTACTGCAATACAGTGATGCGGAGGAGACTTGTCTATGTGGCTACCGCGATTTGAAAACACAACTTTTTTAATGCAATACAGTGTGGAGGAGGAGATTTATCTATCGCAAAACATTGAGCAGCGGGTTCTATGTATTTTTAAATCTAGGCTGTCAAATCTTGCAATGAGCATTGCGAGATCTGATGGCCTTTGAAAGTTCATAACCAACATTTACTATGAATCGATTCTGTCTGTACATATATAGCAATTCTAAGGAAATACATACTCTCTACTTGCTATAATTTGTTAGACAGACTCTTGATGAATTGTCATAATTTTGTTTCTTCTTCCTGATCATTGTTTAATTGTATTTATTTTGACGAGAATTTCTTTGATTGAATATTCAAGTGTGCAGGTATCGCTTATATCTCCTGCGTGCCATGTTATATATGCCTTCCTAATTGCAACGCTCATGGGATTCCTCCAACTTATGTATCAGAACAAAAATGTGTCACCATTTGAGACACACCCTACAAATATCAAGGCCTTTTTCTTCACCTTATGTGGCTACTGCTGCATACAATTAGCTAAAGCTGTATTTCAAACTCATTGTACAAGCTACTTCCTTATAATTCTCAGCCATTTTAGTCTTATTTCTGGAGTTATTTCTTCCCTATCTTTGCTCACAATTTTTTTCCCAAGCTGGCTTACTAAGCTAGTAATTTCCATTTTGGGGGTATTTATACCTTTAATTTTGGGAAGACACTGGACAAAGGTCATCAAACAGCGGCTAGGTAAAAAGACGACAAGCGCAGTAATTTATGTGGTTGATCTTTTCAGAAGGCTCATGAGACCCAACCTGATGCAGCAACAACATTTTGTCGTGTGAAATTGTATATACTCCTTGTGCCGTAAAATATAAGACTATTATGGACTTTTTAAAACTCAAAATTGAATGATTCATTTTATTTGAATCAATATTGTGAGACATGCATATTGTAAACTACGTAAAGTGTATAAGATTTATTATTTTATAATTGTTGATTTGATTTTCAAAATTCAATAATAATTTGGAATGAAAGGAGTACTATTATTTGTAAATACGATCGTATTATCATAATTTATAGCTATAGAATTGAAGAAAAATGAAGAGAAGTGAAGTCTTCCGATTAATCAATAAACTACATGATCTTAATTCCATACTATGTTCACCTTAAATACTTATATTGAATTGATATATCAGAAATAAAAGCATTAGCAATTACAGGGGAAAAAGGAAAGGAAATAAAATTCACCATTCCCTTAAAATGAACTTTTTCCAATTCTAATTCAAGACCATACAGATGTGATGTAATCATCCAATGGCAAGCCTTTGTCTGAAGTTCTAACCCGTGGATCTTTGCACTCATTTGAAGGAAGCCTAGAATTTATAGATTCTAAAATTCAAAATTATCTAATTGGAAAGGACTCGGTCAATTAATTAATAACAGTTATAAGAAGATTTGGACAAGGATTTTCACTCCTAATTGGCCTCATGTGGACTTAAGCAATTATAAATACAGTCATAAGCAAATATTACGGTACACATAATTTATATACATAATTTTATTGTTTTTTAGCAATTTAATTCCCTTCATTGTTATTGTTTTTGGCATATACTGATTCTCACACCGGAGCTATCCCCGACAGCTTGGGACGTTGGGGGATAGGTGTGACTTTTGTCTGTTCACCATGCAGGTTGCTTGCTTTTTGGTATTTGAGCGAGTAATACAAAATTTGGCGTTAACACATACCTATCCAAAAATTAGCTTGCTCTTATATTTTTTTCCCATGTTTTTTGTACACTATATTTTTATAAATGTAAAATTATCTACTTTTTTTCTTTTTAACTGAAAATGAGGAGTGATTGGGAGTGAGATACTAAAGTATCCTTTCTTGATCGCCTTGCACTAAAAAATGGTGTACTTTAAGGCTCTGTTTGGATGTCGAGAACCTTGAATGACAAAATAATTTTTAAAAAATGTAAATTAAGAAAAGTTTAGAATCTATAAATTCTAGGTCTCCTTCAAATGAGTGCAAAGATCCACTGGTCAGAACTTCAGACAAAGGCTTGCCATTGGATGATTACATCACATCTGTATGGTCTTGAATTAGAATTGGGAAAAGTCCATTTTAAGGGAATGGTGAATTTATTTCCTTTCTTTTTTCCCCTGTAATTGCTATTGCTTTTAGTTTCTGATATCAATGCAATATAAGTATTTAAGGTGAACATAGTAGGGAATTAAGATCATGTAGTTTATTAATTAATTGGAAGACTTTGCTTCTCTTCATTTCTCTTCAACCCCATAGCTACATAGCTACGAATTATGATAATACGGTCATATTTACAAACAATAGTACTCCTTCCATTCCAAATTATTATTGAATTTTGAAAATCAAATCAACAATTATGAAACAATAAATCTTATACACTTTACCTTGTTTACAATATATATGTCTCACTGTATTGACTCAAATAAAATAAATCTGTCAATTTTGAATTTTAAAAAGTCCATAATGGACTTATATTTTACAGCAAGGAGTATATGCAATCTCACACAACAAAAGGTCGCTGCTGCATCAAGTTGCGTCTCATGAGCCTTCTGAAAACATCAATCACATAAATTACCGCGCTCGTCGTCTTTTCACCTAGCCACTGTTTGATGACCTTTATCCAGTGTCTTCCCAAAATTAAAGGTATAAATACCCCAAAAATGGAAATTACTAGCTTAGTAAGCCAGCTAGGGAAAAAAATTGTTAGCAAAGATAGGGAAGAAGTAACTCCAGAAATAAGACTAAAATGGCTGAGAATAAGGGAGTAGCTTGTACAATGAGTTTGAAATACAGCTTTAGCTAATTGTATGAAGCAGTAGACACATAAGGTTAAGAAAAAGGCCTTGATATTTGTAGGGTGTGTCTCAAATGGTGACACATTTTTGTTCTGATACTTAAGTTGGAGGAATCCCAGGAGTGTTGTGATTAGGAAGGCATATATAACATGGCATGCAGAAGATGTACGCGATACCTGCACACTTGAATATTCAATCAAAGAAATTCGTCAAAATACAATTAAACAGTGATCAGGAAGAAGAAACAAAATTATGACAATTCATCAAGAGTCAGTCTAACAAACTATAGCAAGTAGAGAATATGTATTTCCTTATAATTGCTATATATAAGAGGGAGTCCATTCATAGTAAATGGTGGTTATGAGAAAAATTATTGTTTTCAAATTAACAGTTACGTGACTTTGGGTCTAAAGCATAGTGTTGCAGTTGTTAAATTGTTTCGTAAAAGCTCATATATACAGTACCGATCCATAATGATGGTTATGAGAGCTTATATGACTATTACATCTGCATAATTTATGGTGGCTCTAAGATATGGTGGTCACGATTTAAAAATACATACAAAAACCCATTGCTCACTGGTTTGCAGTAGATAAGTCTACTCCGCAACACTGTTGCAATAAAAAAGTTGTGCTTTCAAATTGTGATAACCAAATTTTAAAATAAACGATGTAATATCCGTATAGTAATAGAAGAAAACCGGCTTTGCCGCCACCCAAGAACACATTCTCAGGTTCATTACTAACCAGAATTCATATTCAAAAAATTAGAAGAATTGAACATGAAGGATATAAATACATACAAACAGAATGAAAAGAGTTGGAATTTTGAAGTAGTAATGTAACTAACATTTCAAGATTGTTGCTGCAGCAGCTATTGTAGCAGCCAAATTGTTTCTTCTTCATCTTCCTCCTCGTCTTGCTCACCAGAATAGCCATCTCTTCCAAATATCTCTCTTTTTTGCTTTTTTTGTATTTATGGTTTTTACAATTTTATTTGTGGAATATTTGGACTTTAATAGCCCGACTGTGGAGGGTGGACCTAATGTGATACTAGTCTGTAGAAGTTAGGAAGCCACATAGAAGGTGTACTTCAAAAAGTGCAGTGAATTAACATACAGACATGCCGCGTTAAAATACTATGAAACAAGGTTTTCAGACCCGGACCAGTTATCGAACCGGAAAGGATACCGGGTAGATGGATGTTCAACCAACGGTTTAACTATTATTGACCCAGTGATATTATTAATATGTAATAAATAATAAACATATTAGTTGTTATTATAAATAATATTTTGTAAATATGTAAAATTAATCAATTTATCTATAAAAAAAAAAAACTTGAATGAATTCAAATTTCATGTAATTCTTTCATCTACTCATTCTTGCAACCAAGGGCTTGTTAAACTCAACTGAATCCAACTAGCATGGTCCAAACTACCTAAAGCTAGCAATAGAAAAATTTATTCTGTTTAATACCATATTCCTGACAACCGCATAATATCATATCTAAGGAGGCCATTTGCAACTTTATAATACCCAACATAAAACAAACAAGGAAAAAAATCAAAACTCTTAAGGCAAAGTAAAGAGGCTAATACTTTCGATTTTCAACAAATTACAGCTAATCTATGTGAGCTAGAGATTTTTTTCTATTATCTGAAATATAAGATTATTAGGTTGATGCGGTACAAGAATCCCGAAGTATGCACGTTAAAAATCAAAGGAATTGTATATAATCTACAATGAAACCTCACTTAAGATCCAAAGCAAAACAAATGACTTCACAGAGACATTTTAACAAACAAGTTATATGCACTGAAAATTGAGCATTGCAAATGAAAGAGTAAGAGCAAATATATACATGTATACAGAATTAGATATACACATAAACTGAAACTTAGCAACCATTAGAACTTTTTGTTGGTATAGAATTAGATATACACATATATAAATGTACCCAATTGAAGCATAATCAAATACTTGGAAATGAAAAACAAATTAGGGTAATTTTATGTATATACCTTATTGTCGGACTGAGAATTGAAGATGGTTGTTACGGACAAAACCCTAAAAAGCATAGGAATGTGCGAGTTAGAGAGAAGAGCTTCGGAGAGATGATGGAGAAGGTGAGAGAGAACTTCCGACGAGGGAAAGAGTCGATGAGTCATAGTACCTTGTGATTTGTGAATCCAAACCTGCGTTGTTGACTGAGAAGCGAGAGATGATGATGAATGGCGATGAGAGAGAAAGAAGCGGGAGAAAATTAGGCGGAAACTTTGAACTGAACTGCTGAAGTGCTCAAGCCTAATTTATTTTTTTTATATATAAATATTGAACGGGTAACCGGTGACCGGTTCGCTTAGTTGTGCGATTGGACCATTTAAAAATATGATTTACTAGTATTTAATCCCGTGCCACGGGCACTACAAAATAAAAGAGATGAAGAGGAAGAAGGAAAATCTAAAGAGGTGAAGAGTCGCAGACGAATTTATAAGCCAGAGTGAGAGAGAGAGGAGAAGAATATTAAACAACCGACCGTGGAATTTATCCCAAACTTTCGACCGCCAAGATCTTTTATTAGATTGAGGGGGAAATTCAAAAACCATTGCATTTTGTTATTATAGATTGTATGATTTGGTAATGTCTAGCGATGAATTTATATTAACAAAAATTCAATAAATATAAGTTGTCAAAAAGTATAATTATTTTACAAGAATATAATAATAGTGTTATACAAATTCAAATTAAATATAAAAATTACATATTATCTCATATTTTTGCATGATCTTTTTATTCTTATGGTTAAATTTATTTTTAAAATCAAGATAAAATAATTTTATGTAATTTGGGTATATATAGCTTAGATACCCTAGCAGGTGATACCTCATGTGAACCCTAAAGTTATTTAATTAATCAACAAAAATATTAATTAATGTTGTAGCAATCTTCAATTAATTGCTAATAATAATAAAAAATTAAAATTACATCACATTAATTTCAAATTTCAAGATCTTATGAGTTGATTTCAAATGATCAAATTAAGAATTGTTTAAGAGTGTCTTGCGGTAAATATTCTTTAGGGTATATAAGTTATATACCTTAATTTTATAAAAATAAGTTTATCTCAAAAATTTTACTAAAATATAATTTTAGGGATAGATAGATGTTGCAAAAATATGAATAAATATAAATTTGTATTTAATTAGATGTTGTATAGCGCCATTACTATAAAATAAATATATTTTTTGGCGACTAATATTAATTAAACATTCATTATCATAGAGTCGATAATAGATATCATCAAATTATATAAAAGTTTATATGTTCAAATATTTTTATATGTTCTTTAAAGTCGTATTATTAGATTTATCTAAATAATCCTAAAAATGAATGCATTAACATTATGAAATATACTAGTTAGATATCTTTAGGATATATCCCTTTTCTCACATATTTTAATTTTGTGAAACAACGGAATAGTACCTTTAAACTTTCTCGGATTTCTAAATTTAGGTATAAAAATTTGGCAAAACAACCCTTTTAGTTCTTTTACTCTTTTTTTTTTTTAGTTTCATTTTAGTCTTTTTGAGTTATTAATAACATTCAACAAAGGGTTATTTGGTATTTTCCTTTCATGCATTCATTATTACTAATAGCATAATTCAGAACAAAATTTCATAAATAATTTCATAAAATCCAATATCTACGTACAAAATTTTAGTAGTTAAGTTCAAAAATAAAAACAAAAATAAATTAACACATCAAACCAAAATTCAAAAATATCAAAGTTTTCATAAATAAATTTTACATAAAAATGAAACTAAATTCAAAAGAAGTAAAAAATTAAATCAAATCAAATCTTTAACTGTTGTCTCAAAATATTATTCTTTTTTTGTAATTGGATTTAATCAAAATAATTATGTCCTTAAACAATTAAAGATTGAATTTAATATTATTTTGTTCCTTTATTGAATTTGTTTTCTTCTTTAGAAAAAAACTGATTATGAAAATTGATATTACCACCCGTGGCCTATTCAGAATTTCTGTTAAGGGTGATCACCTTATAACTATAGATAATTACAACAAAAAAAAAAATTAACTGGTAAAAATAACAGTAATAATAATTAATATAATTCACCAAATATAAAGTTCCTTAAAAATATATTAAAATCATTACAAAATTATTTTTCGAGACCCAATTTCTTGAATTATTTTTACATTTGCCTCACTTTTAATAGTATCTGATACATTTTTTTCAATTTAAGCTATCATTTACTGATCCGTGAGTAGAATCAGATCGAGGACGTTTACTAGTCCCCAAATTTGTAATACAATTACGAATATTTTTGTGCATGCTATTACAAAATCCAAACGTAAATACACAAAAAAAAATAAAAATTAAAAAATCTGAAGAGACTAGGAGTCCAAGAAAAATAATGATCCTTTTTACTATTTCTTAATAATATAACTCATTAAATTTAGTGCGCTTACATAAGACTCTTAAGTTCAATAGACTTGAGCTTACTGTCTTATCACTTAAGGCACTAACTAGTTACCATACTCAATATTAATTTGTATGATAATTACATTCTTCAATAAGATATCTACTGTACGATTCTTATTAAGAATTGTAATTCTATTGAGAATGTGTGACTACTACAAATAAAAGATGAAAAATAGAGGTACATATATAATATTTTAACCTAGCAGATATTTTTTACTTCAATTGTTAATACATCTTTAAACATGTTCTTACTTTCTCACCAAAGTTATCTCCCAGCTCCCTAAACTGTAAGTATTTTTTAGTAATTTTTTTTTATACAAATTCACGTCCAAAACAATGGTTGAATGTGTAAACAAATTTGAGTATTAATAGTATCATTATACGAATATTATATTTTATAGTCTTTATTTGCTTTACTTTGCGTAACATATACAAAGAAATCTTATTTTAATCAGAAAATATAAAACTGTCAAACACAATTTAGACCGAGGACAATGCTCTAAGACCCCATTAAATTATTCATGACATTGCCACATTATAAGAGAAGTTATTTGGTGGTCTTAGAGTACCGTCATGTAGTGCCTCATGACACTCACATGTTAAAACATAACTTGATCATATCCCAAGATCATAGATTTTTTGTTATGTATGTGTTCGTTTAGTTGTAACTTGTGACGATATTAGTATAGTACCTTATGTTGTCAATGCTATAAAGAGAAACAAAACATATATTTTTTTTTTGAGAATCGCATAAGTAATTTTCATTAATCAAAATGGCTAGAAGAATCAGCCATAAGAACAGATACTACATCTGATGGTACTTCTTCCATCCAGACTTGTAGTTGATAAGATGAAGTTGTCCGTCTCGCAAGTGAGTGAGCTACATTATTTCTCTGTCTACGCACAAAAGAAAAATTACATTCATGAAACAGGGAAGCTAGGCACTTGATATCTGCTACTATGTGACCAAAGTGAGCAAAAGATATCTGCTGTGATTGTAGGGCATTTATCAAGACTTGAGAGTCGCCCTCCAAAGTAACTCTAGTAAAACCCGTTTCGCGAGCTAGCTCAAGAGCATGTCGGGCTGCCAATGCTTCAACTTCAATGGCTGTGAACGGCAGAGGAACTTGCTGAGATAGGGAGACCATCACCTGCCCAAACTCATCTCGGATTACTATACCCAGTCCAGCACAATTATCAGCCTGAAACAACGCTCCATCAAAGTTAACTTTGTAACAGGAATTTGTTGGTGGCTCCCACCTAGTCGCGGTCTTTATTCCTGGAAGCTTAGTGAATGAGGTGTTGAGTGTAAATTCCTGCAGCCTTTCTTGGACTTGTGACCACTTGTTGAATTGGAATAGACACTTTACCATGCATAATGTTGTTACGCCTATTCCAAATCGCCCACACCATCATAGCAAATCTTTCCAAATGTTTGTTCTCTATACAAACATGCCCAAACAGATCAATGAAGGAACTTGGTCTCGTCAAACTTTCAGAGTTCCAAAGCGGTACCTGTTTCCATACTGTCGACGCCGGGATTTTCGTCGTCTCGTTTTTTAATATTAAAAATGCCCTTTTCCAATTTTAGCCTTTAGATTAAGATGTGATTTTGAAAAGGGTCGGCTTAATGTCGACGGGTTTTGAAAGATCGATTTTTTTTATGAGCCAATTGACCAGAGTCGCCAGTTGGTATATTTGAAATGGATGTACCAACTCATCCGAGTTTGTTTTCGTAATCGCTGGCTCATATGTGACTCTGAGTTAATTGGTCCGCAAACCGAGATTCATAGAGTTCGGGGGCTTGCTTAAGCGAGGGGAAGGTGTTAGGCACCCCCCGACTTCCGTGAAACACGGTTACCGCTATCTTGATGTTTTCCTATCCTTTTAAATCCTAAAATGTGTGAGTTGCGTGTGTGTGCATGTGTGCCTAGGTGAATGCTTGTGGTGAATTTTGTTTGGATTTTTGTATGGCAAATGTGCTTTATCTGGAAAGTGTTCTAACGTCTTTTGACCCAAATGACGAGGTTTTGCTTTTTTATAAGAAAGATTGATTTTTAATTTCGAAAACTTTTGAGGGTTTTTTATTAGATGTCATTTTAGAAAACAAACAATTTTAAACTTTTGTCAAATAGGAATCGAGACTATACATTGCCTTCTAACAGTTAATATAAATAAAACGAGGGCAACTTCTAGAACTCTTTAACCCTATGCACAAAGTTTAATGAAAACACTTATTTATTTACAAAATCGTTTTTTATGACGTTTTAAAAACCAATTAAAGCCTATTCATCAATCATGGATTTAAAGTTCGCCAAAACACTTAACCTTTAGACCTCGTGACTCTAATATCCTGAAATTGATCATTTTTTACAAAATCTTCATTATTTGCCTTATTTAAAAACCATTTTTGTGTCGTAAATTAAACAAGCACTCACAACGTGTCGGGGCTATCCACGGGCATGTAAGCCATCCAGACAACCCCAAACACCCACAATCACATATTTTATTATTATTACGGGGCCTTAACCCGAACACGACTTTGTATCGCTTTAAGGCCGGATATTACAAAATACACATCCATGGACCCTATACCATGATTACATACACCAAAATGTCCATCATCGGGATTTGACCGCGAGGATCTCCTCCCTAGGCTCACATTTACCCAAATCATGGCACAACCAACCCTAAACCAAATCTAACGAGATTTAACATTGCTATCACATTACATAACCCAAATATCACAACTTAATCACTAAAACTATCCATTACCACAACGAACGAGATATCACCGTACGGATGTCATCGGGGCGTTAGGAGGAGTTACTTTCCGATGGAAACCTCGCTAACAACCCCTAATCCACGGATCCTTTATCAACATAACAACATATTACATCACATAACCCAAAACATAAGCTATATTAACAATACAAGTGATAGAATACCAAAAAGACAATCTTTTCACCTTGCAAAACGCGGATTCAAGCTTTTATATCACGAAATGGATACACCACAAGATTACTAAGCTAAATAGCACAACAATATGGATCTAGTGCTTGGATCTAACAGCAAAACAACCTCTCTCTCTCTTCCCCCGCGAGCTCTCTCTCTCCTCTTTTTTTTTTTTTTTTTCTTTTTTTCTTCTCTCTCCTGGTTCTCGGGTTGAAGATGGCGATCTATAGTGCTTCAGCAGGCAGTCGCAGATACATCTGCGGCCAGCCGCAGATGCATCTGCGGCTGCCTGCTGTGGCCGTCTCCTCGGCTGCCGTGTGCCGCCCTCGAGCCACGCGAACGTCTTTTTGTCGGCAGCCGCGACTGCATCCGCGGCTGTCCGGCGCATTTTTCTCGAATTTCGTGCCACGCGGTATTAATTTGCCAATTTCTGCTGTATTATTTTGGAAAGCTGTTCTTTGATACCTGAATCAATTCTGGGAATGGTTTCCCGACGTCGAGACCCCACCCTACTGCTGTAATTGCAGTGTCCTTGGCCCTTTTTGGCGATTCGCATCGGGTTCTGTCTGGATGGCCCGTAGGCCTCGCCTCAGATGCCTCAATTCTCGTTTTGCGTTTGACAGCCTTGATCGTAAGCCGTGGTGGGAACTGCATTTTGGCGCCCACCTCTCCTTGTCGTATATTGGGTCACTTGACGATTTTGCCCTCCTGTCAGGGTTAGTAGAGAAATGCAAAATTTGGGTGTCTACACATACTTCTTCAAGCTGAGGGCATGCATATAGAGCATGTAGCACGTCTTCCTTATGGAGTTGGCATAGCTCACAGATGTTATCATTAATAATTTTACGGTGTGCTAAGTTGGCTTTTGTTGGCAAAGAGTTCTTTGTCGCTCTCCACACCAAATTTTTCACTTTGCTCGGCACATTCAAACTCCAAATAGTCTGCCACAAATGTTTCAGTCTCTCTTCATTAGATTGCCCTGGTTGCTGATGTTGGTGTTCAAGTTGCAGGAATTTGTAACCTGACTTCACTGTATATGTTCCATTTGCAGTAAAAGGCCACATTAGTTTGTCAGGTTGATCAGTACGACTAAGGCAAATTTTTTAAACAATTTCGGCCTCAAATTCCAGCAGCAAGTTGTCAATGATTTCATGTCTCCACACTTTCTGTTCTGGAATAACTAACTCACAAACCCGAGCCTCCACCATGTCATTTACCGGCGGTGAAATAATTTTTGGGGAGTGTTTGATCGGTAGCCACCTATCTCCCCATATACATGCTGAATTTCCATCACCTATCCTCCAAATCGCCCCCTTTTTAATCATATCACGTCCACAGATAATGTTCTTCCAAACATATGATGATGAGCTAGGCTTCCCAGCCTCCATGATTGTGCCATTGGGGAAATATTTTGCCTTGAAAACCCGGTAGAAGAGCGAAGAATGATCATGAAGCAACCTCCATGTATGTTTTGCCAAAAGTGCATCATTGAAGCGTAAAAGGTCTTTAAATCCCATTCTTCCATCTGCCTTCAGTCTACACAATTCCCCCCAATTTATCCAATGTATCTTTCGACTATCACCCCTGTGTCCCCAAAAGAATTTTTTTATTTGAGTCTCAATATCATGACATAATCCCATCGGCAACTTAAAACACATCATAGTATACGTAGGTAATGCCTGTGCCACTGCTTTAATCAAAATTTCTCTTCCCGCTTGAGATAGAAGTTTACCTTCCCATCCTTGAACTTTCTTCCACACCTTTTGCTTTATATTGTCGAAGCTCTCTTTTTTTCTCCTCCCAATGAAAGAAGGTAAGCCCAAGTACTTTTCATATTGTTGCACTGCAGGTACTCCAAGTGTATGCATGATTGAGGATTGCACTTCTTGGGGCGTTGATCTACTGAAAAAGAGTGTGGTTTTGGACTTGTTGATTTGTTTACCTGAAGTTTTTTCATACATATCAAGTATCTTCATCAATTTTTGGCACTCTATCCTCGTAGCCCTACAAAAAATAAGACTATCATCTTCAAATAAAAGATGTGTTATCTTAGGTCCATTTCTACAAATTGAGATTCCTCGTATATCCCCATTCATCTTTGCCTTCTTCAACAAACCATGAAAGCCCTCTGTGCATAACAAAAACAGATAGGGTGAGAGAGGATCCCCTTGCCTAAGACCCCTTGTTGGCACAATATTTCCATGAGGCTCACCATTAATCAACACCGAATATGTAGCTGTAGACATACAAGCCACTATCAATCTAATCCAACTATCTGCAAACCCCATTTTTTCCATCAATCTTTCCATATATTTCCACTCCACCCTATCATACGCCTTGCTCATGTCTAACTTTAGTGCCATGAACCCTGTTTTGCCAGAGCTGTGAGTTCTCATGTAATGTAAAGTCTCAAAAGCCACCATTATGTTATCGGTAATTAATCTTTCCGATAGAAATGCACTTTGGTATTCAGAGATAAGGTGTGGCAAAATTTTCTTCAACCTATTTGCTAACACCTTGGAAAATACCCTATAAAGTACATTACTTAGGCAAATAGGTCTATACTGAGAAACATATTGGGGTTCTTTAACTTTGGGAATCAAAGTGATAAAAGAGTGACAAAGTGTTTGTGGTAGAGAGCCAGTATTGAGATACATTAAAATAGCTTCCACTACATCCTTACCAACCAAAGACCAATGACCTTGATAAAAGAGAGGAGGCATACCATCGGGTCCAGGGGACTTAAGAGGGGCCATTTGCTTCAAAGCCACTTCAACTTCTTCGGCCGTGTACTCTAAAGTGAGCTGATTATTCATCTCATTAGTAATAACTGTTGGAATTTGCTCAAGAACCTCCTCAAAGCAGGTCGGATTTGATGATGTGAAGAGGTCTGTATAAAAATTAACCACAGTTTCAGCCACACTAGTAGGTAGGGTGCACCATTGTCCTTCTCCATTATACATCCCTTTTATAAAATTCCTCCTTCTCCTTTCCGAAGACTTACTATGGAAAAAACGTGTGTTTCTATCCCCATCCTTTAACCACTGAATTTTAGCTCGTTGCCTCCACATAATAGCCTCCTTGTCCATCAATGAGTTTATCTTTGCCTCTAGTCTCCTCATTCGGTCCACTCTCCCCCCTCGCAAAGCCAATTGTTCAGCCTTGACAAGTAATTTTCGTTTTTTCTCTAATGCTCTTTTCACATTCCCAAAATTATTTCTACTCCAAGCTGTCAATTTTTTACCACAATCCTCCACCTTTTTTAGCACTCTAATGTCCCCCTGGTCATCATAGTCACCACGCCAAACTGCCTCAATTGTATCTCCACATCCCTTATCAGTCATCCACATTTGTTCAAATCTAAATGGTCTTTTTTGCTGGCAATTCATTTTTTCAGGAACTATCCACATAGCTTTATGATCCGAGGTTGTTACATCAAGGTGATAAACCTTTGTATCAGGAAACATAGCAAACCAATCATTTGTTGCCATTGTCCTATCAAGTCTTTCCCATATGGTAAAATCATCAAAGTGTTTATGCCAAGTAAACCTCGATCCTATGAAACCCAAATCCATAAATCCACATTCATCCAGAACATCCCGGAAAGCATGCATTTGATTATGAGGTCGAACTCTTCCTCCCAACTTTTCCGACTGCTTTGTAATCTCATTATAATCCCCCGCACACAACCAAGGGGTTGACCTCTGTGCTTTTAACAATCTCAATGTTGCCCACACTTCATGGCGATTACTTGTATCCGGTTCTCCATAGAATCCTGTGAACCTCCATTCCTCCGGTTTATTTTTGTTAACTAATGTATCAATATGATTTTTTGAAAAACCCACCACCTCCAAATCAAATTCAGTCTTCCAAAATAACACCAAACCACCCGTTTTATTTCTTCTTGGTGCTATAAATTTATTTCTAAAATTCAAACGATTCTGTACAAAAGTTAGCCTTGCTTCATCCATCCATGTTTCGGCTATAAACACAGCGGAGGGATCTTTTGCCCGTACCATTTCTGCGAGCTGGTCAGCTGTTCGTTGGTTCCCAAGCCCCCGACAGTTCCAACATAAAAGACTCATTGGTACTGGCGGGGCTGGGAACCAGCCTCCGCCAATAAAAACTCGTTTTTGGGTGCCTCTACTTTCTTTTTCTTATGTATTTCTTCCTCCTCAACCAACTGATGAAACATTCTCTTTTCCCCCACTACATCTGGCATCACAATGTCAGAAGCCTCTTTCTGTCGTACAGTTCTTTTCCAGGAGCCTTGTATAGGATCTATTCGATTTTTCTTCCCCGTTATGTCACCAAGTGTTGCACGTGGTTTGCTGCTAAAGGGCTGACTGTCACCAATTGCTACGCATGGATCAATTATTTTTGAAGTGCAGTCAGTTCTGTTATGCAACTTGATAATATGGATTTCCATTCCCATACCCCCCAAATCTGATGGAATATTCTCCTTATTTGTGTCAACCAATCTTAATCCCTTATCTTTCGCATTAACGCGCGTATCAAAATCATCATCTGTCACCGTTGCAACTTCTACGTTAAATTCGGTCCGCCTCTGATTTGGATCTTCATTATTCCTTCCCCCAAATCCCGATATTCCAATCTCAAAGCCAACTACTTTCTCGTTATCACCCTTTGCATTCACTTCTGTGATACTCTGTTTTGAAATTCCGTGATTCCCTACCCCAAATTTCGTTGAAACAAAACAAAACATATAATGTAAGACTTTTTCGTTTTTTTATTTTATTATAGTAGGGTTGTTCTCTCATATCTTCTTAATTGTTGAACATGCTCCATTTTAATTCGAACAAAAAAGAAAAAGAAGAAACCATATACAGTATTAACTAAATAAAATTCAAAATAAAGACCATAATTAAAGAAAATTAAAAAAAGGGTGACAAGAATTTTTGTTGTGAAAGTGGTCGTGAGAATGAAAGTAAGATTAATAACCATTCACTGGAATCAAGAATTGGTGCTGAAAATAAAAATGAAATTACTAACCATTCACTAGACAATGTGAATGTTAAAAGAGATCCGGTTAGCATAAAATTAATTTTATGATAAATTGGATAATATATCAATACAGTATTGACACGTAAAGAGAGAGAACACCACTGCTTGCGTGTCAATACTGTATTAATGTAATATTTAACTTAACATAAAATTAATTTCATACTAATCGAATCCGTTCAAAAATGCAAACACAAAGTATTGATGAATGACTGCTATATTATGACCAAAGACTCACTCAACTTCCCATTTCCTTGCCTCCATCGTCCACTCTTTTGGACATGAAAGCTTTCGGTAAGTAGGTGAAATCGATAATAATATTCTCAACATTTTGTCCAATTAACAATAACAAATTGATTTAAAATATAAGAGTGGTTATGAGAAGTAGAATTTATAATTATAAGGGTGCACCATGTAAACAGTTGATCAATTATTTATTACTAGTAACTACTCCTATTTGGCATATATAATATTTGGCATATATAAGTTAAAGAGTAGAATAAAATAATTAAAAAAATATGAAGAGACTAGGAGTTCAAGAAAAATAACTGTCCTTTTTACTCTTTCTTAATAATATAAATAATATTTTCAATAATTGTAGTATAGAAATTTTATATACCTAAGTCATTGGTTTGTTTTAAATATACAAGTATGTATTCTATATATTGGTGTTTATGCACATGTGTTACGTACGTGAAAAAAAAAAAGTTATAAAAAGAAAAAAAAAAGAAGATAAAATTATGTGACAAATAAAATTATAAATGAAAAAAAAAGTAAGAATCTTAAATAGGAGGAAAAAATGATAAATTAATTATGAGTGAAAAATAGGGTGACAGAAAAAAAAAAAAAAAAAAGAGAGAAAAATGACGAGAGAACAAGGCATTGATGGTCAAAATATTAAGAAAAAATTAAAAAATAAATAAAACTCTTAATTATAATATAGATAAATAGATATACACACGTATATTAAATAATTTAAATACTTTGCATATTATTTTATTGCTATTATGAAATTTAAATAAAATTATAAACAAATGAGATTTTTAAATAATATAAAATAAAATTCACTTTTTTGTCCCTTTTTAATGGGCTATAACCAATTCTCCAGAATCATCCTCTTAAAACTAAAATTTGAAGTCTCTAGAATAAATTCTCCCACTCAATCCTCTACTTTATTCCTGGAACTCTCTAGACTCTCTCTCTCCCATAAAACCCCCTCCACCTCAATCTACTTGTTCCATCGAAATTGACCCCAAAATCTTTGGATCTCTCACATTTTCTCTATCAATAACAAGACCCCAATAAATCTCTAGCGCCATTTCACTATTCCAAGCTCTCTTCTGTCTTCACTGTGCTAATTTAAACCATGGAGGACGATTTTGAGTTCCCAACTGGTGGAGAAATGAACAACGAAGATATGGGTATGGATATGGACCTTCCTGAAGGAGATCCGATTCTCAAAGTTGGAGACGAGAAGGAGATTGGGAAGAATGGGCTGAAGAAGAAGCTGGTTAAGGAAGGTGAAGGCTGGGAAAATCCTGGCTCTGGTGATGAAGTTGAAGGTACATTTTTAAATTAATTGTGGTTTCACTTGAAAATCCATTTTATTAATAGTGGATGTGATTGATTAGATGAAATCGTATACTTTAATTATCTGTTTTGGACAATTAAAACTAATGTATTACTGGGTTTTGTTGGTTCTTGCATTGTTTGATTTTTATTTTTATTTTGTATAAGGTTATTATGAGGACATATGTGTTAACGGGTTGTTTTCAATTTTGCAGTTCATTATGTGGGTACTTTGCTTGATGGATCCCAGTTTGATTCAAGCCGTGACCGTCGGACTCCATTCAAGTTCAAGCTCGGGCAAGGTAACATGTCCTGCAGCTTTGGGATTTTTACAAGCTTGTTTATCTCTTATTGGTTGCATATATATATATATATATAGATAGATAGATAGATAGATAGATATAGATATATATATATTATTTGGGGCTTTGTTGCTTAATTCTATGGTAAATTATGATCACTTGTGTGATTAATGATATTATGGTTTAAGATTATTTTAGGAAATTCTTGGATTTTGCTCTACTCAATGTGAAATTCTTTTATGTCAACTTTGATTGTTGAAATATGAATAATCAACTTTTATGAGGAAAATATCAATTAAAGAGAGGGCGCATCTAAGTCAAGTCCAAAACCTGAAATTAAGAACTTAATCTTCTCCTCAAGGTTGTCGGTATACGCAATTTAGTAAAAACTAAATACTAGATGCTCTTATACATGTTCTTTAGTGTGTTGATGTTAAGAATAGAAACATGAATTTGGAGACACTGGGTACAGAGTTCATGTGGCATTGAGATAATGAACCCTTGTCATATCTACATATTACACAAATCATGTCTACATATTATGCAAATTGGCTCTATGAAAATAATGAAATTTAAATGATTATACATTTTTGTAATGCATTGTTAAATGGAACTGCTAATTGAAATTGATCAATCAATTTGGATTTCAAAGGGATAGTTTGGTATGTATTTTTGATGCAGCTTAGTTTAGTAACCGTTCAGATGATGAATTTAGATGATATAAAAAATCAGAGTGTCTTAAAAAAAACTGCTGATTTCAAGAAGTTCCAGTAAATGGCAGGTACTTGGTTCTCTTAGTTTTATATTGTATTGCTTTCTGGGAAATGGCCCTTGCATTTTCCCGCATCAAGTTTTATATGAGACCTATTGGTAGCTTGTGTTTTTCAGTTATATCACCAGAAGTACAGTGGTCTTATATTTTGGAGTACCTTCTGATATTCATGCTCTGTTACAGGTCAAGTAATAAAAGGATGGGATGAAGGTATCAAAACAATGAAGAAAGGTGAAAAAGCTGTATTCACCATACCACCTGAGTTGGCCTATGGGGAATCTGGATCACCACCAACTATTCCTCCAAATGCAACTCTCCAGTTTGAGGTTGAGTTGCTCTCTTGGTCAAGTGTCAAGGATATATGCAAAGATGGAGGAATATTTAAGAAGATACTTACTGAAGGAGAAGACTGGCAAAATCCTAAAGACCTAGACGAAGTAATAGGTACACAATACACTCAATGTTTTGTCAGTTCTTCAGCTTCATATGTGAAATATCGTGAATAACCGATTTTCTTTTCTGTAGTTAAATATGAGGCTAGGCTTGAGGATGGAACTTTAATTTCGAAATCTGATGGCGTGGAGTTCACTGTGAAAGATGGTATGTGCCCGCTCAACTTGCAGACTATGCTTTTCCTGTGTATGCACTATTCAAAGCATTCAATGCAATCTGATCCCTGTGCAGGGTATTTCTGTCCTGCTATGTCAAAAGCTGTAAAAACAATGAAGAAGGGAGAGAAGGTCCTCCTGACGGTGAAGCCACGGTGTAAGTTAGTCTCAAATATGTCTAGTCTCACTTATTCAAATGAAGCTTTATTCTGTCCATCGTATTGAGTTATCATTTGTTACAGATGCATTTGGAGAGATGGGTAGACCAACAACTGGAGATGAGTATGCCGTGCCACCAAATGCCACCCTTCAGATAACTCTTGAACTGGTTTCGTGGAAGACTGTTTCAGAGATTACGGATGATAAGAATGTTGTAAAGAAAATCCTAAAGGAGGGAGAGGGATATGAGCGTCCAAATGACGGGGCAGTTGCCAAAGGTAAGTTTTACTACTGCAAATTGATAAAACTAATCTGTGATTGATATCATATGCTAAAACGCAGGTTTATTAATTGCCTTCTCTATGCTATATGGCAGTGAAATTGGTAGGGAAACTGCAAGATGGAACTATCTTTTTGAAGAAAGGATATGACGAGGAGCCTTTTGAGTTCAAAATAGATGAAGGTAAGAACCATTTTGCTTATCAACTGCATTGTTGTATGAGAATCTGTACCACTTAAAAACTCTCTTGTTGTTTAGTCTTGACTATGATAATAACTCTAATATGGGCTTAAATTTTGGGCAGGGCAAGTTATTGATGGACTTGATAGAGCTGTGAAAACTATGAAGAAGGGAGAAATTGCATTAGTAACAATTCAACCAGAATATGCATTTGGGCTGGCCGAATCAGCTCAAGAATTGGCCATTGTTCCTGCCAATTCAACTGTGTATTACGAGGTTGAGATGGTCTCCTTTGTCAAGGTTGGTAAAGTAGCTTTGGTTTTCTCTCTGTTTTGTATGTTACTCATTTTCAAGGAAATTAGCCTTCAGGAGAAAGTAAGATAATAATTAATTTCAGGAGAAAGAATCTTGGGACATGAACACGCAAGAGAAGATCGAATCAGCTGGGAAGAAGAAAGAAGAAGGGAATGCTCTATTTAAGGCAGGGAAGTATGAAAGGGCTTCAAAAAGATATGAAAAGGTAAATAACATAGTTGATGAAGTTGTATGGGCTATTTTATAATTTTACACCTACATTTGGCTCATTGAACGAGATTGGTCCTATTATATAGGCAGTGAAATTCATTGAATATGACTCCTCTTTTAGTGAGGAAGAGAAGCAGCAGGCCAAGGTGCTCAAAGTCACTTGCAACTTAAACAATGCAGCGTGCAAGCTGAAACTGAAGGAGTACAAAGAAGCTGAGAAGCTCTGCACAAAGGTTTTGGAAATTGATAGTAGGAATGTTAAAGCACTTTACAGAAGGGCACAAGCATATATACAACTTGTTGACTTGGATTTGGCAGAAGTGGATATCAAGAAAGCCCTTGAAATTGACCCAGATAACAGGTAGCTTTTTAAAAAAAAAATATATATTTTATTTATCTTACTAACAATTAAATGTTCTAGAAATATGTTCTAGTTCTGTAACGCTGATGGTAACATTGCGCCAACAAAACATCCAAAACATCCAAATGAACTTGACGGTTTTGGTTTGTTTTTAATGCAATTATTGGATATGAACCTAGGAATAGAAGTATTAGGACAAGCCTATAATAATACTTTCTTAGATGCAGCATTTTATGACTTAGTAAAATGATTTTCATCACACTTGGTAAAATGATTTTTGATGTCAATCATGAAACAAGTATGTTACTTTTGGGTTATTAATTATATTCCCTCCCTCCCTCCCTCCCTTTCAATAACTAGCATTTTCCCTTGAATATCAATCTTGTCACACTGATTCTGAACTCTACTTTCTAGCTTCTAGCCATTTTTTGGGGTTATAAATTTTTTATGCCTCCTTTTTAATGATAGAGACTGTACCTAAATGAGAAAAACAATCTTGTTTCAAGGACTCCCAGACTTTACTTTCTAGTCTACCTGTAGCTCATGTTTGAGTGTGAATGCCAGGGATGTGAAACTGGAGTATAAGGTTCTGAAGGAGAAAGTGAAAGAGATCAACAAGAGGGATGCAAAGTTCTATGGCAACATTTTTGCGAAGATGAACAAACAAGAGCATGAAAAATCTGCAACAAAGCAGGAGTCGGTGCCCATTGATGGCAAGGCTTAAGCGGCTTTTCTTCTCCCTCCAATGTGCTTAATAAGTAGGATTAACATGTGTGAACCTCTGATGTGCTTGATGAGTAGGATTAGCACGCGTGAACCCTAGTTTTAATACAAGGACCTTGACTTCCTTATTGTAATGAATTTTTATCGAGTCCTTTGTGTTTGTGTTATGAAAGTGAGTTGTAATACCTGTCTATCTAATGGAATTAGACATGTTCTACAAAAGTACAAATGTGATTTGTGAATTGAAAGCTACGCAGTGCGATTTGTGAGGATTACAAGTTCTTAAATAGAATTATAGTTTGTTATAATTATACTGTTATTGTTTTTCTTGTAAACTGAATGAATTAGTGTTGAAAATAATGTGAGAGTACAGATGCATATAAGAATGTCAGACCAACGGAGGAAAATATTTGGAGTACTGTCCAAATATTGTTTATTTGTTGGCAAATCTAAACAGCCTTTGTGTTTCTAATGGAAATTCCAGAAAGGCCTTGTTATGATGTTTTGACAGCTTGCTGTAGTTCTTATGCTGCATTTTGATGGCAAGATGGGCTAGATATATTGGATGGGACTGCTGTATATAGTTGAATAATTTAAATCTTTTTATATTAATTATATTTCATTTTTGAATTATAAAATTATTCTTATTTTTTTAAAAGTTAATTTGTAATATTTTTAAATTTAAAATTAACATGATTTATTTAAAAATTTAAAATAATTAATAATATTTTTAAGTAGTTTATAATATTTATAATTATATTTACATAAATTAAATAAATTTATATGAGTTTTAAGTTTAAAATTAATTTTTTTAAAATTAATATTTATTTTATAATTTATAATAGAGTGAGTATTGTAAAATAAAGAAATTTTGATTTATTCAAATTAATTATACTTCACATAAGAAACTTTTAAAACACAACTCATATTTATATTTTAATAAGTATACTTGCCATTTAATTTAGGGTAAATTTCCCTTTGCACTTAAGGTTTGACTAAATTCTCACTCGATCATCTGTTGTCTAGAAAATTACATTTAAACACATGAGATTTTGAGGCAAAGTGAAAAGTCATACTTTTCATCCAAACTAATTATGTGTGCAGGAAACTCGCTTAAAAAGTGTGAGCTATGGTTGTAACAGTCATATATATATATATATATATATATATATATATATATATATATATATTCAAGCTTGCCCTTCCTCGGTTCAAACAACTCTTTCATTTCTCTCTCGTCCTAATTAGGTAATATGATGTTTCTCATAAAATTTATTGCATAATTATGACACTGTGTTTACCAGTTTAAACAATGGTTTGTGTTGTGCTAAAATTTAGTTAGCAATTTATACGCAAGTGTACGCAATCAACAAATAATACAGTGATAAAATAGAGTGTCGAACCCACAGGGAATTAAAATAATTATTAACCAATTATTAAATTTATATCGCCTTGATCTTATTTAAACAAATGATTTAAAATTTGTGAAATAAAACTACTTAAAATTAATAAAGAAATTACTTAATAATAAAATGCTAGGATGGCAGAATCATATATTTAATATCATCTTCTCAATTTTCATGCCCAAAAACTCTATTTTTTATCTCACACTAATTTGGTCTCTCGACTGTATTAGATGCGGAAAATAAAATCAGTTAAGCCCAATTAATTTATAAAATTCAATTGTTAATTCTTTTACAGCCAAGCAAATGTATAAAATCAAAACACTCACTATATCTATCGAAACACAATTTATATCCGTTTTTAACAAATCATAAACTGAATCCAACAAATTATAATGAGAATCCAATTTTATATTTAAGCGATAAAAATAGGCATCCAATAAAAAGAATTATTATTTACGTTAAAGTACTAAATCTGTAAAATTAATTGACATGAATTTGTGCAATGAAATCAATCAAATATAATCATCCTTAACCCTAGAAATTACTCTAACCTAACATACTTAAAATTAAAACACAAAACATAAATAAATAATGCATAAATAAAATAATCCACAAATAATTCAACGTATCAAAATTACAACAATAAAAGAAAAAGAAAAGAAATCAAATCTGTGTTTGACATCCGTCTGTCACTCGGATCACAGTCTTCAACTCCCAAGCTCCGCCTTCAATTGTTGAATCCTTCGCGTTGAATATTTGTTCCAAATAAAATAAAAATCTACTCCTAAACTACTCTAATAATCTCCTATTCTATGTTAATATATTCTGATGTATGTTAAAAGTGGTTAAAAAGTACTGAATATAATGGCTAAATAATTTATTAATAGGAGTACAATATTAATCCTAAGCTAATGTGGAAAAGAAATCCAATTGGGAATTAAATTAAAGCTAAAAATCGCGATCTGCTTTCCAGCATTTCTGTGCTGCCAAACAAGGCCTCCGCGCTTTTTCTCTTTCCTTGCCTGCCGCGTTGCCACGTCAGCTACCCAAAAAAACCTTCCGCGCATTGCGCGGCTGTTCCCTAATACTGTTGCTGGCCACGCATAGTGAAACGACGTCGTCCCGTGCATTGCAGTCCTTACCCCTTCCGCGCATTGCGCGCCCAGCCATGTTGCTGTTAATTACGGAATTGCCACTTATTCTGCAATATTACTATTATGTCCCCAAGCTTCTATTTATTTACCAATTTCGCCCTCCAGCTTTGCAGAAATTGCACTTTTGCCATCAGGATTTATTTTCCTACAAAATTAAATATAAATTAATTAAAAATAAATAAAAATAATATAAAAATAATAAAAATAATAAAAATTAAATAAAATTAAATAAACTACCTAAAATCAATTAAAATACCAAAGAACTTGCAATTAATTAAGCCTAAAAATATATATTAAATATGAATAAAATTCAACTCAACAGTTTGGAAGAAGGGAATGCAAGAGTTTTTATTTTTACTATTTCAGCAAAATTTTCGGTTTGGATAATGTTGGGGTGTAAATATTTTGATGATGACTCATCATTTAATTATCTGATAAACTAAGACTAATTGGAGGGATAAAGACAATTTACTTTATGGGATTTTGGGCGATGGGTATTACTAAGAAATATATTTGTAATAGTTAAATATTAGATTGGGAGAGGTAGTCACTTTATATACTTTATATACTGGGAGACAGGAAATGAGGATTATTACAATCAGTAGAGTGAGATACCACACAGAGATATGATTTATTACTATCAGGAGAATTAAGAAAAAAGAGAAAGAATATATCATCTTCTCCATTATATCAAATATTAGACCAGGAATACTCTATATTGATCATCGGCACACACCGATATACACAGAGTTATAGTGATATACAACGTGAACAACAAGCACCGTTTATATACGTCAGTAAACATTGAAGGGTAGTGATATACACCACGTGTATGAAGAAATATTGTTGTGTCTCATTACAAATTATTATATATCGACATATATCGGTATACGTCGATTCGTATACAGATGAGTATTTTTCCTGTGAGAATGTTTTAACACTTCCAATATCATTTTAGTGGATTTTTGGCATATCACCCATGGTTTTTTCCCGTATTGGGTTTCCACGTAAATAATTGTGTTATTATTTTCAGTATTTACTTGATCAAACATCTTTCATTCTAAAATGATTTGGGTTCTCCATTGGTAATGCGTTTTGGGCTGACCGCCCCGGTGATTTCGGTGCACGTCTAGAATTTGGCGTTAACAAATAAATATCATATCAACATACAAAAACAAAGGATTCAAAGCTAGAATTCTTGCAAATATGGAGGACTCCAAGTTAGAATTCTTGATAATATGAGGGATTATAATTCACTTTTCTTGTTGTAATTCTTGAAAATATACTACTGAATTGAATTTCTTATGTATTTCAGACCTTACTCGTCGAAAGCAAATCCAGTATGCTACAAACTGAGATAATAACTAGAAACAAGGGGGGGGGGGGAATTGATGAAATTTCAAGAGTATGATAATGAGAAGTTGACGTGCGTGTTTCGGTAGTGGGTGTGCGTGTTGATATGAAGTTAGCCTAGTGAAAATGAAAGGCACTTATATTTAGTGAATGGATAGAAAAGTGTACACAAAAATTCCTGTTATGTCAACTTTCTTGCAAAAAACAAAATGTTTTCAATTCAAACCAACTTGTGCAATTTCAATCAATGGCTTTATATCAGCTTTATGTTAAACAAAATATCAATTCAAAACCAACTATGCAATTTCATATCCATTTACAACCAGAAAAACTCAACTGTAAAAATGATTAAATAGAACAAAACTTCCTTGCATTACGAAAGGGTAGACAATAAAAGGGCAATTTATGTTTTCCCATCAATTTAGTTGCTACATGCTTAATTCATCTATACCCACATAAGCGGTAACAACACGACTACATGCTTGATTCATTTAGTAGTTATTACATAGTCCCTCCAACTTGATTCGGTAAGTGTAAATATTTGGTGTTTGACCTTTAGCTTGCATCTCTTTAAAAAGTTTACGAGCCGCTTCAAATTTACCCTTTTTGAACAACCCTTACAATAAAGAGTTGTAGGTGACAACATCTGGCAAAATTCCTTTCTCAATCATTTCTAATAAGAGGCTCAAAGCATCATCTACCATGATATACTTGCAAAGACTATCACTGACTGTATTATAGATCACATTGTCAGGTTTACAATTGCCTTCTTCCATCAACCTGAGCAACCCAACAACCTTGCTAGTTTGACCCATTTTGCACATCCCATTAATAGCCATCCTATACATGACTTCACTAGGCTCACAAACTTTATCACTAATAAATTTGTCAAATAATAACAATGCCTTGGGAGTCCTATCTTCTAAAACAAGCCCCTTTAAAAGGGTATTGAAGGTAGGAAAAGTTAGAGTATAACCACACTTGAAGAAGCCACCAAAGATAGCAAAACCATAGTCCACTCGATTTAAGTGGCAATAACAGTTAATTACAATGGTTAATGTATATGCACATTCACCGGAATGCCAAAAACATACATTTCTTTATAAATATAAATAGAAGCTGAATAATGCTTCAACTTGGTAATGACGCCCAACAATTGATTGAACTAGAAAGTAGAAGGCAGAGGTTCCAATTGAAGCATTTTGTTGAAGACCTTAAGTGCATCATCAACTTTGGTAATATTGTTAAAACAGTATATGAGTTTCTTTGACACTGATTTATGATTTGAATGTTGAAGGGCTGAAATTATATCGCTGTAAGAACTTGTTGAAAAGGAAAAAGAATAGGTGGCCAATCGTTCGCACTAAAAAGCACAAACCCCAAAATTTCAATTCATTTTCAAATAGTCACAAATTGTAACTCGCCAATGCATATCTGAAGGAACACCAGTAGTTGTAGCGCATATAACAGCTATACCGATTAGGAACTTTTGCAATGTTTGAAAGGTTATATAAGCTCTTCTACACGATGAACACTTCATTGTGTGCTCCTCAAATTGATACAACATATGGCTATTTTGGTCTGTCCTTTATTCGTTTTTCGGGAGGGTTATGTCACGAAGCTAAGCAAAAAATTACAGAAAACTGAAGGAAGAGTAACTAGCAGAAAAGGAAATGGAAGCAAAATTTTCATTCATCAATTTCATACCCTTCACGCATCAGTACAGATCATTTATACTCTTGAAGTAACGACTCTGCTAACAAACTAAAAAATTCAATAATGGAAATCACGTGCCAACCACGCTCCTATCTTATTAACCGACTTAACACTAAAGATTCAAATAACCTCATTTTAGCTAACACCTAAGATGGATAAAACGACTTTGTATTACTAATTCAATCCTGCAATGACTACTTTCTTTCTACTGTGTTGCCAACTAACTTCTTCAATGTTGCTCTTGTAACAATTCCCTTTTTCTTAAAAATTTCCTTGTCCTTAAGGATTAAACTGAGGAAACTCCTTGTTAATCCAATTTCATTCCTACTAAGTTGCATACTCAGGAATATTGTTTGACCACTATACCAGCAACAGGGTTACTGGTTTATTGCTCATTTTGATCAACTTCCTATCCATAATAGCTACTGGTTCAGGCCTTATTTCTCATTTTTCTGATATCTGAGGTAACATAGTATGCGCAACCTTCATTTCCCCTATCTTTTTCTTGAGTTGAGACGCATGAAATACATTGTGAATCCTAGCTGTAGAAGGTAACATCAATTGGTAAGCCACTTTTCCTACTTTTTTCACAACTGGATAGGGTCCATAATATTTTGTTAATAGTTTCAAATTCTTTTTGGCATTAAGGGTTATATGTCAATAAGGCTGCAATTTAAGGAAAACTTAATCTCTTATGGCAAACTTGCTCTCAGTTCTCTTCTTATCTGCATATAACTTCATCATTTCTTGGGCTTTATGTAATTTCTCTTTGAGTAATTGCTGCATATTTCTCCTATCACTGACAAATATTTTGAATTGACTGCAAAATTATCAACCTTATCTGCCTGGTGGTAGTTCAGGAAAGGTGGATCAGTACCAAACATTACTTTGTAAGCAGTCATCCCAATTTTTGAGTAGAAGTTTGTGTTGTACCACCACTCTGTTAATGGTAACAATCTCTTCCACTATGTAGGTTTATCCCTAGTCATGCATCTTAAATATATTTTAATACATTGGTTAACCCTCTCAGTTTGCCCATCTTTTTGAGGGTGATAGGTTGTGCTCTGCCTTATTTGAGTTCCCATGGCCTTGAATAGTTTTCTCTAAAAATTACTTACAAATATTTTATCCCTGTCTGATATGATGGCCTTAGGAGGGTCATGTAGCTTAATCACTTGATCTAGGACATATTATGTTACCTGGGATGCTGTAAATAGATGAGACAGTGCAATTAAATGACATGCTTTAGTAAACTTATCCACGATGACCAGAATAGTATCCCTCGCTTCTGACTTAGACAACCCTTCCATAAAGTCCATTGTAATGATTTTCCAAGCTTGGTTAGGTATATGTATTAGTTGTAAAAGATCTGGGGTTTGTACATGTTCGGATTTGCTCATTTGGCAGGTTTCACACTACCTTATGTACACAGTTAAGTCTTTTTTTAGGCTGGACCAATAAAAGAGAGTTTTTGCTCTTTTTAAGGAGATTGTGATTCCATAGTGCCTCCCCTTCAGGACTCCCGTGTATGGACTCTAGGATCTTCATTCTCAAACCCCTTCACTTCCCACATATATCATTCTTATTTTTTCAAGATTCCTTCCTTCAAGTTATACTCAGATAAGCTGTTGAGGTCCAGGATCAATTGAGTCATAAGCTTCTGTGCGTTTGAATCTCCTTCTAAACTGTCACAAACTTCTGCTTTCCAGTTAGGATTCATTTTAGTTATTACAACACACTTCACTTCTGTTTCCAACTACCTAGACAAGGCATCTTTAACTAAATTTTCTTTTCCCTTCTTATATACAATAACATAGTGAAATCCCATCATTTGCGAAACCCATTTCTGTTGCACTAAGGTGGTTAATTTCTGCTCCACAAAGTATTTCAAGCTTTCATGGTCAGTTTTAATAGTGAATTTTTGACCAATCAGACAAGTCCTTCATTTTTGTACAACCATGGTAACTGCAAGTAATTCCTTCTCATAAGTAGATAGCCCCATGTGTTTGCTAGATAGGGTCTTGCTGAAGTAAGCTAAAGGCATCCCTTCCTGCATCAAAATTGCCCCCATCCCAGATTGGCAAGCATCAGTTTATAGGATAAAAAAACATGTTAAAATTAGGCAAAGCAAGTACTGGGGTTGTAGATAAGGCCTCTTTTAGCTTATTAAAGGCTTCTTCAGCTTCACTTTTCCATTCAAAATTTCCCTTCTTAAGTAAGTTGGTTAGGGGTTTATATATAATAACATAATGATGAACAAATCTTATGTAGTATTCTGTGAATCCCAAAAATCCCCTCAAAGACTTCAATGTTTTAGGAGTAGGCCATTGTTTCATAGCTTCAATTTTTGCTTCATTAGCTGCTACCATTTCTTCCTTAATTATATGTATAATGACTACGAATTCTATATGTCATTGTAATTATAATTATTAAATAATTAACAATTAATTAAAAATTTTGTACTAATTAATTGTGTATTAAATAATTAAATGAATGTACTTGTGTATGTGTATATTTATTTAAAGTAATGAATCAAGATGTTATAATTAATTAAAGCATGTCTAATTGGATTATATTATAAGTCCAAATAAGGTATTAAACTAGGTGAAAGAAATTTACCTAGTAGTCCATGTAATTAATTTAAACCTTGATCCATGTAATAATTAAACTAGCTCAATGCTTGTTTTAATTAAATGTAACATAGGTTATTTAATGTTAGTCTAATAGAACAATTAAATTGAGCCCAATTTATTTAATTCATAAGTCCAAAGTGGAGCCCAATAGAAAGTCAAAATGTTGGTCGATGTATAAATATATGTGTGTATATATATAAGTGTATATATGCATATATAAACATTAAAAATTAAAGCAAAAATGACCAATAAATTGGCCATTTGGCTGGGTATTGTAGGGCCTACAAGGGTGGCTTGTTTTGCTTCATGTTGCTTCTAACACACTCCTTTTCATAGTCGTTCAACCACCCCATGTCAATCACCTTGTCTATCACCTAATCATTCACTTCAATAGTAATCATAATTAGCTTTTAATTTGACCAACACTAGTTGATTAGGAAAATTAATAAAGGGTTAGCAATGTGCTATATATAGAGTGCTCCACACCTTTGTTATGTTTGTTAGTCATTTTACTAGAACATAAGAGAGAAAAGAGTGAGAGCTTCTAAGAGAGAAAAGAGAGAATACACTTGTGAGTTGAGAGTTCCTTAAAGAAATTGCTAGAGGAGGAGCTTGGTGGATGACACAAAGTCTCATAACTTATTTTGGAAGGAAAAAAAGAAGAGTACACAAGTCCAAGAGGTTCAAAAGTGCTCTAACTCCTTCCTAGTTAATTTTTATAGTCTATATATGTTTTATATGGTCAAAAGATATTTTTAACCGATCAAAAGTTCTTTTGATAGTCTAGAAGTCTTAAGCTATGTTAAATTGGTAGATTCATGATTTGATATGTTTTATACATGTTTTGGTATGTGTGTTATGCATATAAACAGAAGAAAAGTCTACATTAAAATTTACTGGTAAAACCCTAGTTGACCATGTGCTAGTTAATGTAGTAGTTTAAAATGTACAAGTTAAAAAATGGATTTCTATGACTATAAAATTATATTTATGAGTTAAAAAGATAACCCAACTTGAATCTCTCGAAAATATAGAAAAATGAGCAAGTTATGACTTTTACCGCAAACTATGTCGTTTTAAAACCCTAGAGTGATCGATCTCGAATATTATGTCAAAAACGTTTTCGAAAACGAGATCGAACCATGAAATGTTGAAAAACAACAAGTTAGAAAGATAATAAAACTGATTTGGTGTGTTTTGGACATGTATATCTCATTTTATAAAAGATTAAACCAAAGAAATTAAAGTTAAAAAATTAGGGTTTTAAAAATCAGAGCTAACACCGCAGCGGTATATCTCACCGTCGCAGCGGTGAAATTTTTTGCAAGTCAAAAAATTATGTTTTGCTAATCGGGTCGGGTAGGGCCAAATAAAACGGGTCGGGTCGAATCTTTTAGAAATAAAATAGGTCAGAAAATGTAATTTTATATAACATTAATATTTAACAAGTTTTAAATGAATAAAATATTATTAAAATAATTAATAATATTATAAAGTGAATAAAATATTATTAAATAAATAATAATATTAAAATTTTAATAAAATATTATTAAATAATTAATAATATTAGAAAGTTAATAAAATATTATTAAATGATTAATAATATTAATAAAGTAATAAAATATTATTAAATAAATAATAATATTAGCAAATGAATAAAATATTATTAAATGAATAATAATATTAGCAAATGAATAAAATATTATTAAATGATTAATAATATTAGATAATAATTAAAATATTATTAGATGATTAATAATATTAAAAGGTTAATAAAATAATATTAAATAATTAATAATATTATAAGGATAATAAAATATTATTAAATTGATAATAATATTAGATAAAAGTGTGATCTATATTAAATTAATATATGTTTTATATTATCAAGTGATGATAATATTTCCAAAGTGTTATATACCTTTAACTATATAATTATTTGGTTAAGTGTTAGAGGTGTAAGAAGTATAGCGGTTGTCATATGAATGTATATATGATATTAATTTAACGATCAACTGAATTAAGTATTAGGTCTATTCAGAGAGAATTAAATTGAATTGGTTAGCAGTAATCTACACACCATGCAAGTTCTTTAACCTTATTCAAATTTTATATTGAGCAAGTTCTCTAACTTTATTCAATTATTGTTGAGTAAGTTTCTACACTTGTATTTATTTGTCAGAGTTTTAAGTGGTTTAATTATTTAAAGTTATTTCACATCGATATTATTATTGTATTCGAGCTTGGTGCATTTGCAAGCTTTATAGTTCATTAATTCAAGAACTATTTGAGAATGTCTAAGCTAATTGTTTTGGCTAAACAATGCATGTTTAAATTCATCAAATTGAATATTTTAAAAGCTTATCCAAACCATTGGTTGGTGTGAATTTTTATAGTAAGACTGAGAACAAACAACCCTATATAAGGGGAATTATATTTGGGAAACCGAACTTACGCAAGATGTCTGAATGTTATGCATATACATAGGGTACAAGAGGCTGATCCCCTCACTTACCAAACTATAAGGGTGTCAGATATATATGTCTATTTTACCCTTAGCAGCAGTTATGGTCCTTAGAGGTCACTCAGCAGTAAAGAGTCAATACATTATTTTATTAAATATTGATTCTTGTTCTTTCACAATTGTTATTTATTATTGAAACTCTCGATGTTATTTTTCATTCATCATGATATATCTTATGCCATCTGTTCTTAAACTTTCTGAGCAAGCTTGTTGCTCACCCTTGCTATATCATGATTTATTTTCAGCTAAGTTCGAATGCTCTAAATCAGATAAAGGCAATAAAAAAGTCAAAATTTAGATTAGCTTATTGCATATTAGATTAATTACTTGTTATGTAATTTCTTTTGTTAATCTTTTGTAATCCCTTAAGATATGTATTACTTATGTTAAGGTTAGTAGACATTGGGATTGTAGCCTTTTATAAGGAACTTTTATATATTATTCCGCGAAGTTTAATTAAAGAATATGTTTAGATGTTATTTAGTATTGTACAGTGAAAAACCAAACCCGAGATTATGGAATCCAAATTTGGGGTCGTCACAACATGCCCCAAGTATTCCACTCTTGCTTGAGAGAAACTACATTAGCCCTTTTAGCAAACAATTGATGTTGCCTAAGTGTGCTGAATACCTGTCTGAGATGTTCAAGGTGGTCTTCCATATTGTTGCTATACACTAAAATGTCATCAAAGAATACTAGCACAAATGATCTTAGATAGGGACTAAACACTTCATTCATAAGGCATTGGAATGTAGCTGGAGCATTAGTCAGCCCAAAGAGCATTACCATGAACTCATAGTGTCCTTGGTGGATTTTAAATGCAGTTTTTTGAATGTCTTCATCCTTCACCCTAATCTAGTGATATTCACTTCTTAAATCTAATTTGGCAAAAACTCTGCTACCCTTTAGTTCATCCAACAACTCTTTAATGACAGGAATTGGAAACTTGTTCTTTACAGTGATGTTGTTCAAGGCTCTATAGTCCACACAAAAACTTCATGAATTATCCTTTTTTCTCACTAATAGAACAAGTGATGCATATAGAGACGCGATATGTCTTATTATGCCATTACTTAACATTTCTCTAACCATCTTTTCAATTTCTATTTTTTAAAAATAGGGATACATGTAAGGATTTGAATTGACTGGTTGGCAACCTGACATGATGGGGATATAGTGATCTTGGGTTCTGATAGGGGGCAGGCCTTGTGGTTATTTGAAAACATCATCAAATTTTGATATGAGCTGTTGTATCTCTGCAAGAGGAGCTGGCTACTGACAACTGTTTTCTTTAATTGCTGTAAGTTAGGCTAAAAAATATGTGTCATTCCTGAGATCCCAATGAAATTTGTTTTCTACTTATATGGCATAGAAGTTTACATTCATCTTTTGATTTCCTAATGTCAACTTCGTACACTCACAATATATTATGACCTTCATCTCCTCAAAGTCAAAAATGATAGGGCTAACAGATTTCATTCATTGAACCCCCTAATATAACATCATAGCTACCCAATGGTATCGTGTACATTGGTGCTTGAAATCTTCCTTGTTCCATTTCCCAGGTACCATTGGGAATGATCTTCTCACAACTGATGGTTGCCCCATTTGCTATAGTTACCTTATTAGGAAAACAAGGCTCAATGTCCATCTAGCATTATTTCACCAATGCTTCTGATATGAAATTACGAGTTGATCCACTATCTAGCAATAAATTGATCTGTTTATTCTTAATTTGTCCCTTAAGTTTAATCGTATGGACTCCATGTGTCCTTGATAAGGCATGTATGGACACCCCAGAATCTTTTTCCATTTGCAGTTTCTCATTTCCTTCCTCCTGAATGATCATTGCTATCTCTGGCACAGATTCCTCTTGATAGTGACATAATTCTTCTTCATCTTTTGTAATCATTAAGTAAATATGTTTGTTTTTACACCTATGATCTGTGGTATACACTTCATCACAGTGGTAGCATAAACCATTATCCCTTCTGTCATTCATTTCAGTAGTTGTAAGTCTCTTGATGGGATAGGTTTTGCCTTGGTTATATCCTTTACTGACTGATAACTGGTCTTTGTTTGCAGATATGGCCAATTTCTGAGAGTTTGTAACACTGCCAAACACTTTTCTAAAGGTGGTTTGATGTCTCATGTCTAAGGACTCTAAATGAGCCTCCTACCCCTTAGCCTGATCAATAGCATCCCTGAAGGTCAGGGTTAAATTACATACAAGGTTGTAGCTATCTCCTTTTTTAGTCCGCTTAAGAAGCTCTCAAAGAAGTAATCTTCTGTGTAAGACTTGTTATGATCCAACATGTATATTTTAAATTATTCAAACTGCCTGATGTAGTCATCAACTTTACCCTTTTAAACCAGCTTGTTGAATTACCCTATCAAGTTTTCATGTCCCCTGCTAACAAACCTCTTGCAAGTATGAGCCATAAAATCCTCCCAAAGCAGACAGGGGAACTCATCTCGTAAGGACTGATACCATGTGTCAGTTTCACTCTCCATATATAAGGATGCATACAGAACCTTGGATCTAGCATCTATCATGGAATTGAATTGGAAAATTTTCTCATGTTTATAAATCCATCCCCTAGGATCCTTGCTTCAAACTTAGGAAATTTCATTTTGGGCGTGGTCAAGGGTAAGATGGTGGACTGGTTTCTTAAGGAACTACCTTCAGGCTATGTAAACTAGGGGAGGTGTTAGTATTAGCTGAACTGTGACCCATTGACAGATATGTACTATTATAATGAGGCTGTGAATGACTGAAAGTATATGAGTGGTGATTCCCAGAACTACCTGCTTCAGGCATGGGAAGCGTTATTCCAGTTGTGGGTAGTATTTCAGTATATGTCATCCATGGGGGTACTGATAAGCTATTTATGGGGTATCTTGTACCAGTGGTGAATGGGGCATTAAGGCTATCGTATATAAGGTTCAATGGTGGAGGAATTTATAGAAGGCTATAAGGCAGTACATATGCTGAATTATGCATGGGTATGGTTAATTGGGGTCTAGTTGATATCATGGGATTAGTTAGAGCTAGGTTAGGGTGTGAAGATGGTGACGGATAATGATTTTGGCCAGGTGAAGAGAGTGGTGTGTTGATTGGGTTCACAGTAAATGAAATAGGGGCAGTACCTACATCCTTATGTCTAAATTTATCCGATCTAATGTCATGGATAAAACGACTTCGCATTACTTATTCAATCCTGCAACGACTACTTCCTTTCTATTGTGCTGCCAACTTACTTCTTTAGTGTTGCTCTCGTGACAGGTTGCAATTTCAAAATCTTCGTTCCATGTGAGAGCTTGGGGTGTGGGGTGAGATCTAGAGAGGAAGGTTTGGTACCGAAAATGTTTAGAGAGAGAAGAGGAGGAGAGAGAAAGGAAGATGGAGAAGAAGAAGATGAGATCACCTGTAACAAATTCATGTTATATACATCTATGTGTATATATATTTGAGTTTGGAAAAGAGAATAAGAAGGACAAATTTGCCTTTAGTAACCACGTTAACACGGAAAATACTTTTTTATTTCACTTAAAAAATTTAAATGTTTAAATATAAATTTCTAAACAACAAATAATTAAATAAAAATTTGATCAAAGTTCAGGTAATCATCTGAAATTTACCTTTTAAAAATTATTCAGTTGTATCATTAAAATGAAAGTGATTTTAATACTTTTTAGGGTTTAAGTCATGTGACTCAAACATAATATTTCAAACAGATACAATTTAAGTATATTAATTAAAATTTGGTGTATAATTGATAATTTTTAAAATTCCTCTTACATGAATATTCATTCATGTATTTATGCGAGTCATGTTTTGTAAGAGTATTGAATTTGTCGTATGAGAAAAATATTTATTTTCTAAGAAGTAATTTAACATTAGTACAACAGAAATAATGTTATTAGAATAATAAATATTGTTTAAAATAATACGAGTCGTCAAAATAATTGTAAATCATTATTCTAATTGTCATCGTTAAATATATATTTTTAATTTTAAGACGTGCATAGTATAATTTTTATGAAATATCTATAGACTCTTACATTAATTAGATATAAGACTTCTCTCGTATTAAAATTGTATTTTTAATTATAACATAAAATATACCTCCTTTTTTTTATAATAAAAATATAAAAAATGCCACATGCAATGAGTGACATAATAAATAAATAAATATAATTTATATTTTCTTACTTAAAAAAATTATTTCAATTATCTATTTTTATATTTATTAGATATTTATTAAGTATAAGATATATTTAGTGATAAATTTCTTTTGCACGGAAAACATGCCAGCGCAGTAAATAAATATTTACTGTGATAAACCTAAAAAATTAACCATTTATAATTTGAGTCTATCCAATCCGATTACTCAAATCTAAAGATATGAATTGACTTCAAATTTTTTGGTAACCAAATCATGATTTTTTTTAGCTTTACGTAAGTTCCAATCTAGAATCAACCCCCTAAAAAGACTAGTGACACGTGTCTTCCTAATATAAACCGTACAAATGAAGCCAGAATCTCCTACATACCGCATCATTCTTTCCATCCTACACCGACAAACTAAATTACTACGATACCCCTTCATTCACCACGTTTCGAACTATAAATGGCTGATACCGATTTCTATATCTAAATGCGGTAGCACCGTAATATTTATCCTGTAATGGTAAAACTGAAGAACAGTCGTAAGGAACTCTTCCGCTCTCCTAAATTTTCTGTACAAAAATGGAAGGCTGATATGGCTATTTAGAGAGAGAATCATAAGCTGTTTTGGTATAGATTCGTTTGTTATTATATGACAAAATACTCTCATCACCCCCGTGTTCCATGATTTTTTTCTGAAAAAAATTGTAGGGATTGCCTTCTAATTTTCTGGATTTTATCGGCAAATCAATTATGTTGTCGTTACCGAACGATCTCCGGCAGCTGCATCTGCAGAAACAGCAGCAGCAGATGGTGGCTAGGGTTTCGCACAATGGCGATCACCGTGAGGGTCCGTTCTTGCTGAAATCGGAGCCTGGTTCGAATCTCAAAATCGCCCCAACATTGGAGCCATGTGAAGGTTAACGCTTGATTATCGCTACTTGATAGGGCAATTTGGTGGGATATGTGGAGTTAGTTTGATTCCTTTAATGGGTAGAAGTTGGAAATTTTAGGGTTTTGAAAGTTGAGGAGTTCTAATTTATGATAAATTACAGTAATTTATTTTTATTATTTTTTTAAAGTTAACAATGCCACATAGGGTTACAAATGTGATCCTACTATGTGAAACTACTGGTACTTCGGAAATTATTTGTTGTTTTCATTTTCTAGCTTCCAATTGGACTAATTTTACTCGAATTGATCGGACAGTTTGGCTTGATGCTTGTACTGTTTCATACTATTACAACTTGGACTTCAGATAGGGAATGGGGAGGGGTTGTGCGAGTGAGTGATAGGATCTTTCTTGAAAGTAAGTGGTTAATTGAATCTAATTGCGAAGTAGCTACGTTAGATTTTTTTTGTAAGATATAATTGCCTCACTAAATATATGAAGATCCAATTAGTGCTCCTGTTGTGTTCTAGATGATAAATTGCTGTCATTAATCATTATACAGTTGGTGATCAGACAATTTAAATGACAGGGGCTTTAACTTTTTTGGCCAATTTTTTTAAGAAAAGGGACGGTTAACAAAATACATTACTGGTTTTGGAACATTAAGCTCCCAATTGATAGACATTAAGTGTATACATCTTATCAAGTTTGGTACTTGGAAAGCACATATTTTTGGGCTTGTAAATTTGATTTCAGAAACTCGTAAAATAGAAGGTACTTGTCATTTGATTAAGTAGCAGAATGATCAATTCAGTAGTAGAGCTCACAAGAGAGTAGGGGTGGAATTTCAATCAAATGGCTTGAGTGCTTGACTTGAAAATTTTGAGCTAGACCTGGATTCGTTAATTTGAGCTACTAAAGGTTTTGCTTCCTACATATGTAACTCTGTACTTTCTTAGGAACATAAGATCAGAATTGGATAGTCATATTATAGGATTTTGCTGAAGAAGCCTGAATTCCAACTTGTGGAATTCTGCTGCAATCTTCTGTGTTATAATTCACCTCTTTGTAAAAAGTGTTGCATAGTCAATTCTTTATCTGTAAGCATGTGTTAAAACGGGTTGGTAGTTAAGGCTAATTGAGAAAGTGGCCAATTTAATTAGTCTAAACAAGGACTCCTTTGGTACCTGTTAGAGTAGAACGGATGTTTGGACACTTTTGTTGTTTGTAATAGTTTTTTATTGATCATATTTTCATTTATTGTTTGTTGTTGAAAGTTCCATCTCTTCATGTGTTGCAGTGGATGAAGACAATCTCTTGGCCCTTGCCCATCAAGATTATAAGGCTGGAAATTATAAGCAGGCGGCAGAAAGTAGCAAGGCTGTTTATGAGAGAAATCCACAGCGTACTGATAATCTTCTTTTGTTGGGTGCAGTTCATTATCAGGTTAGTCATTTATCCCACCCCCTCCCATGTGTGTTTTTGTCACAAGATATATGTATATCTGACCAAATACCAATACCATTTGTTGTTTTTAGTTGCATGAATTTGATTTGTGCATTGCAAAGAATGAAGAAGCTCTTCGAATTGATCCTCATTTTGCTGAGTGCTATGGGAACATGGCTAATGCTTGGAAGGTGACTTGAATTTTTTTGTCAATTGCAAGATTTTCTGGACAACTTTTCAGGATTTGACACAATAATCTCTGCTTTCTGTACACAGGAAAAAGGAAATATGGATGTTGCAATCCGCTATTATTTGATTGCTATTGAGGTTTGTGTAAACTATAGATCTGATTTTATTATTAGTTGGTCCAATTATTTATAGTATATTTTAACTTTTGTGGTTATAGTCCAGTAGTGGTTAGAAAAGGACATGTACATTTTGGGCTCATTGTAATTTTTCTTTATATTTGTCTGGTGTATAGGTATATAGTTCACATGAGGAAGTTCAGTTATAACATCTAGATATGAGAGCAATTGATGTCTGCAATATTTTCATCTGTTTGTCCCACAAATAGAATAGGAGTTCAAGGTCCTCTGAAATCTAAAATTTGCTCAAGACCTTTCACATTATTTTCCTAAGTGCTTCGGACTTGATATTACATGTAGTTTTAGAACCACAAGATTTGAGGGCAATGACAGAGGATGAACTCTTCGCTAATATTTATTAGGTTTGTGCTTGAAAGAATGACTCAAGTACATTTTCCTCCGCATATAGGAAAATCAATACTTAAAATAATCCTTTCTAATAGTGGGCCCCAAAAATGTATATCTTGTTATTTTAATGAATAAATGTACTTTGGCATGGGGTCCACAACCCTTATAACTTTGACTTATTAATTGCATCCATTATTTTGGGACATTTTTTCCGAATCAGCCAAAGGAGTAACTTGTGTATCTTGTAGTGACTACGATCTTCTGACACATTCTGTGATGTTGCCAGATCAAACTTGATGGCAGTTTTTTGGGTTAATAGTTCCAATAATAAGGTGGATACTGAGATACTCATGTGTACCTCTCCTCCCTATCTGTCGGGAGTGAGCTGGCTAACAGCAATTATCAGTGTGCCAAATGTGATGTAGAGCAAATTTAGATTACTTTTGTTACACAGAATCCTAAATTAATGAATGGGTCTGCTTACTTATGACTTATAAGCTATATCAGCCTTAGATATGAAAGGAAATCTTTTTTGAAGATCTAGTCCTGGATCTTTCGATAAAACACAGTAGAAATAAGATTAGTACTGAAATTCTTTGAGGGATAGGTTTTCACATAATGAAACAAATATTATTTATAATAAGTATTGAGTGTGCATTAATGGTTAGTGTATTGGTGGTTTTTCCTTAAGGTCCTCAGTCCTCTTGAAATCATATATGTTTAGTACTTCAATGGGTACTGAGAATTTGGGTGGATAAGTCTATGGTAATATTATAATTTACAATTTTGGGGATTATTTGGAAAAATTTATGACAAGGCAATAAATGGTTAGTGGAAAATGACGTACCATTGAAGAATGGTGAAGGGACAAGTTCTTACAATTTATTTATTAGGTGTCTAGGACTAACTGACCTCTCATACTTGAAATACTTCTGCGCGAACAAGAGGTTGAAATGGTATCTTGATCCAGGGAAATATGGATGAGGGAATCTTGCTGCCATTTTATAGGCATCCATAGTGATAAAATATTTTCTTTTCTTTTGGTTACTACTCTTTTGTCTGGTTTTGTATTCCCTCGTGTTAAACTGACTCTGTTTATTGCAGCTTCGTCCCAATTTTGCTGATGCTTGGTCAAACTTAGCTAGCGCATACATGCGGAAAGGGAGGCTAAGTGAGGCTGCCCAGTGTTGTCGCCAGGCTCTAGCCTTAAACCCTCGCTTGGTAGACCCTTTCTCTCAGTTGTTTATGTGATTATAATCTAGTTCTGTGGGATAGCTCTTTAACATTTCAACTGCTGCAGGTTGATGCACATAGTAACCTAGGAAACCTGATGAAAGCTCAAGGATTGGTGCAAGAGGTAAGACAGTATTGAATTGTAGATTTAGTTGGCTCTTCCTGATTTGTCCCTGGGGCTCTGTTAGGTGCAAGTGTAAATCTGGTGTTTAAAATTGTTGTAGGGTTGCTCTGCCTTGTTTTTTGTCTTCCATTAGCGAGCAACTAATGATGGCTTGGCCTTCGATTCATGTTTGAGATGCTTTCAATCAAAGCGTCAGGGATAAGTTGGAAGCGTCCTACATGCTAGTTTATTAGAACCTTTTATAACCCTGTCTGTATAATGACTTTGTATTTTTTTTTGTTTTTATTTTTATTTTTATATTTTTTTGTGTGTTTGGGGGTTGGAGGTAGTAAAAGAATTTTTGACCAATTTTGGTTATGAAAACCTTTATTGGCCAGAGAATTTTGTGACTCCGTTACCTAGCTCTCAGAAGGATCTTTTAGTGTGCGTTTCTGGTTCCATTTTTGTTCTATTTCTACATCTACTGTCATTAGTATGAAGTAGCATAACCTCAAAATTCCTTTGTGCTTGCAGTTATTACCTTTGTGAAGCTAGAGTTTCTTATCATATTTCTTGGTTACAATCCAGTTTCTTCCTCAATAGACTAACCATGTATAGGCATACAGCTGCTATATTGTGGCTCTCCGGATTTCCTAAATAGACTAACCATTTTTGCTTTGTATAGGCGTACAGCTGCTATATTGAGGCTCTCCGGATTCAGCCAAATTTTGCAATTGCATGGTCCAATCTTGCTGGCCTTTTTATGGAGTCTGGAGATCTTAATAGGGCTGTTCAATATTACAAGGTATATACTGGTATTTTTCGACAATTTTGATGGTTTGGAACATGGATGCTGAAATTCATGCACAAGAACGCTCGTTACTAATTACATCAAAATGTCAAGACTATTAAGATAAATTTTGTTTACATTATGCAAATATGTTTTTGTGTTGTGTAGGATTAAATTGCTCTGTTCATTTTAAATTTTCTTCAACTTCAAAAGACTTTTAGTTATAACCTTTTTTAATATGGTCTTTTCCAAATTATGTTAAGCTTAAGTGCAATTCTATAAGCGAAATATGCTAAATATTATTTATAGCTTTGTCATTTTCACATCTTGAAAGCTGTGCCACACATCGTTTTGAACTATGACACCCAAACTTGAAGCAAGAGACTGTCATGATTGCTGTTTTGTTATTTCATAAAATCTAGTTCTTTACTTGAATGTATGGCATGCTAATTTTCAGGAAGCTGTTAAGCTCAAACCAACATTTTCCGATGCGTATCTGAACTTAGGCAATGTTTACAAAGTAAGTTCCCTTGTATGTATTTAGGTATTAAAACTGTGAGTGCCTGTTAAAAAAACTCGTGTGAATGGAAATCTGTGTTTCATTTTCCAGGCTTTGGGGATGCGTCAAGAGGCTATTGTGTGTTATCAGCGTGCTCTTCAGGCACGACCAGATTATGCTATGGCTTTTGGTGAGTGCTATTTCCTGCAACTTTTTTAATCTGTGTACCTATCCATTAATATATATACGTTTTAGTCAGGTCCTTGTGCGAGATTCAACTGCGATTTCTTTTTTAATTTTTAAAAATAATAATAATTTAGGTCACTGTGTTGAACCAACTGTTTTTTTTTAATTATTTGTTTTTTTATTCTATAATTTTTCTATAAGAATTTTCATGTGTGATGTATTGCAATTCAACCTTCCTTAGAGAGTTTGAGCAGGCTTGTTATGATCGAAATGCTCTACCCAGTTAGTAATCACATTTAGAAGAGCATGAAGGACAAATCCTTCCATAATCCATAGTGTATGACTTGGACGAATGAAAAACCAGCAAACTTTTTCACAGAATGTGATGTTTGGTGGTTTCTATGGCTAGATCACAATGCTGGGTTATATGTTAGATATAAACATGGAGACGAGTAATGGGTAACTGCTATTTATCAAATCAAATAAGATAAATTAAAATAAAATAAAAGACAAAATGATGAGTATTACTGTTAATATTGGTCTGTTTTTCCATTCTTTCTCCCCCTCTTTAATTTTGCAATCAACTATGCAGGCAATTTGGCTAGTATCTTTTATGAGCAAAGCAACATGGACATGGCAATACTCAACTATAAGCGAGCCATTGCTTGTGATGCTGGGTTTTTGGAGGCATATAATAATTTGGTTGGTCATTCATTTCCTTTTCAATCTTATTTTCCCCCCCTACCTGAAATGTAAGTTTTGTATCAAAAAGATTTCTGCTTAAGAAGTCCTTTTTTAATATTTTTCTTCTGTCAGGGTAATGCTCTGAAGGATGCTGGTAGAGTTGAAGAAGCTAGTCACTGCTATCGTGTAGGTTCTTTTCTACTTTTCTGCCTTTTGATCTAGTTTTTGTTTTCTTTCTAGCTTACACTCTGATCACAATTCTTTTATGTTGTCCAGCAATGCCTTTCTTTGCAGCCAAGCCATCCTCAAGCTCTTACTAATCTCGGAAATATTTACATGGAATGGTATGTTTAATTTTTAATAAATGGATGTATTACCTTATATTTTCTAATGGAAGTATTCCTCTGCGTCTCATGACATTAAAGAAATATTTTTAAGTGTTCCATAATTACTGGGGAAAACATTGTAAAGTATTTAATTGGTCTTTGATATAATGATATGCCTTATCAAAAGAGTTTATTCTGATCTTGTAGGAACATGACGCCTGCCGCTGCGCAGTGTTATAAGGCAACATTAGCTGTTACAACGGGACTTTCTGCCCCTTTCAACAATTTAGCAATCATATACAAACAGCAGGTAAGCAGCTTCTCTTTTCTTTTGTGTTTCTCCCTCGCTTTATATGTATTCTCTTGATCAATCGACATATATTATTAGGTTGTCAAGTGTGGCATCATTCTATGAAGAAAGAATTGTATAACTTCTGGAAGGCTAAAGCTTATTATCATATTCTTCATTACTCTTGACCTAAGCCAAAGTTCTAGTATTGGAGATAATACTAATTCTTTTAAAATATTGATTTCAGGGTAATTATGCAGATGCTATATCTTGCTATAATGAAGTTCTCCGCATTGATCCTCTGGCAGCTGATGGACTTGTCAATCGGGGAAACACTTATAAGGAGATAGGAAGAGTTAATGAAGCAATTCAAGACTATTTACGAGCTGTTGCGATCCGGCCAACCATGGCTGAAGCTCATGCAAATTTGGCTTCAGCATACAAGGATAGGTAACTACAATTCTTAGTATTATTTCTTTTTGCAAACTACAACTCTTATTTAGGTAGTCCAGATGTATATTAGTTGAACCTTAGTAGATGGTCATGTATTCCCCTAGTTAATTTTGAGTCTGGACAAATCTGTAGTGGACATGTGGAAGCAGCTATTAAAAGTTATAAGCAAGCTTTGGTTCTGCGTCCTGATTTCCCAGAAGCAACTTGTAATCTTCTTCACACATTACAGGTATATGAATAAATGATATGTATGCAACATTGTCATCTTGGTTGGTTTTCACATCAATTTTATTATTTATGCGTCAAATTTACATAGGTCTTCTAGTCGATGTGATTTGGTGCTATTTGTCTCTAGTGTATTTTTTGGTTTCTGTAACTTTATATATATATTTTTTTGTGTTATTGCACAATTTTGCTTGCTTCTTCTTTCAATAAAAGTGGGCGGTATTCTTCTTTATAAGCATGTGTCAACGGTATTATTCATTTTTGCTATTTGCAACCTTCCTTGTGAGTCTATTTGTTTATCATTGCTAGACATGTAAATCAACAAATAAACATGTCTCAATTGCATTAACAGTTGCTAGGGTTAAAATTTTAACAGACACAAGTAGGAGCTCCACTTTGTATTTTGAGTTATGATTTGTAAGAATTCATCTGAATATTGAGTGTAAACATTTCTTGGGAAACTTCTGGATGGCCAGAATGTGGTACAGTTTTCTCTTTCTATAAAAAGTATTGTGTGACCTTGTAGTGCCATTGATCCTTGTTTACAGTCCTCACATTATATTTAGGACTAGTCAACGTAGTTCTTTAATCCAGATGTGTCAAGGTTGTCTTCATATGATTACCGTGGAAAGCAGAGGCTTTGTCAAGGACTTAAGAAACATATATTGGATGTTTTTTCTTTGGATAGATTAAAAAGATATTCCCTTAGTTCCTCATTAGATGATCAAGTTTGACTTTTTGAAGTCAAGTTAAAACATTTTCAAATTCAAAATTGATACAATTTATTTAAAATTTGAAAACAATAAATCTTGTAATGACTAGTACTTTTTAGAAGTTTACATTATTCAAAATAGTATTGAGTCATGCGGAAAGGAAAAGAATTTCAAGCTCTACCTTATGGTAGATCCCAGACTTTTATTAAATGAGAAAAATCCTCTCAATTTTACCCACTCTTGCTACGGATATTCATTTTGTATTTGAAAATGTTGTAAATTGACTTTAAAAAGGTAATTTTGATCTTATATTTTGGAAAGGAGGGAGTATTTTAATGAGACATTAATGTGAGTGGCTTTGTCTTTTTGATAAGTAAAAGTGTATTACCCATAAAAGACGCCAAAAGGGGGCGTCGTCCTGGTACATTCAGAGTAAAACAATCAGGCAGATCCCCTCCCCCCCCCCCCCAAAAAAAAAACAAAAAAAGAAAGGAAAATATCTACTCAGATTTATTTCACAAAGTTTATCTGATCTGATGACATGTATTGCAGTGTGTGTGTGACTGGGATGGCCGGAAGAAAATGTTCATAGAAGTCGAAGGGATTCTTCAGCGACAAATTAAGGTTTCACCTCATATGCATGAATTTCTCTCTCTTTTTAAGTATTCTTATGTTTTTGATATATGGTAATTGCAGTATGATCTATTCCAGCCAAAACTTGAGTCTGACTTTTAATAATGTCTTTCAGATGTCAGTTATTCCTAGTGTGCAGCCTTTCCATGCAATAGCCTACCCCCTTGATCCGATGCTTGCACTTGAGATCAGGTGAGGAATTTAACTTTGGTGACTGCAATCATGAACATGTTTAATCTCTGTGCTCATCTAATTTCTTTGCTGTTGTAGCCGAAAATATGCGCGGCATTGTTCCGTGATTGCGGCCCGTTATTCTCTTCCTCCTTTCAACCATCCTTCGCCACTCCCCATAAAGGGTGGTGGTAGGAATGGTCGGTTGAGGGTTGGGTAAGTTTGAATATTGATTTTTTTTTAAAAATACTTCTCACTGCTTCACTGGACTCTGAGGTCTGAAATAAAGATAACCTTTTACCTAACTGGAAGTTGCTTTTGGTTTCAGATATGTGAGCAGTGATTTTGGTAACCATCCATTATCCCATCTGATGGGCTCGGTGTTTGGCATGCATGATAGAGAAAATGTCGAGGTTTGCAATTTTACACTTTTATTTGGTTCCATTGGATTGCTAAACCTAAAAAATTCATACGTTGTAATAATTTTATATTGAATAAATAATATGTTTTCATTTTAGGTTTTTTGCTATGCTTTAAGTCCGAATGATGGCACTGAATGGAGGCTGCACATCCAATCAGAAGCAGAGCACTTTGTAGATGTGTCAGCTATGTCATCTGATATGATAGCAAGGCTGATTAACGAGGATCAAATACAAATCCTCATCAACCTTAATGGTTATACAAAGGTTTGAAATAACTGCCAACCTAATCATTTTTTTTCCCAGAAATCATACTAAACTAATATAATTGAAAAGATTGTTAGCTAATGTAGCAGCACAGTGGTAAAATAACATCCAGTAGCGAGTCTAGTGCTCTTTGATTCTGTTCATTCCTCCGTTTGTCTGTCCTAACACCCCCATATAAAACAAAAACAGAAAACGTAAGAAAATAGATGTCCCAGTAATTTATAAACAAATAAAAAGATAAAAACTTGTCACCACTTCTAGTTTTCATCTCTAGTTAACACTTTTGAGTTGTCTTAATCATCCTAAATTCAGATTCAGATTTATTTTTTTAATTTGTAGACTGTTTGCATAGTAGTTGAGTGGTGAGTGTTTTTCTTCATTGTTCTTCTCTCTGTGTGTCATTTGAGTTCCTGATTTAGTTCAGTTGTCATTTTAGTGGTTGATTTAGACTTCTGGCCGTGTTGATTTCCTAAAGAACTTTTGCAAATTTTACAGGGGGCTAGAAATGAAATATTTGCCATGCAGCCTGCTCCTATCCAGGTTTCATACATGGGATTCCCTGGAACCACAGGAGCAACCTACATAGACTATTTGGTCACTGATGAGGTTGGATAGTTAAGGCACATACTGCAGGTGCTGCTTTTTTATATCTCATTTCATCAGTTTTAAACATGTCTTTTCTGTTGTGACAGTTTGTTTCACCCACACAATTTTCTCATATATACTCGGAGACGCTTGTCCATCTTCCTCACTGTTACTTTGTAAATGATTATAAACAGGTAGTATCTCAAACTTGAATACTTCTTTAAGAAACCTATCAACGAAATTTGTTAATATTTTCGATTCATACACCATGTTCAACCGTATCCTGACTGTATTATTTTCAATTATTTTCATTTTCCTTTAGAAAAACCGTGATGTACTGGATCCAACCTGCCAACCCAAGAGATCAGATTACGGATTGCCGGAGGACAAATTCATTTTTGCTTTTTTTAATCAGTTGTACAAAATCGATCCTGAAATTTTCATGACTTGGTAATTTAATTGGTTTGGAGTCTTTTGACAATTGACAGTGTATTCAGTAGTGTTTTTGATTTAATGTTGTATTTAGTCTGGCTTCCAAATTTTCAGGTGCAACATTCTCAAACGTGTTCCTAACAGCGCACTTTGGCTCCTCCGATTTCCAGCTGCAGGCGAAACGAGATTGCGTGCATGTAAGTAACACTGTTAGCTTTAGTTTTATGTTCAAACTTTGGCTGCTCCGATTTCCAGTTGCAGGCGAAACGAGATTGCGTGCATGTAAGTAACACTGTTAGCTTTAGTTTTATGTTATTTGAACAGGTTTGAATTCCTTTACCCTGTTCCATAAGATTGTGTCTGCTTTCCTTTACACGTCTATTTTTGTCCGTTTTAGTTTTTTGTTTTTGGGGGTGTAAGCTAAATTACTTAACCAGTTTGGTCTTGCATGTCCAGATGCTGCTGCACAGGGTGTTCAACCAGACCAAATTATTTTCACAGATGTTGCAATGAAAAGCGAACATATCAGACGTAGTTCTTTAGCTGATTTATTCCTTGACTCGTATGTTACATCTTTTATTTCAGAAGTTATTTAATGTTCAGTGTGGGGAATCCTTATACTATCAAGTATTTTCTAATTATATATATATTTTTTCTCGGGCAGGCCTCTATGCAATGCACACACTACAGGCACAGATGTTCTTTGGGCTGGTCTACCAATGGTGACTCTACCCCTTGAGAAAATGGCAACCAGAGTTGCTGGCTCACTGTGTTTGGCCACTGGACTTGGAGAGGAGATGATCGTCAGCAGGTAGGTTATTTTCAGAGGAAGGGTGGTAGGCTTAGATGCTACCTATTAAAAAATATATATACTTTTTTATTACCTCCGTTCTGTTGATTTTTTCTAGTGCACCAAGGTTTGCATCAACTGGTAGACATAATTTTTCTAATAACCTTATTCCAATAATAATTTTAGTCATTTAGTAAGAAATTTGTCAAAAAAATTATGTCTAAATGTATTACAATTCCCTTGATATTCGTTAAAATTAGTACTAAAAGAAAGAGAAAAAAAGTTGAGAGAAGTAGGACTTTTTTTCTTGAGACGATATAACTTGAGCGCAATTACCTTCCAAACTTCCACAATTGAGGGCATTGTCTATTTAGCCTTGTCAAATATGGTATCGGCTATATTGGCGGAGGCCATCATCCCTCCTTTCCTCCCTCTCTCCCCCCCCCCTAAAAAAAAAATAAAAATAAAAATAAAAAGCGCAACTCTCTGTTTGTGTTTAATTGTTTGTATTTGATGTTCCTGCATCGTGTGTCTTGGAGATTGCTTTCCTTAATTTTTCACAACTGCTCCTAAGAAGGATAATGGTCATTTTAGTTATTAATCACTTGCTTCAATTGTGTTGTAACCTTAGTATGAAAGAGTATGAAGAGAAGGCAGTATCACTGGCATTAAATAAATCAAAGCTCCAGGATCTTACCCACAGACTCAAGGCATCTCGCATGACCTGCCCTCTATTTGATACAGCACGTTGGGTGAGTGAACACTGAACAGTATTTATCTGCTGTTGTGTTGGTTCAAAGTTTTTTTTTTTTCGCTCTAGGTATTCTGTTTCTCTTTATTCCATCCCTCTTGACTTGCCCTTTATCTGATTCTGTATATTAGCCCATTATCTGATTCTGTATATTGGGTGAGTGAAGAATATTTAGTTGATTTGGAGTTTAAGTTCGAACTCCACTGCCACCCCCCCCCCCCCCCCCCCCCCCCCACCCCACCAGCTTATTTCATTGTCTTTGTTCGCTTTTTCTTACTTATACTACAAAATTAGTTGTATCTACCTAGTGGACTGTGAAGGTACCATGACAGCTTGAACCAAAACTTTTTATATTATTGTATAACCATGAATGCTATATTGTGGCAGTAAAGTAATCCTACTGATATAAAAATTGGGCCAATCTATTGCAGGTGAAGAATCTTGAGCGAGCTTATTTTAAGATGTGGAATCTGTATTGCTCTGGCCAGCATCCTCAGCCCTTCAAAGTGACCGAGAACAATTCAGAATTTCCATATGACCGGTAGCACTCTAGGAGATAGAGAAGGGAATGGAGATAATTTAAGAGTATGCAAAGCTATTTTATTACCTTGATGGTTAGATTGGTTGGTCTGGATAATGCTGCAATGGTGTTGTGTACTGAATATATGACAGTTTCCCTTGTTAAATGCTTATCATTTCAGTCGAAAATAGAGTCCTGAATGTATTGCTCAAAATGTATTTCATTCTTGTCTTTGATTGGAGTCTTTAGCATTGCCTCGTAGTAGGTGTGTTTTAGCCGCAGGCAGTCTGACTTGTGGGAGTCGGTGGTGTAGCAACTTTGAAGTTGGTTGGAACCGATATAAACCTTGCTACCGACTTGAATTTATCAAAGTATCCTATGTAAAGCATGATGAAATTTGTTGTGCAGTTTTTTGCTTCTCTTTTTGCAACTGTAAAAATTGCCGAGTATAGGGAGTAACTAGGCAGAATTCCGTGCCATGCACGGGAAATCATCAAGTCCCGTCTCGCCGTTAGCTTCATCTCGCCGTTAGCTTATTATCCTTTTTTACTGAACTCTAGCTTGTGCAGTAGATGATCTTCCCACTTGTGTGAGAGGACACTCTCAATTGGGACCCGTCTATTGCTTGTCCTACCAACAGGTGGGTTCCCCGGCAGAATGATGAGGGTGAAGGTAAAAAACACACTAGGTATATTCTCCACCGGGTACTAACTTTTGTCATTTGACTTACTTAGCTTGGGGGACAAGTAATTAAATAGATTGGCCAAATTTGTTTTAATTAATGTAGTAATGTAAACCGAAGCGCATCCTTTTATTCTGAACTTAAAAACCACAAGACATGGCAAGAAAGCTCCCAAGGGGAGATCCATCGGTTATATACTTATCCTTCTCACAAGCCTAACCACTAATAGGAAAAAATGAGAAGTTATTCATCGGTTCGGGACACTATGTTATTAACATTTTGTTATGTATCTTGAGAGACATTACGTGATCATGTCTCAGATGATAAAATAATTTTTTAAGGGAGAATTTAAAGGTAACACTTAGAAAAATAATTTTTAAGCTTGGAACCTTATAAATAAATGTACTAATATTATCAAATTTAGTGGAGTTGTATATAATAATGAATTTATGCGTATCGAGTGAATAAATGAGTATAATTTTTTTTATATATATTATTACTTTATTTTATCCCTTACAATTTTGTGCAAGTAACAGCTAAACATTCGACCACCTAGGTAGCGTATAAATTAATTATTTTTTGAATGTTAGGACAAAGGACCTTGTAAAATGGAAGAGTGTAGTTACTCACACGGTTACACCTATTAACTTCTCTTCCCAAAATTCTTAACAAAAATGGACCATGATTTCTTTCAATCTAAACAATCAATCATGCAAACAATTCAGCTAAATACTTCACCATATTTATTAAACCACAATAGAAAGGCAACCATTGTTGCAACGAAGTTCCACTTGATATTCGGAAAGAAAAAAAAACCCTTAAAATACAACACACTCACAACACCACACTGATAATCACCCAGAATCATCTTCTATTTAGTAACAGGTGAAGGTCCAAAGTGCAACAACTGCTTCGACTTCTTCCATGGCTGCACCACCACCTCCGCCTCAAACGTTGCCGCAGCCCCGCCGGAAGTAGTCGCCGCGATCTTCAAGTAATACTTAATCCCCGACACCACCTGCTTCTCCGCCGCCACCACCTTCCGGAACTTCAGATCTCCGCCACCGTTCTCGCTGCCCCCCTTCTTAGGCTGCCGCCGATTATACTCATTCACGGAGTATTTTCCCAAATCCTGAACCTCCTTGTTCGTTTCCACATCCGTGATCTTCGTTCTTCCGCCCACTTTACCACCTCCCAAACCCCCTACTGGTGCGGCAAAATACGCAATCCCGAAGAAAAATGCGAGGGAAATTAATGGAATTAGTGATAAGGAAGATTTTGCCATGATTATTGGGATGATTTTGGTTATGGGTATAGGCGAATTGTGCGAGGAAAGTTTGTTTGTATATATAGAGGAGAGAGAAACGGGTAAGGGAGGTGTTTGGAGACGCAAATATAGGGTGAAAGGGGTGGCAGCACGAACGTCGTGCCGCGTTTTTGAAAAGCGGGGTGCGTAACAACGACAGTTTTTGGACGGGATTCTGCTTCCAAAAATTAAAGTTATATAAAAAGAATAAAATAAATTTTAATATTATATGACATAAATACAATGAGTGATTTTTTTAATTATTAAATTCTATTTTTTAGGATAAATTAATTTTTTTAGTATATTTTAGTATAAATGCATGTATCTTTAGATATTTTTTGATGAATTCAATTTATTATATATTTGAAGGACAAGTACTAGACTATTCTCTGATGAAAGATGATGCTTATCTTGGGGGAGGGGAGGGGAGGGGAGGGGCAGTTGAGAATGGGCAATAATGTATGAATACGTTGGTCATGGTTTTTGTCATTTTGTTTCCTAGACTTGTGTCCTTAATCAAAGGGTGGAAACTCCTACCCCCTCTCTTCTTTTTTATATGTATTTTTAAAGTTATACACATAAATTAAAATTTATAATTAATATTTTATTTAATTGACTAAATTGAGTATAAAATTTTAATATTAACTTATTAAAAATAATATGAAAAATTAAGTATTTAATGCTTCTTTGAAATCTACAAATTACAAATAAAAAAAAACAAAAAAAATCTCTAAAAAGACAGATAAAAAAAAATGGAGATAGTAATATATATGTGCACAATTATGTAGTACAAATTATATATAAGTACTATAATTTCATGTATTACATAAAAGAAAATAATATTAAAAAATTAATAAACTTTATTGATAATTTAAATGATAAGATTTACAAATTACTTTTTTTTTCTATTTATGTACATTTTGTGTGTGTATAATTTGCATATAAAAAATTACTCATCTTGCAAACAATGTACACCTAGTAATTTGATATTGAATCATGTCTGTGCACATATTAAAAAACTCATTATCACTTAATTATCATACATTATCTAAATATACATATTATTACATTTTTTTAACATGAATCACGCAAAATATAATTGTTAAATTTTTATGAATTGATTTCACTGTAATGATTGCATTCAGAATAAATTTTGGGTCAAATTACGAATCGAATCAAATTTATCTAAACACGATCATAAATTATTAGTCTAATAATATCTTTTTAGGCTATCTTAATCTACCAAAGATTTATCTAAAATATTATGACCGAAGATATTACTAGTCAATAACTTAATTTCTTATATATAAACGATTTTTTCATTTCTAGGGGAGGAAGGTTATAAAATAATGAATGTGATATGAGACAAATCCTGCTAAAAGAAATTTAATGTTTGGGTCCAATCGAAAATTTATATGACACCCCCAAATCTGAGTTCACATAGTTCAAACTTGAGTTGTCAAAATACACAACAACTATTACAATACAACGTACCACAATACAATATTCAAATAATACACAACTAAGTCTTCATTATTATTGTCACACTACTTTACAACTTATGAAGACTAATATAGCTAAAACTCGGACCTTTACTCCATCCCCCGGCTAGACTCAGATACTCTCTCATCTCATGTTGAAAAATAATGGAACAAAAGAAAATGATGAGCTCAAATAGCTCAGTAAATAATATTATGACTAAGATAATGACAACTAAATTATCGTTAGCCTTTAACAGTTGAGTTTTTGATAAAATAATTTAAACAACAAGTTTTAATTCAACAACTGCAGTTAAGTTCTTAAACAAAATTTAGATCAATAACTGTAGCATAATAATAACCATTAGAAAAATCATATGGACCATGATGTCCACTCACTTCTCTTTTTAAGAAAAACATCATCAACTTTTATCATCTGAAACACCACGGGCCATGATAATACAATTTCACAGTTCCTGATCATAATCATACAAGTCAACAGTTCATCTTTGCACTACGGGCCAAAGATATTCAATATAACACCAACGGTCATGATTATATCAGTCTACAGCCTTTGGTCATAATCATACTAAACAACAGTTCATCTTTGTCCCAGGTCAAAGAGAACTTTTACCACGTGCCATAAAAGACACCACCATTATATCGCCTTTATCCTATTATTTATGCCTCATGCCACAGATATCCACAACAAATTGATTATGATTATTAAAATAACAACAGTGATATAAATGATGAATAGAAGAAACAGAATAAACAATAAATATCAGAAGTTTATAATTTTATTTTGTGCAGATTCAAATAATGTCCAAATTGTCAACATGATGTAGAGTGAAATTCAAAAATGATATTCAAGATCCACAGTTTAGAATAACGGTTACAGTTCAATAAAAAAAGTTCACGTAAATAGGAATGTGCAATTGAAATGATATTAAATGAAACACAAACTGTTAAAAAATTTATAATCATTTCAGAAGTTTTACCGGACAATACTTACCATAGTAAGTTTAAGAGTATAAAAGAAATGATATCCCTTACCGTAATAAGTTTGAATAATGGAAGATGAAAAAGATGGTATCCCTTACAAGTAAGAAAGAAAATAATATTCATTTATGATGATTAAATGAATGATACCCATTACCTTATCGCGTGACTGAATATTGATAAAAATGAGGTTGATCAACCTACATATTTATAATATAATTAGTAATTACCACATATAAATTTCAAGGTGTATGAACTATCAAAATTATTTATATAATATAATTTTTTGTAATGTAAAATAATAACTTTAAAAAATAATTTTTGAAATAATATTTCAAAATAAATATTCCAAATAAAACTTTTTAAAATAAATTTTCTCAAAGAAGATTCTTATAAAGGAAGATTTTGTGAATACCGTGTGAAATAGGTATTTGTGCAATTACTACTTTTTAATAAAATACTTACTTAAAAATTCTTGTACTCCTTTTGGTTTTCAAACACTCAAAATAATCTTACTATTCTCAAAGAAAATTCATAAAATACTTCTAAATTTTTTTTATATTTTATGTGTGATTTTTCTATTCAGCTAAGCAAGTTATTTACAAGAGAAAATAAGGTACTATGCGCGGTAGGTAGACAGCTGGCGTGCGGCACGCCAGTGCTGAAATGCAACAGCAGTCACCTGACTGCTTTCTTCCTTCACCAAATTTCAGCAACCAACTTTCATGTGGCCTCCACAAAGGGTCTACATGTTAACTATTCAAAGTAGTATAATTATTTTTTTTTATTTTTTATTTTTTATTTTTCATTTATTTATTTATTCTTTTTGTGGATCTTATATATATAATAAAATAATGCTAAAATAATAATTCATAAATAAGGTTAAAAAAAATACGCTACAGATCAATATTAATTTAATAATATAATTTATATATATTTGCTACTGTGACAATTATTTGGTTCAATAATTTTAAAATACAATGCACCAACAATTATTGACTCAATGATATGAAATACAGTGTTATGACAATTATTAAATCAATAATGCAAAGTACTGTGTAACAACAATTATTGATGAATATTGTGCAATGACCACGTTATTAGATCAATAATATGAGATATTGTGCAATACCGTGTACTACAATAAAATACCGTAAAATACCATATGTCATTATTTTTTTATCACCGGTATTTTAACAGTTAAAAGTGATAACACCGTTGACTATTTTTATTTAAAAAAGTTAATTCTGTCATTTTCTATATCCGACAAATATTCCGTTATGGGGTCCACCAATGATTAGTTATTTCGGCGCCGTCGTACGATCTGAATATTTCCCGACAAAACGAATATTGTCCGACAAAATAAAATCTGCACATAACATTCTTAACTTTTAACTTTATCAATTTAACCCCTTACTGTTTCAAAAAATATATATATGAAGAAAAATTAAATTTTGTATTTTATAAAATTTGGAGTCTTATAATCTAGAGTTAAACCAGCCTCATCTTTTGCTACTTCCGCTATATACTTAACAAGGATATTTCTCATTCTCAAAGAATGAGGAGCAAATAAATTGATCGAGAAAAATCTCTTATTCTTATTATAAGCTCTTGATTAGTTGAACACGGGAGTTGAATGTTCCGATAAAAGTATTAAAATATGACTGTTTTTAAATGAATCCAAAGTTGAGCTATGATCTGAGCTAAGGTAATTAAACGATGTACAACTTGTAGCCTAGTACTAATTCCGTATAACAAAGTTTCACCCACGCCTTATTTTGTTGGATCCTAATGTCATCTTGTAAACTCAAAGAAAAATTACGCTATTTGAATCATATAATTGGACAGATTTTGGCTTGAATTTTCTGGAAGGGATAGGGGTATAAATGTCATTAGCTAATGCCATGTTCCCACGCATACGTTTGCTAGAATTTGTATTATTATGGTGGAGTGTTCACTCTCTCTATATACACCAAAAAGTAGACCATGGTGTCGTTGAAAAATGATTCCTCTATCGTCAAGTGAGAGAGAGATAGCGGTAACTATGTGGTCAATTAATCACAATAATTTTGGGAGTAAATTAGTATTTTTTAGACAATCCGATTGAGAAATATATATTTATTCAATTAAGAAAATAAGTAGCACAGGTTCGATAGACTTGAGGGGAAATTTATTATTTCATGGTTTAAGAAGAAAATAAAGAGCAGTCAAGAAAATAACTATTGAATATATATTATGTTAGAATTCAATTATGAATATATCTGCAATCACCTATTATTGTAGACGAAATCAACTCTCTGGTTATAAAAAAAATTGAAGTTTCCAAAGGAGATGTGAAAAATAATCCCATAAGAATTGAAAAAGAACAAGTGACCTAATTCTAAATTAGAAGAAAAAAGATAAAATAAAATTAGAAAAACAAAATGCACAAAAGAAGAAAATAATAATGGAACAAGAGACTAATGATAACAAGGGGAGTATCTATTTAAAAGTGAAAAAGACCCCCCCCCCCCATATTAGATCGGCGATCGAATTGGTTAAAATCGAAATCAGTCGACACTCCAATCTGGTTTGGCCCAGTGAATCGATTTTTGTCAAAATTCGGATTGAATCGATTAAACCGGTGGTTTAACCTGTAAAACCGATTAAGTTGACACAGTAAATTGATTTCAAAGTATTTTTTAATATTTTTTTTGTATAAAAATATTTTTATTTTTAAAATTATATATTTTTAATAATATTGTAAGATAATTTCACTATATTTTAGTTTACAAAAAATTTAATATTTTAAAATTTTATTAATTATTATAATATTTATATATATATTTATGATATCATCAATTTAACAACAATTCAATTATTAATTAAATTAATAATTCATCTATTTGATACATTTTTTAATTCGATAACCTAGATCCGGAAGATCATAAGTATATAGATAGATGCGGCCAAAAGAAATATGGGAGAAGAGGTAAGCTGAATCACGATTCCCGGTGCCCGTGACACATATTAACATTAAGAAAGTTCGTTTTCATTCATATCCCTATCATCTCATTCATATCCATATTCATATTCAATGTTCGATTGATTCAATGATTTTGAAACTCGGTCCGACTGATTCGAATTGAGAATTGATTTTATGTTTGATTCAATTTGATTTAATTAAATTAATTTGATCAAAATTTGAATTGAATTATTAAAAAATTGATAATTTAATTAATAAAATTGATTTAATTGATTTAATAAACCGATTTTTTATTATTTTTTTGTACCAATTTTTTTTTAATATTAATGTTAACTATTTTTAGCACTATTTTAACATAAATTCACTATATATTAGTTTATCAAAAAAGAGATATTTTAAATTTTTATTAATATATATTTTATATATTTATAACGTCACATGTTCAATAATTATTCGAGTATTGGTTGGATTAATAATTTATTTACTTGATAATTTTTTTTGGTTCAATAACCAATCCGAATTTAATAATTTTTTTGGTTCGATAATGAATCCGAATATGAAAACATTATTCATTGGACTGCTAATCTAGGCACCATATGTTGTAAGTAAATTCTTTTTTTTTTTAAATTATACTAATAATATAAATGAATATAATATTTAATTATTGTATGTTTATACTTATTCCTGTAACACTCTGTGTAAAGCCAGCATAACATGATCAAGAATATATTTTGACAATTGATATTTCCAATTATTTTCCTATAACACTCTGAAACTAATTATTGTATGTTTATACTTATTGTAATTCATGTTATTTTTCAATAATATATTTTGACAATTGATATTTCCATAAATTAATTTGATATTTTCACAAATGAGTCACATTTGATCTTGTGAAAATATCAATTCCATATAGAAATTGATATTTCTAAAAGTTAATTTGATATTTTCATAAGCGAGACCCATTTAATTTTATGAAAATATCAAATTAACTTTTAAAAATATCAATTCCCTATATTTTTTTGATTGGTGACGGACTCACAATGGACTAAGATGAAAATTAAGGAACGGGATCCATATTTTCTGGCACAACTAGTAGTATAGTTGATGACTTTATGGTTTGTTGGGCTTCTAACGATCTGTTGGTGCATTGGTATTCCTATCACTTGTATTGGGGCTCAGATTAGGGCCTTAGGAGTTTATTACATATGATCAAAACAAAAGGCTGGGCTAGATTGTAGGGAACATATCTTTTGGGCCACACGGTGAAAGTCTTGGGCATGATTGATGGTCTCCTGGATTTAAGTCAATAAAGAATAGGGCTTTTGTCCTTTCAGTTTAGGAATGAGACCTGATTCATTTATCAATAAAAAACTTTGTGGGGGATTTATCTACTAATTAAGTTACATATCACATGTAATTAAGAAAAAAGGTACATATAATATAAATGTATTTTCTTTGTATTAGTTAATGAGTTGAAGAAAAAATTTACAATGAAATACTAAATCCTCTTGTACCAAAAAAAATATATTAAATAATCGAAACACGAGAAATTTCTCTAATTTCTAGCAATTAGAAAGGCTACACAAACTCCTTGATTTTCGATATTTTATAAACTCAATTCAACACGTTTTATTTTGTGAAAAACTCAATTATTTTTTATGAAAGGCTTACAAACATAAGTTTATGAGGAAAAGTCTACTTATGCTCTTATTATATAAAATGGCTAAGCCTAGGCAAGAGGATAGCACTTTCAACGCTTATGTAATGAGTTCAATACTCCACGAAAATAATGATTAATTTTTTTGGACTCACCAAACATAGTTTACAATAAATTTATCCGTTTTTTTTTTTTTGTGTGATAATTTGAGCAGAATTTTAACAATCTTGGCTTTGTCAAGATTGGATCCCAAGACCTCATACACCCAAAGCCTTATAAGTAGTTGTTTTGACCCAATGTAAACCCTAAAATTGGTGACTCGGGTACAAACGTCATAAAAAGGGCTTAAATTTGAATTTCTTATATTTTAATAGCTAAACCCTAATTTATAGATTAAAATATCAAATTAAATCATATTAAAATCACACTACGGGAGTTTGCTGTACAAAGAAGATTTTTATTGGAAGGCAGACGCCAACAAAACATGTCTTTTTGGGACACATAATTGGGCCCAAATTTTAGTACTTTTCTTTTTCAATTGTCTCGTTTTGTTTTTAGGCAATAGATACATCAGAAATGTGGGCTTTACTTGAATTTTCAGTCCCTAACAAAACTATAGAACTCGAGCCCAAAACAATTATAACAGAAAAACAAGACCGGCTCCAATTGTTTCACAGAAAATCTTTATTGAAAAATGATTTTAAAAAAATATTTTCTAAGGAAATTATTTTCAATATAAATAGCTTATTTTTCCTTGTTTGGTTGCTAAACTGAAAATGAGATGGGAAAAATCATTATATTCTCTACTTGAATTGATCAAACAAATTTTTTTGTGTACTTTGTCTTCTTTTTTATTAATATACTATGCATTATAATAAATAAATATTACCATATCTATAATTTTTCTAAAAATAAATTGATGAAATAGGATTGAAGAAGACTAATATTTACCAAATTTGAGAGCTTAAATATGAATAAGAGATATATAGATATGAAAAAAGTAATTGAATTAATTGAGGAAAAATAAATTAATATGCAAAAGAGAGATGAAAAATAGAAAAAGAATAAAAATTAAAACTTATTGTTGGGAGATAAAGTTGAACAGCTTTTGTGAAAAATGACTAAGAATTTCAACATCGTAAATCGATTTCTTAAAATAAAGTAAAATTTTTCTACTGATTGAAAAATATTTTGCGTTTGATCATGTTTTTTTTAACATACCAAATATTAAAAAAATGTTTTACGTGAAATTAACGGAGCCTATATAACATTTATTTTATACAAAATTAAGAACCAAACTAGAGGAGCTAACTAAAAATTAAGCGAACGCTGTGTTAAAATGCTAAACTTTCCTTCCAAGGAAACAATTTTTTTATTTTTTTTTATTTTTATTTTTTTTGTGGGGGTAAATTCTTTGCAAGTGACTTTGATTACAACTTTTACAAAACAATTCATTTCAGCCGACAATTTTAGTGTATTCAAATATTTATATACGACTTGCATGTGAAGCAAACATGGTGTCTTAATTATTTATCATTATTTTAATTAGTTTTGCTTAAAATTCTATAAACATCTGACAAAACTATCTGTTCATAGAAAAAAAGCTGAAATCATAGTACTAAAAAATGAGTTAATTCTAATCATTAATCTGCTTCAAACTTTGGATTCCTTCAAGGGCTTTGATTGGAAGAGACTTCTCATTCTCCAGTTTAGAAAAAAATTATAAAAAAAAATCAGTAGCTAACAAACAAATTAAATAAAAAGTTAAATAGTATTATTAGGATTTAACTTCTAAAGAATTGCTATAAATAAAAAATGACTTGCCTTGAGAGTCGTGCCGTGTGACTAATGGGGAATCACCAACTGTTGCATGTCCAATAAATTAATATGTGGTCAAAGAAGGAAGGCTTGCATATGTAAATGAGATTCAAATGATTGAAGATCACGTTGGATGGAATGGTTTCTACGGTATTTAATGCATTAGAACAACTTTTTTCTCTATTACGCACACTTGTATATATATATAGCCAGTTTCTTGTGTCAACTAATCCCAAATAATGTAATTTAATTTAGTAAATATAATGGGAATTATTACTACTGAAATTGGCGAACTGACAATATTAATTAATAAAAATATTTATTATCAGCTAATGTGTGATTTAACAACTATATTATCTCCGAATTTAATTCTGTTGTCACATTGTGTCTTATATGCTGTCTCTCTTTTATGTATTATTAATATTGTCACATAATTCTTATTTATATATCTATTACGTACAATTATTTTGTAATTTACGTGAAATATAATACAAAAAATTAAGGCAGCAGATAAAATTTGGAGTAGGACAATAGATTTGAATTATTAGTATCCCATATACACATATTATTCGTCTTCCTGGTTTGGCAGTCGCTAATATATATATACAGTTATTGAGTCTCCATTGCCGACATTTGTACGTAAGTGGCCACGTTTCTAATAAGTTTGAATCTGAAGAAACAAATTAAATTAAATTTAGTGTGCGTGTGTTGTGCGTGTGAGATAAAGAGAGGATCTCCAGATAGTTAGTCATAAGGCAGGAGTGATAATTAGAGGAGGAAATGCATGGTGGCCGGTGGGGGAGCGGATACGATACTACTTGTCGGAGAAAATTAAAGGGTGGTTGTTGGATCTTGACTCACCTTGTACGTCCGCTCCGCAATTCTTGCATGCATGCATAAATTCATTTTTCTTAATTTCTATAAGGAGTACTGCTATCACAATAAAATATGGTTATAAAAGTGGATACGAAATGATATGACAAATTATAATTAATTAATATTTTATTATATACGGGTGAATTTAATAATTTCAACCATTCATAATAATACACATCATTTTTGTTATTTTTTTTATCTAGTCTTTTGTCGTCAAAGTATTATCATTGATGAGTATATATTTTTATTGGTGAAATCAGAGATTTTATTACCAAAAAAACAGACTTTATTCATTCATTTTATTAAAAGATTTTTATTTTAATCTTTTGAAATCAATTACTGTTATTTGTGTAGTTTTTGAAAACTACAATTTTGGTAGTTTAGTATTCTTTTTTAAATAGTTTACACTAACTTCAAATATACTAAATCAACTATAGAGTTATATTAACTGATTTAGCTTTAGAATTCTGCAAATTTAATTCAATAGGTCAAAACGAGACGCTCCATAGATTGAAACCCCAACTTTTGAGAGATATGATCACCACAATTACAAATGTATTTTATAATCAACATACATTAGGTAAAGTTTATATTTTATGGATCAGAATACAAGCTTCAAAATATATATAAAAAAAAGAAAATCTTATTCTGACCGTAAAGATCTTTTATTTTATAATCTATCCATTAGCAAAAGTCAAAAAACGTCAAAATTAACCAAAACGCTACACAAAATAGATAAGTTTCCCCTAACTCCCCCTAGTTCGTCTTCTAGCCCTTTCCCATAGCTTTTTGCTAAATAAAATAAAATGTTTACCGCACAGCTTTTTGCTAAATAAGTATCTGTTTGTATTTTTATTTATTTAAGGTTAATAAATATTGTACTTTTTTTTAACAAAAGTAATTATTGTAATTCTAAATGTGATAGTTGATGTTAGTTATGAAATTTTATATATATTTTATTTTTCACCATAGTGTGATCCTTGAAAATATATTAAAAATAAAATAAAAAGCCAATTGATTGGCCAATGATACGATCAGAAGGCTAAATAATGAAGCATAAAATCTTCGAATGTCTTCTGGGTCAAAACCCAGCCCACTATCATAAAGACTAGAGAGAAATTCTTCTACCCATACATAGGTGGGAACTCAGCCCTAAAAGACCATTTACTTCTTCTATTCTGAAGAAATAAAAAAATTACTTTTACCATTTTGGAGTTAAATCACAAAATTAATATTGATCTGAATTAGTCTATTTTTAATTAATAATATGACGAATATTATAAATTAATTAAAAATATTGTTAATTTATAATTATTTATTTTAAATTTCGTGAGTTAACTTCAAACAAAAAATTAAATCTTTTACGTAAAATGGAGAGAATATATATCGTCACTGAAAAAATAATAAAAGAAAATAATAAATCTTTTATGTAGTTTAGTCAATCAAAAAATGAATCAGATCAACTTTAATTATTTTTCAACTTAGAAAATAATACTAGTAAAGTTAACGAGAAGTGTTGTCCAAAAATTTTAGAAAGAGAATATATTTTTAGGGCAACCCGAACTTAATTTATTATGTGTTTAGTTGGTGAAAATTAACAAAATGGATATAAACAAAACCCCATAATTATAGTGTGTAGACTCAAGAAAAATTATCTCAATTTTTAGCCTCGTTATCTCTTTTAAATACTCATAACTATATACTTTAAATATTTATCTTGAATAATACCTCGTCACACATGCTAGATTTTGTTTCTATCCAATTAATAAAGGAATTCTGCTTTCATCATCCACATATGCTTCTTACCTTCTCCAGGAGGATGACATATATATTTATCTTATTTCATCATTTGGAGCGACTCCATTTCCCTTGTTTCCTATGACTTCTTTTTCCAGTATCCACTTGTGATTTTAAATGATACACACACACACACACACACACACACACACACACGTATTTTTCATAATTTTATTTTATGTGGACCCCCACCAACCCTTAAAATTAAAACAAGACCCTTCTTTATCTCATCACTCTACCTCACAAACCTTGCCATTCTAGATTTCTTTTTTCCACTTTTTTTTTTCTAGTTTAAAAAATGAAAGGTCACAAAAAGTAGAAAATAAAAGAAAAGGAAATAATTTAAAGTCTCTCACTTTTGTGCATTATGCCACTCTATTCACTTCTACCTAAACATTAAAATAACTAAAACAAACTCTGTTTACCTTTCATATCATATCAATATTAATAATTATATATAACAAGGCATTAAAAAATTTTATATTTTAATTTTATAGATTTATTTTAGTTGATCATAAGTTAATACCAAATTAATTATTCAAGACTACAATAATTATATTTATGTGTGTGTGTGGAGATTGATTTATAGTAAACATTTGCTACGAGTCCTATTCTAACAAATAAATCTCTCACCATTCATTGCATGATCTAATGGTTATGAAGGGATCTGACTGCATGTGGCCTGGGAGATTTTTTTTTTCTTTTTTTTTTGACCGCAACTCCTACATGTGGCTAGATAGACTACGTCTTTTTTGGTTTTGGTCTGACCGCATGTAAGAGTTGCGGCCAGAGAAAATGACGTCATTTTCCGTGGCTACACTTTCTACACGCGATTAGGCCAAAATCAAAACAATTTTGATTTTTTTTCATGAGTTCAAATTTTATCAAACCATTTTAGTTGATCACGAGTTCATACCGTCGTTTTATATATATATATATATATATATATATATATATATATATATATATATATATGGCGGATCTAGAGTATACTTCTTAAATAGCATACATTTATTAAAATTACATCGTTTTGAAGATTCTTTTAAAAAATAAGTGAGGCTGCGAGTAGTATTTTTGTAAATAAAAGAAAAGCAAGTGACCCACTCTCTTTTAATATTATTTTATTTTTTAAAAGAATCTCCGAATATATATATATATATATATATATATATATGAATGCATGTATGTCTTAGGGCTATAAACGAATGTATATTGATCTGAATACAGTAATATTCGTATCTAAAAAATTAATACATTATTCGTATTCATATTTGGTATTCAACGAATTTTAAAAATATTATTTGTATTTGGTATTTGAAATAATATTCGAATACGAATAATATCCGTTTTCGTTTATTTTATTCGAATGAACAGATTATTTGAATATTTGAGTATCTAAATTCGTTTATCAGTTATATAATAAACAATTTATTCAAATTATTTACAAAAATTAAAAAAACTGTATAATTACTCATTACTATTTAAAGTTTGTCAAGCACGTCATCATCCATCATTGATCATAAAAATTAATCAAATTTTAAATATCTTTGAGAAAATATCAAATTAACCGTATTTTCAATGAAAGATAATACTAATTTAACATTCAATTTTGTTCTCACACGTAAATTTTGAAAATAAAATATTTATAACAAGCCAATAATTATAACTTTGTTCTTGTAGTTTATATATAATTTTCTTGTAAAATTATACATTTTAGAGATTTTACACTTTACAAAAGAAAAAATAAAGTATTTAAAATTTAACGACTTTATTTCAGTTTTTAATATTATATTTAAAAGAGTTATTTTCTATTTTCTAAAAGTGAAATGACATATTTTAAAATTAATTTTCGTATGATAGTAAATACTAATTATTATATATGAAGGAAGGTTATTTGAAAAAATTATATTTACTTAATATATGATAATTGATAATTAAATTATTAATATATAAATATATACACACACACACACACGTACAAATTATTTGGATACAAATTTCGGATATGAGTACGATTCCAAATATCGGATACCAGATCTTCACTATCCGTCGAATATATTTACGGTCGGATATTAAACTAATATGACTACACCTATATCCGTATTCGTATCCGTTTATTTATAGATAAATATCTTAAAACCGAATACAAATATATTTATTTTATTTTGAATATAAATAATATCAGGGTTTTTTTTTTAAAATACAAATGTAAACAGATACAAAATTTTCAATTATCATTTACACCCTTAAATATGTATGACATAATTTAAAAATTAATGAATATGAAAAGACAATTTCTAGGGTCAAGTTATTCAATATATGAAAATAGATTCAATACATGAAAATAAATCATATCATTGACATATTATCTACTTGTGTGTAGCTGTAACTAAATGGAGTAGTATTATATAATAATAATAATAATAATAATAATAATAATTGTTCATATCCACCATATGACAAACAGTTGCAGTGTAACAGGGTGTTGTGTGCCAGTAGCAGCAAAGCAACAAATGAGACAAGTTAAAAAATTATAAATTTAAAATTCTTCACCATTTCTTAACCTTTCAATATCTTTACATTCATATCATCTTCATCATAACTTACAAGTAAGAAAAGAAAAGGGGCCAGAAAAAAAAGATCAAAGAGTAGAAGTAGGGTATAGTTGTAGCTTCTGTACCATGGCTTCCCATTCCATCATCTTCAAGCCATTTTCATAGTTGAGACAATTCATAGACCATTTCATTTTCAAGGAGAGAGACATTTCTGGTTTTAAGTTTAAGGCCCCGGCATCATCACTCCACCACCGTCGATTACGGAGTTTTATCTTAAATTTTCTGTAATACTACTTAGTACAAAGAACGGGAGATATTTGGCTCTTGTATTTTAAAGTGCACGCTATATTATAATGCATAAGATACAAAATTATTAATTAAAAAAAAAATATTAGCACGATTATATCTCCGCCAAATCCTAGTCATTTATTTCTTCCAAAATGTTGTTATGTTTGGTGATCCAAATGTATTGTATTGTACTAATTTTAGTGTGACGCGTTTGAATAACAGACATTGATTTTGTTAAGTGTGTTTAAACTTGTAACGTTTCATAACTTATAAACGAACAAGGACTAAAATGTGATTAATGTTTCAAATTTGTTAAATTTTTATATAATATAATTAATTAATCGATTCTCCAAATAGGAGATTAATTGAGAATTAATAACTTCATTCTCCTTAAACAAAGAATTTTTTCAAAAAATAGGACTCTTATTTTAAAATGCGGTTTTGTAGTACTCAACAAACACCCAACTCATACAATGATATTATATAGTTCTACACTTCTCCTCGTAAAAGGTCAAACGGACAGTGCCTTTCTTTCCTTCTTTTTTATTATCCTTCTCCCTCGCTTCCTCTCCACTTTCCTCCATTTTTCACTCACTTTGTCTGTCTGCTAGCTTTTCTGCAATACAATATCTTTCTCCCACTTTTCTCTTCTCATTTGAGTGATTTACAAGAACAATATTATCATCCCATTAATTTCCCTCAATTTTCTGCTTCCTCATTTCTTCCAAATCAAGAATATTTTTTTCCCAGAAAAAAAATTTCTGTTTTTTGGGGCATAATTCTTGTTCAGGGTTTTCTTCATTTCAATTCCCAAATATGGAAAGGGAAAAGCTTTTTAAAGGAATCACAATTCCACCCACATGGAACTCCTCACATTTTGGGATGGAAATTCAAACAAATGAGATGAATTCAGAGCAAATTCCCAAGTGTTTTTTCAATCCCAATTGGGATAATTCAATGGATCAAAGTGATCCATTTGAATCTGCTCTGAGCTCAATTGTTTCCTCACCTGCAAATTCTAATCCTGGAATTCCAAATAATGAGGAAAATTTTGTACTCAGAGAACTGATTGGTAGATTAGGAGGTATTTGTAATGCTGGAGAAATTTCACCTCATTCTTATATATGTGGAAATAATAGTACTAACACTTCTTGTTATAATACTCCTCTGAACTCCCCTCCAAAACTCAATTTATCAGTTGAAAATCAGATCAGAGGGAATTTGCAAATTCCCGGAAATCAATTACCATTTTCCACAGATCCAGGATTTGCGGAAAGGGCTGCAAGATTTTCTTGTTTTGGTGCGAAAAATGAATCTAAATTTCCTCCCAAAACAGAGTTTTCAAAAGTTGCTGGATCTCAAATGGGAATTCAAGAAAACAGAGATGGTTTCTTGCAGGAGGGAATTGAAGTTTCTGATAAGAAATTCAGTAGGTTTTCAAGATCTTCAACCCCAGAAAAAGCGGAATTTGGTGATTCCATGGAGGAATCTTCAGTTTCTGAACAAATCCCAGGTGGGGAAATTGGTAAGAAAAGTCAGAGTGATGGCAATGGCAGGAAGAGAAAATCAATTCCGAGGGGAAAAGCAAAGGAAATCCCATCTGCTCCCTCTGCTAAAGAAACCAAGGTAATTTAATTACATCAAAAACTTTTACATTCCCAAATTCTGTGAGAAATTATATATATTTCGAATTTATGTATCAATATTTTTGGTGTCGGTGAATAAGTATTAGCGATAACTTTTTTAAAGAGATATATAATTTGATTAGCCGGCCACTCTTAAAATACTATTTTGTATTTTGCAGTTGTATCTTAAAATACTCTCGTAATACGTAGCACAACTCATTATGTAAAAAAAAATCAAATTTATAGGTTGCAGCTGAAAATGAGGAATCAAAATCAAAAAGAAGCAAGGAAAATGAAGGAAATGGAAGTGGAAAAGTTACAGGGGAGGGAAGTCAGAAACATAGCCAGGACAATTCAAAGCCTCCAGAGCCTCCAAAGGACTATATTCATGTTAGAGCCAGAAGGGGGCAGGCAACAGATAGCCATAGTTTAGCTGAAAGGGTAAGAAAATAGAAATTTTCTCTCCTTTCATTTTATTTTTTTTGGATCTTGATTCCAAGCAATTCATTTCGGGCAATTTATAGAAATGAGTTGCATTTATATAGTGAAAGAGTTGTGAATACTTGTATAACAAAGTATACCAAAATGCAACTAATTTCTATAGGACTAGCCAAATAGACTGTCCAAAACGAACTGACAGAATCCAAGTCCATTTATTTATTACCATTACCATTAGTAGAATCCAATTGAGCAGTTCTCTCTTTACCACTTTTTCTCGGACAGGTTCGGAGAGAAAAAATTAGTGAAAGGATGAAATTCCTCCAAGATCTTGTCCCAGGCTGCAACAAGGTGCTTAAAGATTAAAACTTTTTCAACTCCTTTTTGATACTACATAAAATAAAATGGTAGTTGAATTCTATGAAGGAATATGTTTAAAAGTTTATGAATTGAACTTGAATTTTCATTTTAGGTGACCGGAAAAGCTGTTATGCTAGATGAGATTATAAATTATGTGCAATCATTACAACAACAAGTTGAGGTAAATTCGGATTATCCCAAGTCAATAATTTGTTACTAAAATTCAGAACTCTAAATTAACTAAAATTTGAATTGATTTGTGTTTTGTGTTTTCCAGTTCCTTTCAATGAAATTATCAACTGTTAATCCTAGAATGGACTTTAACATGGAAGCTCTTCTTTCAAAAGATGTAAGTTAATCACATATTTTGTTGTTCTAGCTTGTGCTAATTCGATTAAAATTAGTCTAAAATTAATCATTTATGTGTATTTTTATGCTCATTTTCAGATCTTCCAATCTCGAGTTTCTTTGCCACATAACATTTACCCAGTAGATGCATCAGCACAGGCTTTCCCTTATGCTTACCAAACTCAACAAGGGTCTGATCTACATAGTAACATTGCTAATGGAACAAAAAGTCCATTTTCTATGAACCCTTTGACTGCTGCAATTCGTCGAAATACAGGAATGCAAATGCCATCAGTTAATGGTTTTAATGAAGGTGCAACCTCGCAGGTAATTGAAGTTGTATATTCATTAGGAATAAGAATGTTTGAAAACTTGGCTTCTTTTTTTCTTTTTCTTTTTACTGTTGATATTTCCGAAGCAAAAATGATATTGTCAGAGCAAATATGTATTTAGCAGCATTTAGCTCTTTAAGCGATAGTTATTACTCCAACAATATTACTTTTGCTCTAGCATTATCAACAGCCTTTTTGTCGGTTTTTCATCACAACACCCTCCATATCAACCGGGAAATGGCCTAGTTTAAACAGCCTGCATACTTATGTACAATGCCTTTTATCCATCCATCTTCAGGTTTCACCATTTTGGGAAGATGACCTCCGAAGTTTTGTGCAGATGGGGTTTGGCCCAAATCAACATGAAATTCTTCATGGTGAGTTATTTTCCTTTTAAAATTGTCTCTTTGATTTTTTTGGAGAAGTAATCATATATTTTAGGCTGCTTTCTTTTCCTCTTTGAGGCTAATGATTTTCATAAAACCTCACAAATGCAGCCTTATATTTTATTTAGTAGTTAACAACACTGAAACTGTAATATCTTATGTGCAACTGTTTCTGATGCAGGCTCAAATGCCACAAGCAGCCATATGAAAGTTGAGATATGATCACTACTTGTCAACATTGTTAAAACTGACTTGAGGCTCCTGCAAATGAGAGGCCTCTGTATATACAGCAACAAGGCGGCCCGGAAAAATATTTTATCCAGAAAAAGAGAAGCATTTTCTCTTCCATTATTGAATTTTCTATAGTAATTGCATCTGCAACTAATATATATTTTTTGGAGGGTTTTTACAAGGCATCCATTGCATAATCCTAGAAGTAATTTCAGCAAAACTATGTGCAAAAACCCTATAACCACGTGTAATATATTGCTAGTAGTATGGTAATAAGTGTGTTGTAGGGTAAATGAGGGAGTAAATTTTCATTGTAAGCTTTGGTTTCTTCACATATTTTCTTACTATTCAGAAACTTATTGTTAATGCATTGAATTACCTTATGACAATGTTTTACTTTCTTCTGGCTCTGTTAACTAATGATGCTTTACTCTTCCTGTTTGGGCCAAATCCTATATGAAAACATTCATCAACATTATATTAGTTTCGCATTCTTTATTTTGGGATAAATAAATTTTGAATTAGAACATCAAGAAATAATAAGATGCAACATAATAAGATTCTTTTAAAGTACTAATTTCAGAAGATGTACTCCACCTAAAATTGCATGTGAACATAAGAGTGATGTGCAACCGGGGAGTTCGCGCACGAAGTGCGCGCACACGAGAGACTAACACACGTGTTTAAACTCAACTTGACCCAAAAACTTAAGTCATTAAATTCTGAATCTATTCATTTATATTAATTCTTCACTCTTTTATTATTTATCCGATGTAGGACTTTAACTCACTTGTAATATCCTAACAATATTAGCCGTCAATCCATCTGTAATCGCCCATCTTTTGAAGAAAATTTAAAAGAACAGATGAGGTAATAGTCACTTAATTTTAGATAAGCACTATGACAACACCTGAGATACCTTCTTTATAATTGCATATGCACAAAGAAAAAGAAAAAGAAACTTTTCTTGAATGAGTATGGTTATTATGAACCCTTGCTCCCTGTGATCCTAATAGTCCAGGTGATAAGTGCTGTAATATTCTACTAAGACACTTGTTTGGTTACTAATTAAATAGAAAAAAGTGATTATAAGTGGAGAACTTTACAACAACTCATCCAATCACAAAAAATGACAAGATCCCATATCTTCTTTTTGCATTTTTAATCAAATTTTCTAAGCAACCAAACAGAGAAAAAGTTAGTTGATGCTGATATTTCTTCTAAAAATGTCGTAATCAGTAGCAGCAAGAATTTGATATGGGGGCCTAAAGATGAAAGGACATTAAAATCGCGTGACTTGTGGAGGATTAGATACTTAATTGTAACCAGCTGTTAGTGGGGACAAAATGGTCTGTTAAGTCCAAATGATTGATTAAGAATATATATATATATATATATATATATATATATATATGGATATGATTTTAGCTGGAATCCAAAGTCCTTTTGTAGAATCCTCTTCTAATTTTCTTTAGGGGTACATTTGGAATTTGAAAAACTCAAGAGAAAAAAAAAAAGAAAATTTTATTGAAAAAGTATTACGGGTGTCGACGCCGAGATTTTTGCTCGTTTCGTTTTTTTATTATTAAAATGTCCCTTTCTAATTTTAGCCTTTTGAATTAAATGTGATTTTGAAAAGGGTCGGCTTAATGTCGACGGGTTTTGAAAGATCGATTTTTTTATGAGCCAATTGACCAGAGTCGCCAGTTGGTATATTTGAAATGGATGTGCCAACTCATCCGAGTTTGTTCTTGTAATCGCTGGCTCATATGTGACTCCGACTTTAATTAGTCCGCAAACCGAGATTCATAGAGTTCGGGGGCTTGCTTAAGCGAGGGGAAGGTGTTAGACACCCCCCGACTTCCGTGAAACACGGTTACCGCAATCTAGATGTTTTCCTATCCTTTTAAATCCTAAAAGGTGTGTGTGTGTGTGTGTGTGTGCCTAAATGGACGTTTGTGGTGCGTTTTGCATAACAAGTTTGCTTTTATTTTATATAGCAAAAGTGTTTATCTGGAAAGTGTTTTGGACGTTCTTTGACCCAAATGACGAGGCTTCGCTTTTTATAAGAAAGATTGATTTTAATTTCGAAAACGTTGAGGGTTTTTTATTTAGATGTCATTTCAGAAAACAATACTTTTAAACTTTTGTCAAATAGGAATCGAGACCATACATTGCCTTCTAACAGTTAATATAAATAAAACGAGGGCAACTTCTAGAACTCTTTAACCCTATGCACAAAGTTTACTGAAAACATTTATTTATTTGCAAAATCGTTTTTTGTGACGTTTTAAAACCAACTAAAACCTATTCATCAATCATGGATCAAAGTTTGCCAAAACACTTAACCTTTAAACCTCGTGAATCTAATATCCTAAATTGATCACTTTTAGAAAATCTTCATCGTTTGCCTTATTTTGGAAAACCGTTTTTCGTGTCATAAATTAAAACAAACATCCCAAAACGTGTCGGGGCTATCCATGGGCATGTGAGCCATCCAGACAACCCCAAACACCCACAATCACATATTTTATTATTATCACGGGGCCTTAACCCGAACACGACTTTGTGTCGTTTTAAGGCCCGATATTACAAAATACTCATACATGGACCCTATATCACGATTACATATACCCAAAACGTTCATCATCGGGATTTGACCACTAGGATCTCCTCCCTAGGCTTACAATCATCCAAATAGCTACATAACCAATAATAAACCAAATCTAACAATATTAAACCTCGATATCGCACTACATAACCCAAATATCACCCAAATCAAAACTACGCATTACTCATTACCACAACGAGCGAAAAATCACCGTACGGATGTCATCGGGGCGTTAGGAGGAATTACGTTCCGATGGAACCCTCGCTAAACGACCCCTAATCCACGGATCATCACCATTACAACAACAACTATACTACACAAACCCAAAACACAATATTATCACATTTATATAAACAAGAAAAATTCAAAACAAACACCCGTTTTCACCTTGCAATACACCGGAACAAGCTTTATATTCCAAGATTGATCAAACCCACAAGAATATACAACTATCTAGCAAAAGAAAGTGAGATTTCCCCTAAATTTTCTCCAACCCGAGCCCCTTCTTCTTCTTCCTCGCGATTTTCTCTCTCCAAAATTCTAACTTTTTTCTCTCTTTTTTGCTCTCGGGTGGAAATGGCCGCTCTATAGGCATTTCCAGGCAGTCGCAGATGCATCTGCGGCTGGCCGCAGATCCATCTGCGGCTGGGCGGCAAGCCGCCTGCGCCGTTTCCTCGGCTGTCGTGTGCCGTCTCCTCGAGCCGTGCGAAACCTCGAAAATCGTTTGGCCGCAGATGCATCCGCGGCTGTCTGGCTTGCTTTTCTCGATTTCTGTGTCACGCGGTCTTAAATCGTCATTTTTTGCTGTATTATTTCGGAAGGCTGTTACCTGATGTATAAATCGCTCTTAGGGTTCTCAGCCATCTCGACTGTTGATTCTCTGGCTTTCTTGGACCGGAGACGAGTTTGGGGCGCAATCCTGCGAATAAACAAACCCAGTTTAGTTCCGGGAAATGACACTGGTGGATGCATGCTAAAGCAAATATTTTTGTGTTTTTGAGTTTTGTAATATTTTCTTGCAAAACAAGGTTAGTATCCCTTTATTTTAACCAAGGTATGACAGTGTGCAATTATGATGCTCTCCAAGCTGTCCCTGTAAAACAGAGGTTAGTATTTTATTTTGACAAAAGTGGGAGGTACAAAATGTTTGACTAAAGTATGACATTATGTGCGTGAAACGTAAAAGGGTATGAAGAGACTTCCCACGCGTCGGGTTTATCTGAGGCTGACCTACCCTAAGTTACTCTCGCGGGCTTTTTGGCATGAAGGTTCCCAGATCTTCGCAACATACTAGAAGGGAAAAATCCGATCTTTCAATTGGATTGGATCTGAGTGGATGCTTTTCCTGAGCCTCGCCGGGGAGCACCCCTTTGAGTCCAGTAATCCACATCCGACGGGTTTGCCTCAGGAGGAGGAACTGCTCAACATACATTCATCATTCATTCATCGTTCCTCACCGTATGCAAATGATGACAATAACGTAAAGCATTCGTAAAGTCATCACAACACTCGCATATTCATTCATACACACACAAAAAGTAGATCAATCGCAAGCAACGCAACCACACATTTTTAGATTTTTTAAGGATAGGAAAACATCGAGATTTTAATGCGGCTTAAGCCCTCTACTCTCCCCAGCAGAGTCGCCAGCTGTCGACGCCGGGATTTTCGCTCGTTTCGTTTTTTTATTATTAAAATGTCCCTTTCCAATTTTAGCCTTTTGAATTAAATGTGATTTTGAAAAGGGTCGGCTTAATGTCGACGGGTTTTGAAAGATCGATTTTTTTATGAGCCAATTGACCAGAGTCGCCAGTTGGTATATTTGAAATGGATGTACCAACTCATCCGAGTTTGTTCTTGTAATCGCTGGCTCATATGTGACTCCGAGTTAATTGGTCCGCAAACCGAGATTCATAGAGTTCGGGGGCTTGCTTAAGCGAGGGGAAGGTGTTAGACACCCCCCGACTTCCGTGAAACACGGTTACCGCAATCTAGATGTTTTCCTATCCTTTTAAATCCTAAAAGGTGTGTGTGTGTGTGTGTGTGTGTGTCTAAATGGACGTTTGTGGTGCGTTTTGCATAACAAGTTTGCTTTTATTTTATATAGCAAAAGTGTTTATCTGGAAAGTGTTTTGGACGTTCTTTGACCCAAATGACGAGGCTTCGCTTTTTATAAGAAAGATTGATTTTAATTTCGAAAACGTTGAGGGTTTTTTATTTAGATGTCATTTCAGAAAATAATACTTTTAAACTTTTGTCAAATAGGAATCGAGACCATACATTGCCTTCTAACAGTTAATATAAATAAAACGAGGGCAACTTCTAGAACTCTTTAACCCTATGCACAAAGTTTACTGAAAACATTTATTTATTTGCAAAATCGTTTTTTGTGACGTTTTAAAACCAACTAAAACCTATTCATCAATCATGGATCAAAGTTTGCCAAAACACTTAACCTTTAAACCTCGTGAATCTAATATCCTAAATTGATCACTTTTAGAAAATCTTCATCGTTTGCCTTATTTTGGAAAACCGTTTTTCGTGTCATAAATTAAAACAAACATCCCAAAACGTGTCGGGGCTATCCATGGGCATGTGAGCCATCCAGACAACCCCAAACACCCACAATCACATATTTTATTATTATCACGGGGCCTTAACCCGAACACGACTTTGTGTCGTTTTAAGGCCCGATATTACAAAATACTCATACATGGACCCTATATCACGATTACATATACCCAAAACGTTCATCATCGGGATTTGACCACTAGGATCTCCTCCCTAGGCTTACAATCATCCAAATAGCTACATAACCAATAATAAACCAAATCTAACAATATTAAACCTCGATATCGCACTACATAACCCAAATATCACCCAAATCAAAACTACGCATTACTCATTACCACAACGAGCGAAAAATCACCGTACGGATGTCATCGGGGCGTTAGGAGGAATTACGTTCCGATGGAACCCTCGCTAAACGACCCCTAATCCACGGATCATCACCATTACAACAACAACTATACTACACAAACCCAAAACACAATATTATCACATTTATATAAACAAGAAAAATTCAAAACAAACACCCATTTTCACCTTGCAATACACCGGAACAAGCTTTATATTCCAAGATTGATCAAACCCACAAGAATATACAACTATCTAGCAAAAGAAAGTGAGATTTCCCCTAAATTTTCTCCAACCCGAGCCCCTTCTTCTTCTTCCTCGCGATTTTCTCTCTCCAAAATTCTAACTTTTTTCTCTCTTTTTTGCTATCGGGTGGAAATGGCCGCTCTTTAGGCATTTCCAGGCAGCCGCAGATGCATCTGCGGCTGGGCGGCAAGCCGCCTGCGCCGTTTCCTCGGCTGTCGTGTGCCGTCTCCTCGAGCCGTGCGAAACCTCGAAAATCGTTTGGCCGCAGATGCATCCGCGGCTGTCTGGCTTGCTTTTCTCGATTTCTGTGTCACGCGGTCTTAAATCGTCATTTTTTGCTGTATTATTTCGGAAGGCTGTTACCTGATGTATAAATCGCTCTTTGGGCTTGGCTTCCAGGGGGCGCTGCCCCCTACCACCCCCGCCAGCTCACCGGCGAGCTGGGCAGCCGCTCGCTCACCGGGGAGCGAGACCCCCGAACATCGTAAGCGTAGTAGTCATTAGTCGTCTTTGGTGATCCAACCAGGTTCTTCTGGATCAGTCGTTTGCCTTGCCTGATGCTCGTCGTTTGCTGTGGCGGATTTAACCATAAGTCGTTGGGGTGACTTTGTGTTGGGGTCCACATTCCTTTTCGCTCGTCGGGTCAAATGACGATTCTGCCCTCCTGTCAGGGTTAGTACAAAAGTGCAAAACTTGGGTGTCTACAACGGGGATTAGAAACTCCTCTATTACATCTTTTATCTATTTTTCCTTGAAATATATTAGCAACATAAATGTTGTATTTTATTGACACAATATAAAATTTACCAAAAATAATTGCCAACCGATATTATTGTTAGAAACAATATTTATATCCCTAATGTGTGTTAAAAAAATTGAGTGAAAATGTTATAGAGAGAATCTTAATCCATTATTAACGGTCTATAACACTACATTTAACATTGTTAATGGTATTAAAATTTATAACTCGATAGATTTTATCATTTTTATATATGTTTTGTTTTTATCTCTTTTGTTTACCTTTGTGTTTTTCTAGTTCCAAATCTATATTTAATTATGGCGGTTGATATTATTAAAATAAAAATAATATTATTAGAGTAACAATTATAAAAGTGACTTTAATATAGATTTACTCTCATAATATTATTTTTAATCTTAAAATAATAATCGCCTTAATTATGGTCATTAATAATGTCAGAGTAATAATTATACTAGCAGACTAATAAGTGTCACTAAAACTTACAAATTTAAAATATTAATAAAAAAAATATAAAAATACCGTTAAATATATATTTGTTCTGATAATATAATTATTACTCTGGTATTATCAACCGAATTAACTATTGGTCATTAATTAACAGCAAACAGAAACTTGTTTTCCCCTTCTAATAGTCTTTCCCTTGATAAAAAAAATCAGAATGAAGAAAGGAGCATCAAATTTCAGGTTGGCAATAGTGAAGTTCTGAGTTGGCTAAAGAATCAAATAACTTCTCGCAATCCAAAGGAAAATCAGGCAGTTTGGATAAATACAAGAATAAAGTAGTGGAGTTCAGATTTAGATAGATAGATCGATGGTATACATAGACAAACTTTCCATTTCAACGCTGTTAGGGAAATTCCAGCTTCCGAACACCAACAAAAGAAATCTGCAGGCAGTCTTTACTTTCTTCTGGTGGCTGACACACTAGAAATGCACTATTCCCTCCATCCCAAAAAAATAAAAAATTATTTATGAATTTTGCAAACATTAAGACTATATTTTTGTACCATGTTTACTTTTGAAAACGATGATTGAAATTATCAGAGGAAAAATGATGCTATTAGAGTAAAAAATAATGTTATCACGATAAATATACATTTAATTACATTTGTGTAGTTGTTCTAGCGGCGCTCAACGCTTTTGACAATACTTATTGCTCTGACAATAATATTTTTGTTCTGACCTTAAAAACATTAATAGTTTAATAGTGGTGGCAAGATACTGAAAATTAAAAATTATGATGCCAAACTTAAGTATATTGTACGTATAATTTTATATTACTATAGTAAAGATTACTCTTTCAAGTGAAAGTTTTTTTTTTTACCCTACCTTTTTTGCATTCCAAGTATAAATGCAGAAATTCTTCCTTCTTACCCTATTCTAGAGCATGGTTAATAGAATTCTTCAGAGCAGTCTTAAAGCAAAGCTAGGTACATATTAATCAATGAGTGCAAATTCTGTCAAAATGGTTTTAAACCATTTGATAGACCTTTTTTTTGGTAATATTTTAGGTATGTTGACTTATCAAGGTCACAATATGGTACATAGGGCCTTGAAATAATGGAATGTAATTAAGGACTTGTGGTACCCAAAACAGAAAAAAAGCAGCAGTGAGATGGACCCTTTAATTAACTTCTACCAATAAATTAGTTGAAGCTATTTAAGATTGACTTTGATGGAGACTAGGAAGCCAATTGTGCCCATAGAAGCCCAACACTCTTATGTACTGCTACAAGTATTTGCAGTTAGTTTTTTGAGCTTAAGTTTTTTTTCAGAAAGGTTGTCCAACAGTTGGTGCTATGATTAAAGGAGCAAATATTCATTGTAACGGTGATAACATATGCTTAAATAACACGGTGCGTCTGTCTTTCATCATTTGACGAGTGATGAGATAAATAAACTCGTGATAACCAAAATAATATCACCATAATATTGAATATCATGGTTCCTCACTTTCCCCTATTGGGTGTTCATTACAAAGTAGATATATGAGATGTAGAACTAGCACTCTGTGCACATGCGCTGCGTGTGTACTTGTTCGAGAATAAAATAAAATTTTCATAAAATTCAGAAGATTAAATAGAAAGAATTAAATTAAGGATGATAAAATAATAATAATAATATAACTAAACTTGCATGGGCAAAAGGAGAGATTTTGGTGACACAAAACAAACACTGCTGACATCAGCAACATTGCATCGCTTTATAATGTAGATATAGATATAAATACAAATATCAACCCTAGTTGTAGAGAGATAAGTCTCTCCCCATTTGGTTGTTTTTTTATTACAATCTCGATATGTGACATGCATGAATTCTGTTCAATTGTCATTTTGAACAAACAAAATCTTTACAAGTTATTATTTCTAACATTTTTTCAAATTTACTTTGCACCAAAAATGTCATTGCACCGAGAGACAATAGCAAACCAAATTAGTTTTACATAATAAAGAAACATATACGAGTGTAAAGAAAATTAATCCATTATAAACTCTAATTTACGATAAACTAGAAGAATTATTGCATTGTTGCCTAAATTCGTCTTAACACTTTAACACGCAAGTATACGTGTTCGGTTATAATATTCAGCAAACAAGGATATCGTTCTCACGAGGAAATAGAGTAATACATATTAATTACTAATTTTTTAACCAAATTAATCATATTTAAACTACGATGGATAATTACAAATTAAAAGGAAACTTAGTTGAAATTAACTTCTAAATAATTAACCACAAGAATAAATGCAGATTTGTTAGCTTAAGATTACAACTTCCCTTAGTATCTCATTTAAGTCAATGTACTTCCTCTTCAATTAATTAATTACACTAAATCGCTAACCAAGAATTCTTTATAGTACTCATGCACCTCTTCCGATAGCACATGAACGAATCCTCCAAAATCTAGCCTTAAGACCGGCGACAGAATTGCAAGGAACATCCTAGTTAATTAACTCACTATATTCCTATGTGATTTATGTCAACTAGGATTTAAATTCAGATTCTCTTATTGGCTACAAACGACATATAGGTATATCCATATCCTATATGCTAAACATATTAACCTTAACACATATTATATGAACAGTTGTTATCATACCCCAATCTAAACCTATACTCCATTTTTTAGCTTTGTATAGATTACCTCGATAATTGATAGCTACACAATTAATCAATAAACACAAGATATGATAAACGATTCAGATAACTAACTTTAACCAAAAAGGAATCAATCAATTTAAACTACATACTAAGTTTCATTGCAATCTTAATGTAAAGTTTAGTTCATAATGTCTAGACAGAACATCATTAAATTTATTAATAAACACATCCCAGATATTGCAAAAATCAAAGATAAAAGAAATGATTAGAATAAACTCTAATGGTTACTCATAAACTCTACCTTGAATCCTCTAAAATCTACAGAATCTCACTCTGTTCTTTCTTCTTCTCCTGCACGTGCTTCTCCCTCCAAGCTCTGTTCCTCCTCCCTCTGGTTTTCTCTCTTGCAACTCTCTTATCTATCCCACGTCCCCTTCTATTGGCAGTTAATTAACCTCCATTTTTTCATTCAGTTTTTGCTCAGAATCCCCTTGCTTTTCAGAATTTTCGAAGTTCCAAACTGGTTGATTCTGATCATGGGCGTCTAGACGCCAGCCCTAGTACAAATCTGGGCGTCTAGACGTCGATCAGTGGCATCATATTTACAAAATTGTCATTTTCAGAATTTTTCATTTCTTTTAATTACTTTATTCTCCAAAATGCCATTTACGTCCCTCCTGCCGCAACCTGCAATAAATAAACATAAAAACAAATAAAAAGAATCTAAAAACACTTAAAGGTAACAACTATTAGCTCTAACGATATCTGATTCGTATGTATAAAACTCACTCATCACTAGGGAGACTTGAATGATGCCAAAAAACATAATGGCGTGGTCCTAAGGTTCCCAATCCACATTGAAGACAAGTCTTAAGTGTCTAGGACAATAAAAAGTACTCCCTACACCTCAAACTTACTATCGAGTTTTGATTATTTTTTTTGTCAAATTGACAATTACATTCTTAAAACATAAATATAAATTTGAAATTATAAAATGGGAGTAGTGGTAAATTGTACGTAAGTTCTTATAATTATAATTCGTAGCCCCTCCCCCCATGTTTTGTAAAAAATAAGGCAAAAATTAATTTTAAAATTGATCAATCTGATCAAAAAAGTCAAAACCACACAATTATTTTCAAATAGAATGAGTGACATTTCTTTCCCTTTCTCTGTTTCTCTCCCAACACCAAACGCATTCACACCATAGTAAAGATTTTTACTGCACGAAGAAGACTTTATACTGGGGTTTCCATGATTAACTCCGGACATAAAGAACACCCAAGGGTCCAAAGTGCCAAAACGGTTAGGAGAAATTGATGGAAAGTGTTTATTTTGTGGGGGATTACAATCAATTTTATCATTAGAAGGGGGGTCACATTACCAGGCTGTCACTCTTTCTTATCACAACCTTCCTTCACTTTATGTCCCTGTCTTTCACCTTAAGCAGCATTTTGCTTTAACTTGGGTTGGTGTATCATCTTTGATTAGGGTGACAGAAATTAAAGCACAGGCTGTGAGGAATTATGATTTTGTTTCTTCAGTCTTTAAGGTTGTGTCAACAACCTTGTACTGTTTGTTTAATTGGGTTTCAAAAATAGTTTCAGCCACCCAAAAATGATCCTTATGATAGGTATTTTGTGACTAGTATGGAGATACGTATGCATTTGCAGGTTCTTGAAATCTATGATCTTATCCAACTTAGAACATATGGGATCTATTTGGAACAAGAATGAATTTTTCTCTGTTTCATAATGGGATAGGGTGGAAGAAGTATTTAATGCAACAACTCGAGCCAAATTTATAGTCTGGATCGAAATTTCAGTCCATTCCACATGTTCTGAAATGGGACTGAAATCTTATAATTATACAATAAAATGGTCAAATGGAGATTTAGTTTGGGTTTATTTGGTCACTAATGTTTGCAGCTTTTAGGTAGTAATATTTGGTGCGTTTGAACTTTCGAATACACCAAACTCATTATGGTACGGTGCGACTAAGCGTCAACATTGTGCTTGTTAATTAAATAAGCTACTTTTAGACAAACAAAATTCTGGGCCGGCCCTATAACATAAGGAAAAAAAAACTTGGGCTTTAGGCCCCATTTTAAAAGAAGGCCTCAAATTTTTAAACATCATAAATAATTCATATAAAAAAAGTCTTATAAAAATATAAACTCAATCAATCCTTTAGGACTCATAGTCCAATCCAAATATTAAATACTTAAAAAAAATTAACAGTATAAAAAAACCTCATTTAAATAAAAAAATATTAATACTCCATCCGTCCCAAAATAAAAGTCTTCCATTAACTTTTGTAGTCAAATTAACCATTTTTAAAATTAACAATTAAACATATATATTTAGATTTTTAAAAATGTAAACATTGAGATTCATACTAAATTTTATGTAGTTTATAGGTTTTTTACATATATATTAAATAATAATAAGATATATTAATTTGAAAAATAATAAATTTGACCATAAAAGTCAACGGATGACGTACAAAATATAAAATGTCTCGTTTAAAAATATCGTTTTAGGTCCCAAATTATCTTGAATCATTCCTAACAAAATTTTGGAGTGCCTCTAAACTTTCAAATGCATCACACACGCTAAACACGCTGAATGCCCTCTAGCCAAACAAACACTTTAACTTGTTGCTAAAAAATTTAAATTTGTCAAAAAATACTAGTGGTACTTCTTTCTTCTTTTTATTTTCTATTTTTTTTCTCAAAAATCTAAATTATTACATTTCAATCCTAAGGGCCTAGAGAGAGGAAGATTCAAGAGGGATCAAGACAACTAAGGGAAAAACTTATATTTTTTATGTAGAGTCTGTGTGGATTTTGTGTTGAGTTATACACTCGAAGTTGTATCATGTATAGTAAAAGAAATATCTCTCACCACTAGGCTTGATATATGCTACTTCCTTCTTTAAAAAAAATATCTCACGACTAGGCTTGGTATATGCTACTTCCTTCTTAGCTCTTCATTGTAAGTTACTTGTAACTACTTCCTTTCCCCTCATTAAAATAGTTACAAGTTTTGTATCTACTACCCTTCCTCACTTTAAATATAAGTAATAAAACAGTAGTCTTTTTCAAGAAAATTGTACTATACATATAACATTTACACGCAAATAATTCCTATTGAATAATTGATGGCTTGGGGGTTAGACTAGCCAGGCCTACTTGAATTCTCTCCATCACCAGTTTCGTTATCATTTTTCTGTAGAAAAAGTGGTCCACGAGTAGGGAGAGATACATATCAATGAAGACAAGGCCACAAGCCAATTGTCTTATGGTCTCCAAGACATAAATCAAAGAATTCATAGTGAACTGTCTGTTTTTCCCTTCTATTTACCACATACACAAATATGTAAGGGACACCCCATTCTGATCCACTGGGAGATTGCCCCCTATCCTCTTGACACCCAAACAAAACAAATAAATAATATCAGTCCCTAAACATCAATTTTATTTATTTATTTATTTATATAGGTCCATTGTCACTAGGGACCAACCTATTCCTATCCATTCCAACCAAACTATCTGAAGAACTTATTTTGTGCAACCTAACCTTTTGTTCCCATATTTTTATTTTTCAATTTCTCAAAATATATACGTCTAAGGGTATGTTCAATTACCAATATTTATAGCGTTTAACATTTACTGTAGTTGGTCAACTAATTGCAGTGGTTAAGCTTCAAATGCTACGTTTGGGAGTTAAATAAGTTATGTTTAAATTAAGTTGATTGTAGATGAATAAGATTCTCGAGAACGCTTGGAACTCAAAACACAATAAAAAAAAAGCACCAAGTACAAGTACAAGCAAGAAAGAAAATGTGAGGAGCCCTTATTTCATTTTGGGATCAAGTGGAAGATCTAGGGAAGAGAACTGATGTGTTAAAATTATATACTGCAAGTACACAAGTCTATTGAAGAACATACAAATACAGGTCGAACCACAAAGACTAGATTAATTATCAAATCTTTAATTTATATTCCAAACAAAATTATAAAAAAATTGAGAATTATTCATTCACTAAATAATGCAAATTAAAAATTAATAACGAAAACTAATAATGAGAAAAAGTACCTAGGAGTCTGAATCCACTAAATACTAACATAATAATTAAATTCTTCTTTTCGGAATTAATTTCTAATTTAAGTTTTTCCTTCCTTTTAAAAATAATAATGATTTATATAATTAATATGGACAAGTATAGATTATGAAAATTAAAGGATTAACTGTAACTCATCAAATCTTCTCCGAGCAAGCATAAATTATAAAAAAAACTCATATCTTAACAATAACCTATCAAAACCTCGTAATTAATATAAGAACCACAACGAATTTTGTATTAAGGAAAAATTGAAGGAATAAATAATTAGACATTAATATCATAACGGAAAGAAAATATTAATATTTAATACATAGTTTCATCTTCATCCTAGATATTAAAAATTTAGCTATCCATGGAAATTAAAATAAAAACAAATAAAATTATTACTACTACCAATTGCATAAAATAAAATTAAACTACTCTTAAGTATTACATTAACCCCAAAGCATGATAATAGAAAAAAACAATTAAATTATTTATTATAATTAAGCTACTGTAATCTAATATGTAAAGATTGAATATTAAGTAAACATATATACATGAACTAAACTCCAACAAGCAATAATATACAATATTCAAAATCATGAAAATATCCCTGAAAAATATACAATACAAAGCAAGCAGAGAACCAATACATCCTTTTGATCTAAGCAATAAAAAAAAATGCCATGAATTTTTGTTAATTTCAATGTTTGAATTTCTTATGTATTTATTCTTCCTGAACCTCTTTTTGGAGCTACATACATTCCAATGAAAATTAATTCTTTAAGGTAATATCTATGATAAGTCGAGATTTTTATTTATTAGTTTAATTAGATTACTTTATTTAATTGTTATGCTTTACATAACATTGGATTCAGACAAGTATGCAAGTGATGGCAAAGTAAAAATTTACACACAAATCTCTCTCTCCCCTTCCCCTTAATAATAATTAGGGTTAGGAAATAAGACTGCCTTCTCAAATATCCCCATCTAGAGTTCCTTTAGTTTTTTGTTCCCCCTTTTAATCAATCTTAAGCCTCTTTTGGTTTTCAGTTGTAACCTTAATGCTGCATTTGGATAATATTGAAATGTCTCATCTTTATGAAAATAACAAAAAAATTAAAAATATGTTTAGTTATTTCATTTGAATGCAATTAACTATTCTCATTTCTGTCAAATTAATTATATTCATTCCTTAGAGGACTTTGAAATGATTCATTTTATTTCATTTTCTTCTTTATTCCATTATTTCAATCCAAATGTAGTATGAAGTATTAGTTATTCATGCATATTTATAGGAAACTGATATTTCCACAGTATTTTTTAATATTTTCACATGAAAACCGTCGTTATAGGTCTATAGCGACGGTTTTACAGTCGCTATAGGTCTATAACAATAGTTTTCATGTAAAAATATCAATTTTCTATTTATAAGTTGAAGCATAAGCTCCGCAAATCAAGTAACTTTTGGTTTTAACCCTATATACTATCCTTTGTAGTACTTCATCCGTTTCGAATTATAAGATCAATATTAATTTTCTAAAAATCAATTTGAAACATTTTTAAATTTAAAATTAACATGATTTATATAAGTTTTGAAAATTATATATCTTATAACTAGTAATATATTTTAGATAGTTTATGATATTCATAATTGTATGAACATAAACTAAATAAATTCATCTCAATTTTAAATTTGAAAATGATTAAAATTGACTTTTTTAAAAAGTAAGTTTGATTGTTATAATTTAGAACATGTGAAGTATATGTTATTGTATAAATCGAAGTTGAAGAAGTATAAGCTCTTAAAAATGCTTAACATTGAAACTTAAATTTTCAGCTAATGGTATACAATGTAGAAAGCAGTAATCATAAAATAAATGGTTTCTACAAAATGTAATTGAATTTTTTGTAATCTTAATAATTTTTTAATCCCTTCACAATTTAGAACATTTGATCACTTTTTTCTTCTATTTAATTTTGGTTTTGATGATTCCACTAATATAACACAGATAATCTAATTCTTCATAGTGGTAAGTTATCATAAATACAGGTTTGATAACACGTCGCACGGGTTAGTTTGTATAACTTTTATCACAATTATATAATAATTATTTATTAATATATATTTATTATTTTTCACTTACATAATACATATATAATATTAATAATGTTGTTTATCATATTCTACTACAATTAAAAGGAATTTAATTACTTTTAATTAATAAAAATATGAATGAAATAAGTGAGATTATATGGTATACTTTTAAGTGTGATATAATATCACCAACAATAGAAAATCTTGAGATCTCATGAACCTCTTGGTGAATCAAATGAAAAAGTTTTATGGGAGAAGGAGAGTTTGGGAATGACTTTTCGAAAGAAGAGTTTTATGCGAGAAGAAGAGTTTGGGAAGAAACGACCCTTTCACCTTAAAATCTAAATTGGGTTAAGCTAAACTCGGTTAATTGACTCATAACCAACGAAGTTGACTCGAAATAATTAAATTTGGGATTGCCTCTTAGTTATTATAACGAAATTGACTCAAAATAATTAGATTTGGGATGTTGTTATATATTAGTACTGATATTTATCAATTATTTTGTATTCTTTTAGCTTTCATACAAGTGGAACATGTTTTGATTTTAGTGCAACAATAATTAGATGTTTATTAACTTTACGCTTCTTTTCGTAAAACACTTGTACAGAAATTAATTTTCGAGTAGTTCAAACTTTCCCTTTTCATTCCCTTCCACTGATTAGAGGAAATATTACAAACTAAAATTGGGATGACAAAGTTTCAAAGTCTTGATCTTTAATGATTTTTAATTTTCTCTAAATTTCGTCCAATAAATTGGTAGTCTTTCCAAATTATAGTTTCGAAGCCTTAATCTCTAGACAAAATAGGATAGCCTAGTAAAAAAGTTTTTTTTTCCCCACTATGTAATATCACAAGTTCAAGTCAATCGAGTTCTCCTCTAACTTTTCCCTCGCGACTCCTCCATCTTCCCGCCTAGGCAGATGAATTGTATCTCTTAAATTAAACTGTAATAGTACAAGTTATTAAATAAAAACTATCTTCATCTAATGATTTGCTAAAATGCTGCTATTATTCCAACTATATATCATAGTTGTCATGACAACGTCTAGGCGACGACTAGGCGTCCTAGCAATAAAGAAAGATAAGGTGACGCTTTAGACACCGAGCCGCCAAGGCTCACGCCTTGGTAGCCGGTCCAAATTAAGTGCTTAAGTCATAACCCGTGAACTAGTTACATGATGTAATTTTATTACTTGGTAGACTTGTAATGTGTGATGGGTGTTGACCTGGTTGATTATTTATTTTTTACGTACCATTTGTTAACTTGTTCTCCTAGTTTTCAATGTCAAGTGTTCTATTTTTGAATTTGTTTATAATTGTGTTTTTAATTATATTTTATAGTGTTAGTTATTATATTTTTAGTTTTAATGCGTTTAAAATTTTGTTGTCCAATATACTTTTAAAGTAAAATAAATAATGTATAAATTACACATTATTAACGACTTGTCGTCATACAGACGTCATAGCAGGCGACTTATCGCCTAAGCGCTGACGGTCAACTACCGCCACGTCTCGCAGTGCGCTGTGACAACTATGCTATATATTTGTTAGATTGCTTAGGTGAAGTAATCTTCATTCTAAAATTGTTTTAAAGTTTTTTATTACTTCTTATCTTCTTCATCTCCTCCTAAAATGTTATTTTCTAATTTCGTTTGCTAGGATTTATTATCGGATATAATTTTGTAGCAAAAAGAAAATAAAAGCATTTTTTAAATTAAAAAAAAGGAAAAAGAAGAATATATACAATGAACAATTATGTAATGTCTAATGAAATTGATTGAGGCTTATTGCAACTAAAGCACGCAATGAGGTTATAAATTTGTTATCTATATTGACTAGATTTTATTTAATGCAAAAAATTTAGGATTATTTTTCAATGTAAGCCTTACTATACAAATTATGAACATATACATTGCATCTACTCTTAATCTTATATTCCTCCACGCATCCTTTTGTTGGACTAGTTTACTCAACTCTTTTCGAATCACCAGTGACAAATAATATTGGTTATCTTGTATAAAAATTTATATACTTAGTTTTGGAAACTTTGAAATCAAGTAAAGGTTCCAAAGCTATTTAGTCAATTATACTCATTTATGTGTATATATTTTGTCAATTTTACTCGTGTATGTGTATATATCTATAAGTTGCATCGATCATACCCGGAGAACCGTGAAGAGGGTTCTGCCAGTCTAGTTCTCTGTTCTTCCTTAGCATTATAAAATGGCTCTAACTCATCTCGCCATCGCTGTTCGGCTGCAGTATCCGGCTCCCCTGCATCATATTTTGCCGTGTTGGAGTCATCATAAATAGGTCCTACTACGGCTTGTTTCGGCAGACGGGACTCTGCAAGTAACTGATTCAGAGTACTAACATCCTTTTCATGCTTCCTCTTCAATTTGTCAATTTGTTTGTAAGCCTTCTCAGTTTCTAGCTCAGCTTCTGCAGCATGGTTCTGAAGTTTATTTAAATTTCATCAAGGAAACACTGCAGTTAGACGGTAATGCTTTAGGATTCAACAAGTGTGGAAAAATCAGTCATCAAATAATTAAGAAAGGAAAACTTCATATCTTTCTACAATACTAACTAAAAAGGAAAGAAATATGGACTCCGCAAACAACTGCTTGGATGAATATTGCATGCAGCCTCTGCCTATAGAAATGATTATACGTGTACAGAGAACTTTTATTACCACAGAAGTTCCATTTAAAAATATTAACATATTTTGAGTATAATTATACATTTTATGAATATGAAAGTTCTCCATAGCATCAACATCAAAATATTATCCATCTGCTCTTTTTTTGCCTTAATATTATTACACAAGTTTATAACTTCGTGTGACTGTTGCACCAACCGTGCAGTACAGTTGCTATTCAAATAAGTTTCTATGCATACCAATAACATTTCCCATTGACCTCCAAAAGTTTCATCCAAAGAAATTAATGTTCACCAGTTCTCTCAATTTTCATAACAAAGCTTAAGAGACTACCTTCAAAAGTTTCAGCTGAAGAAATTGATGTACACTAACCCCACTCAAAACATCATATACAAAGCTTAAAGACCAAAGAGAAAGTGGTTGGTTAAATATTTAGGTTGGTACAATCATAGGTATCATAAGATCAAAATGAATGTCCTCAAACATAGTGATACATAAATTGTGATTATAAATGTTCATGATTTTTACTGTTGTATCCCAAACGTTTCAGTTTGAGAAACAATAATACTGGAAAGAGTAGCATTGGGCGTCCCAAAATGACCAAATATTGTGAAATATATAGATTATTATATCTAATATTTTTACTAATCTCACAAAATTTTAATTTAAGAATCACTATGATTGTTATGTTGTGCACAATATAAAAGTATGATAGGCTGATCACCTAGAGTACACATCTAAAATAAAATACAGTCTTATGATTAAACTGGGCAGTATCAATCTTTATGATTGGTATTGTTCTTAATGAGTTCTTGGTCTTGTGATCGTACAGCAAGCAAAGTTAATGTTTCAAGTCAATTATGTCACAGATTATGTTATGTTCTCAAAGTTCTTCACAAAACCCTTTAATAGTTCAACCCTATTATAAAATATTTTATTTCATTGCTCTGAAATGTCCTGTCTTTACTTGTTTATGTACTTGTTGAGCTATTTTATGCTCATTCTTACTTTAACATGATATTTCAGCTATGCCCAAATAGGCCGAGGGGTCAGGGACAGATAAAGGAAAGGGAAAGGCCAACAAGCAATGATTGTATAGTTATAGGACTACTGTGCATGTAATATCATATTTTTGTAAAATGTCAGTTTGTAAATGTTTTGTAATGCATAATGGTCTGTAACCCTGGGATAGTTATGTAATATTATAAATTAAGTTATAGTATTCATAAATGAATGGTTGGAATTAAATGGTAAAATAGTATCGTGAGCACTGAACCCGTGGTTCAAGGGATCCGGATTTAGGGGCATCACAGGTTGGTATCAGAGCTGATAGGTTATAAACTTTAGGTGGGGAAGACCTTAGGAATATGACTATAAGGAACATAGTCAAACTCATTTAGTCTTATAGGGCGAATCAAGGAGATTTTTTAAAGATATAAAAATTTTACAATATGTGTTGTGTGCTATGTGTTATATGTAATAGAGGTAAAAAAAATTACATTGAACTAAATAATTGTTCTTATGATTTTATAGTATGCCAGAGATTGGAGAATCCAGTCTGGTAGTAGAGAAAGTATGGCATGATATTTCTATGGTTGCAGTAGCTGCTCCACCAGTTGCTACAATAGTACCAATAGAGGGAGATGAGTATGAAGTCTTTCCTGAGGATTTAGAGGGAGACTCTGATGGGGCATTGCCTGAGAATGCGTTATCTGAGCAAAGGGAGACTGACCAAGAATGGGTAACTGGCCTGATACAGCAGAATAGTGAATTTGTAAACAGAATTTTAGAGTTAGAAACCCAAGCAACGGAACAGCAAACAGCTGTTGAGCAAAATGAGACGGCGGTGCAAGTGTTGGTTAATAGAAATGTAGAGTTGGGAAATAAGTTGAGACAAGAAGAACATAAAGTTCAAGAACTTAGAAACGAGAAGGAAGCCTTAGAGGTTAAACTAAGGGAGGTAGCTGCTGAGATCGCCAGGTATGAAAATTCCAGGACCAAAGTAGTAAAAAGAGTAAATTTAGTGGAGGATGAAGTAAGGGCTAAGAAAGTCAGGATAGACAGTATGAGCATTAAGATAGATGATATGAGCTATGTTTTTCACACAGCTTTTAGAAGAGCACAAGATAGGGTGTACTACTACCCTGTAGAGTATGATCAGACCAGTAACACCTTAAGCAAGTGGAAGATGATTGTTATTATGGATGAGGAATATGACGACGTAGTTTGGTATCAGATACTTCCATAGGATATATGTAATAGGTGTATATGGTTATGTATATCTATGTGTGTATGTAATGCAAATCCCTAATCTTTTGTTATAAGTTGGGATAGGTAGTATTATGTAACCTCTTTTATTATAAGGAGGGAAGTTCTAGTTTGTTGTTTAGAGTTATGAAATGTGAATCCCGACTTTTGTAGCCTGAAGAGATAGAAAGGTTTATAGCAATATGCTAAATGTGATGAAAAGTGCTTGACACTAATCAATTTACATATGAATATAAACTCAGTTATTAAATATGTTTTAAAATGGTTATGTGTTTAAATTAACATAAGAATGTAATACGTGAATGATAAAATAATAATCATTATATTAATTGTTAAACATAAATGTCGCTTAGACGAAGACAAAATGTTCAACCTCTACCAGATGAGTCTTTAAATGCTCCCGAAGAGCAGCTAATCCTATGCAGCAATTTGTTTACTTGTTGATGGGAGCTTTCCAGAACATAAACATTAATCCTGCGGATGCTTAACCTGTAGCTGGTCGTATTGCTATATTCAAAGATTTCAAAGCGGTAAGACCTTCAGAGTTTAAGGGGACTATGAATTCAGTAGAAGCCCAAAATTAGGTAATTGAAATAGAGAAAGTGTTTGATGTAGCTAACGTTACAAAAGAATAGAAAACTATCTTTGCTACATCCATGCTTAAGGGAGAAGCCAATTATTGATGGGGTGCTAACAAAGAAAGACTGAGAACTGGAGTAGCATCATGGGAGAGATTCAAAGAGATATTTTTTTAAGCTTACTTTCCTCCGGTAACACAAGACATGATGAAAGTGCAATTCTTGGAATTAAAATAAAGAAATATGACTGTGGCCGAGTATCTGGCTAAATTCAACAGATTGACAAGATTTGTTCCATATCAGGTATAAACAGAACAACAGAAAGCAAAATATTTCAAACATGGATTAAAACAGTGGATTTATAGTAAGGTTTCAATGTTTCAAATTGGAACCGTAACTGAAGTTTTCGAGAAAGCTATTCTAACCGAAGGAGGCAGTGACGCCTTGACAAAGTACAAACAAGAACATCATATCAAGAGAGGTGATGGAGCCAATAAAGAAGGAAGCAGTTATAAGATCCCGACTTTTATGAAATACAATTTAAATTTTTCTTCATATTTTTTTTCCTGAAACGATAAATGGATAAATTAACAAAAGTTAAAGTTAAAAATATTTTGTACAAATTTTATCTTGTCGGAGAATATTCGTTTTGTCAGGAAATATTCGTTCTATCGGGGAATATTCGATTCGTACGATGGCACCGAAATAACCAAACATTAGTGGACCCCCCACAACGAATTATTGTCGGATATAGAAAACGACAAGATTAACCTTTTTAAATAAAAATGGTCAATGGTACTATCACTTTTAACTGTTAAAATACCTGGTAGTAAAGGAATAGTAACATAAGGTATTACATAGTAACACACAGTATTCCACAGTAGCATACGGTATTGCACAGTAGCACAAGGTATTGCACAGTCTTTCATATTATTGAACTGATAAAGTGGCTATTATACTATATTGACTTTATTAAACCAATAATTGTCACATGCATAATAATTTATATTATTGAGCTGATAATTGTCACAGTAACATATGTACAGTAATTCACATTATTGAATCAATAATTGTCATTACATACTAACGTACTATTTTCTTATTTATTTTCAGCATTATTTTATCTCTTTTATGATGTTGATTAAACTGTTGTATTCTATTATTAGTTAATTTTTCTGCTTATCTAACTCAGAAAGTAAACTACACTGCATTTATAACAATTAGTCATAATAATGAATAATTGAATTGATAAAGTTATTTATTTTTATTATAATAAATTATATAAAGTTATTCGTTTTTATTATAATAATTTATATAAAGTTATTTACTTTATATAAATTATATATAGTAAATTATTTTATTATGATAAATTATATAAAGTTATTTATTTTTATATATAAAGTTAATTGATTTATATAAAGTTAGTTGTTTTATATATAAAGTTAGTTGATTTATAAAGTTAGTTATTTTATATATAAAGTTATTTGAATAGTTATAGATTAAAGGAGATCTGAAATGAATGGTATAGATTAAAGATAATGTAATAATTATAGAATTTGAAATGAATCGTATAGATGATCTTTAAATTGATGGTTTAGATTAAAAATATCTTAAAAGATAAAATAAGTGGTATGGATTAAACATTATCTTGAAATATACGGTTTGGATTAAATCGGAAAATCTTGGTTTATGATAAGATTTTTGGCTATAAATAGAGACCTTAACTTAAGGATTTTTCATAAAAATTTCCTTACTTATTCTTTCTTTCACTCTCTAAATATTATTTTGTGTAAGTTTTCTTTGAGTGTGCTAAAGTCATCTTGAGTATTTGTGAAGATCTTTAAGTGTACGAGTACTATTTAAGTAAGTCTTTTTATAAAGGTTATATAAGCAACCACACACATCACGTGATATTTATAAATCTTCCTTTAGAAGACTCTTCTTTTAGAAGACTCTTCTTTTGGAAGATTTATTTTGAAAAACTTCATTTGGAAGATTTATTTTGAAATATTATTTTCTTTCAAAAACTATATTGAAGTTATTCTACTTTATTCTATAAAATCACTTTTGATGATTTCATACGAATTGGTATACACCATAAAATTATATGTGATAGTTACTAATTATATGATAAATATATAGGTTGATCAACCTCATTTTTATTAATATTCAGTCACGTGATAAGGTAAGGGATTATCATTCTTTGTTTCTCGAAAATAATATCGTTTCTTTCTTACTAATAAGATGTGTCATTTATTTTCATGTATTAATTTGTAGGAATAGCCTGACTACGCGGACTACCACATGTTTGGTGAATAACCTTTCGTATTCATTCCTTACTAATCTCTGGGAATAACCTAACTACGCGGACTACTGCATATTTGGTGAATAACCTTTCGTATTCATTCCTTATTAATCTCTGAGAATAACCTAACTATGCGGACTACTGCATATTTGGTGAATTACTCTTAGTATTCATTTCTTATTTGTCTCTTGTGAAAATAATTTGTCTACACGAATTATCGCATGACATTTTTATTCCATATTCGTTTATAATATCATTTTCTTTCATATTCGTACGTGATATTATTTTCTTTTATACTCGTAAGGCATACCATCTTTTTCATCTTCCATTATTTAAACTTACTATGGTAAGGGGTATCATTCTTTTCATACTCTTAACTTACTATGGTAAGTACTATTTGGTTAAATTTCTTGAAATGATTATATGTTCCTTAATAGTTTGCGCTTCATCTAATATCATTTCAATTGAACCTTCCTATTTTTCTAAATCTTTCTATTGAACTTTAACAGTTATTCTGAATTATGTATCTTGAATATCGTTGTTGAATTTGAGTCCACATCATGCTGACAAATTGGACATTATTTGAATCTGTACAAAGTAAAATCATAAACTTTCGATATTTATTGATCATCTTACTTATTATGTTCATCATTTATATCACTGTGATTATTCTAATCATCAAGAATCATGTTGTTGTGAATATTTATGGCGTAGGGCACAGATGATAGGATAAAAGCAATATAATTGTTATGTGTCTTTTAAGGCACATGGTGAAAGTTCTCTTTAGCCTGGGGCAAAGAAGAACTGTTGTTTGGTATGATTATGACCAAAGGCTGAAGACTGGTATAATCATGACCATTGGTGTTATATTTGAATATCTTTGACCCGTAGTGCAAAGATGAACTGTTGGCTTGTATGATTATGATCAGGAACTGTGAATTTATATCATCATGACCAGTGGTGATTTAGATGATAAAAGTTGATGATATTTTTCTTAAAAAGATAAGCTAGTGGACATCATAGTCTACATGATTCTTCTAATGGATTGCTCATTCCACTGCTATTATTGATTCAAAACTTGTTATTATATTCTATCAAGAACTCAACTGTTAAAGGCTAATGATAATTTATTCATTGTTATCTTAGTCATGATATTTCTTACTGGGCTATTTAAGTTCACCCTTTCTTTTTTGTTCCATTGTTCTTCAGGAAATAAGAGAATAACTGGGTCTAGCCGGGGAATGGAATAAAGGTCCGAGAGATAGCTGTAGTAGTATTCACGTATTGTATATAGTGTGGCAATAATAATAAAAACTTAGTTGTGTATTATTGAGTTCTGTATTTATGTTCTATATATTGTTTGTTTTAGTTACCGTGTATTTTATGGTGTCTCAAATTGGGCTATGTAGGCCCAGATTTGGGGGCATCATAGCAGTGGGGGAAGCAATTCTAATAAATGGAAGTGGAACAACAATAGCAACACCTGTGGAAGAAAGCAAGGAGAACAGAAGAAGAAAATGGAATCATGTGCCATTTGTGGAAAGGGACATTCAGGAGTATATTTGAAGGGAAAGAACGTCTGTTTTAGGTGCGGTCAAGAAGGGCACATTGCACCAAACTACCAATTCCAAAGACAAACAATGGATGCTTCAATTGCAGAGAATTGGGGCATCAAATTAAAGATTGGCCTAAGAAGAAAGTTGATGGAGGAAGTGGAAACAAGGGGAATACCAGTGGGAAGCTTGCAATTGGCGGACCTACTCAACCGGGGAGACCGACAGCACGTCCCTTCAACAAGAAAGTACAGGATGCGGTGGCATCAAAATACGTGGTGTCATGTATCATTTCTATCAATAATATAAACGCTTATGTATTATTTAATTCGGGTGTTACTTGCTCCTTTGTATCAGATGAGTTTGAAAAGAAATTGAATTTACCCTAAGTAAAGTTAGAAAATATGCTAAATATAGAAGTAGCAAATAAAGACGTAATCCAGGTGGAGAATATTCATCGGGATTGCTATTTAACTATAAGAGGGCATAAGTTAATAGTTGATTGAATTCCTATTCGGTTAGGAGAGTTTGATGTAATACTTGAAATGTAGTGGTTGTATAACCATGGGGCGATGATTGACTGCCAAAAGAAATGTGTGAACCTTCAGACTCCTGTCAAGTCTAAGGTAGTATATTATGGTAGCAAATCGCCAAGGCAATCTTGTTGTTTGACAATTTGTTGAGGAAATGGTGTATTGGATATTTGGCTCATGTGGTTGATACTCAAAGAGTGGGATCGAAAATGGGTCAGATACCTGTAGTAAATGATTATGCGGACGTATTTTCAAATGAATTATCAAGTCTTCCGTCGGACAGGGAGATCGAATTTGTAATAGATCTTGTACCGGGAACGGCGCCAGTTTCAAAGGCACCATACAAAATGACTCCAGTCGAATTGAAAGAGTTGATGGTTCAACTGCAGGAGTTGTTAGACAAGAAATATATCTAACTAAGTGTGTCTCCTTGGGGAGCACCAGTATTATTTGTAAGGAAGAAGGACAGATCACTAAGGCTTTGTATCGACTACAGGGAGTTGAACAAAGTAACAATTAAGAACAAATACCCGTTACCGAAGATCGATGATTTGTTTGATCAACTACGGGGAGCAAAGTATTTTTCAAAGATAGACTTGAGAAGTGGTTATCACCACTTGAAAGTGATACCTGAAGGTGTACCTAAGATAGCATTTAGGACTCGTTATGGTCATTACAAGTTTCTGGTTATGTCTTTTGGTTTGACGAATGCACTAGCTGTATTTATGAATTTGATGAATAGAGTATTCAAGCAATATTTAGACAAGTTCGTGGTGGTGTTCATCGATGATATTCTAATTTATTCAAAGACTCAGGAGGATCATGCAGAATATTTAAGAATAGTGCTAGAAAAGTTGAGGGAATCAAATTTGTATGCAAAATTTTTGAAATGCAAATTTTGGTTGGAAAGGGTGCAATTTTTAGGGCATGTGATTGATCAAGAAGGGATATTAGTATATCCAGCAAAGGTAAAAGCGGAATAATGCTATGATTCCGAATCCACTACTCAATTCCCCAAATCAAATGACATGGCAACAACAGCTCAACAAACTACATCAACACATCTATTATTAATGTGGCAAAATGGTAGAGTCACAATATTTGGGGTTCAAAATTTGGTGGAAGTATTTGAGACATCTAGTACTACTCTATTTCCAAAGTTATTAATCCAAAAATTATTCCTATTTGTTTCAAATTAAAGGCTTTATAAATTTATATATACTATATTAACTACCCAATTCGTGCAGCTAGACATTATTATAAACATATTATGACTGTTGGATTGTTGACAATCAGATTTAGGGGTATCGGGAGTGTTAATAAAGTTGACAATCAGATTATTTTTGGAATAAAGCATGCATGATGAAGAATACAAAAAATCTCAAGTCCTTAATGACGGAATAATAAACAACACCACAAACAACCAATTCAAATTCACCTGGGCAGTAGCAACAGCTTCTTCAGCCTCTTTAAGCCGGACAAGTAGTTCACCAGCAGCTTGTACAGCTTCAGCAGTATCCCTCAGTTGAGCCTGAAGACCTTTGTTCTCATCCCTAAGATACCGCCTCTCTTTTTCTCTTTCCACTTTTAATGCCGAAATTTCTGCAGCAAGGATGTTTATGAACTTAGATTCAGCACCCCTTACTCCGGCTTTGGCAGCTGCTTTCTTGTCATCTTCTATTCCATCCTGAATCTTCCTATGCCGATCAAGCAATTGAATATATTTCTCCTGCAGATCTGCATATTGTTCAATCATACGGGCATGGCCCTCCATGGCCATCTGCATTGATACCTTTAGCTCTTCTGACCATTTTTTTCTCCATGTCTAATTCTGCTTTTAGCGCTTCAGCAAGCATATAGTCAGCTTCAAGCTCAGTTCTGAGCTCTTCTACAAGAGAAATCCACTTGCTCTCTGCATCAGTCCATTGACTCCTCTCCATCTCTAGTTTATGTTCAGCACTCTCACCAGTTGACTCAGGAATGGTGCACAATGATGGAGCCATACTTGGCTCACATGAATAAGTCAATTGCAGCACAGAACTTCTTTTCATAATAGACTTCGGTGAAGTGTCTGTATAATATTGTAGTTGGCTTCGTAAGTCTTGAATCTCTTCCACCAGTATATCCCTCTCACCCAAATCATAGAAGTTACGGTACCTTTCCAGCTCATCTTGAACTCTTTTTAACTCAATTTTTGCGCTTAAAAGTTCTGGATGGTTTTCATATTTATCCCTCAAAACCTGTAATAGCATATAAGATGCAAATTTTAGAAAGGAGAACAATAGATTCAGGACGGGAAAATACTCACGTGTTGCTATTTCCATTTAACATAAAAATCTAATTCATACCTTATTCTCATCTGTCAGTGATACTAATTCATCCTCAACAAAATCCTCACTACATAAAATGCCATCCATCAGGCTTTCAAGACGAACAATTTTATCTTCCAGTGTTTGCCCAATTATGGCATTGCACTCCCTCTCATGTTTATATTGTTGGATCTGATATGGGTAGCCATATAAGTGTCATATGGATTGAAGAAAATATCTTGATTCTTTATTTAGAAATGGAAACAAACTTACCAGACGATTAAGTAGCATAATTTCCGAATTTTGCTTCGCACAATACTCCTCTAATGCCATCTCTCTCCTAATAGCTCCTGCCAAGACCTTTTATACTTTTGGAACTTGCTTCATTGATTTCTCAGCTAACAGTGACCCATCTTCAACAGCGACTAACTGCAAATTTGTACATTCATTAGCATCTTTGAGTTCTAGAGAATTTCTAGTCTTGCATTTACTGCACAAAAAGATCATTGGATCTGCTTCTGCAGCCTCATTATCTTGTACAAGAGTTTGGACACCCACGTCAACTTTGAGAGCTTGTAAAATTGGTTTAATATCCCCTGGTTTGTAAGAAAACCTGAATGATGACCGCCTCAATCCCAAACTCTGACAATGACTATCAAGAATTTCAAGACCTCTCTCTATGAAGACTAGCTGCCAGATGTTCACTTGGTCCATTATAATGTTTACTTGCTTGAGTAGACTGAGCATTCAAACATTTGCTTTTTGAGGGCTTTGCAAAAGATAGACGTACAGTCTCTGGAGTCAGGTTACCGTCTTTAAGGTCATTCTGCGAAGCGGCTAAAGTTGATGAAGTTCTAAGATTTTTCCTGCTGCCGTTACTTAGTCTTGGCGAAACACTTGGAGTGGGAGACTTGAGAACTGGGGATACCTCGCATGTCACTATGCTGAGGTTAGAAGGATCTGCACAATTACCTGAGCTATTTGAAGTATATGTTCTAACTCCAATCACATCATCTGCAGAAACTTGGCTTGGTGCACAACTGGGGATGTCCATCACAGACTTTCTTGAAATTTCCTCATTCAGCAAACTACTGACAGAGGGAGGAATACAAACAGGGCTGAGTTGCCCAGGAATTTTTTTCTCAGTTATTTTAAATGAATTGGTCAAATTTTCTTCAGAATTTCCCTCGGTGCAATCCTGTACTTCAGACTTAGAACAAATTGGCATATTTGTACCAGATTCTCCACAATGAATAGCTATAATTTCATGTTTGTCAACCTGCTCAGAATTTTCTTCTTTCATATTTACATCAGTATTCTCGAAACCCCGTTCTTCTATACAATCATCAATTTCAGATGTGATCCGCTGAGATTCCCCGGTCCCCTTTTTAGATACAGCTGCTTCTAGTTTTTTTCTCCCATCAATGGGATTCTTTTCTTCACTGCCTGTTACTGGAATTAACCTGTTCTTCAATTGACACCCTTTCAGATTTGTCTTGAAATCCTTCCGTAGAGCCCAAACGTTTTAGATCTACCAATTGTACCCTTTCAAGTTCCTTACCATCCATGGTGTTATTTTCTTCAATGCCTGCTAGCAGCAAACCAATTTGCTCAGCTTGGTCAACAATTTCCATCTCTTCATCACCGTCATCGTCAACATGAGGCAATATCATAGGACGGTTGAGGCTAAACTTCAGAAGATTCAAGCTTCTACGAGCATTCCACCCTGTTGAATAACCTCCATTTGGCTCTGTTTGGTTTCCTTTTTCCTTCATTCGAAATAGTTCATCCTGTCATACACATCCAGCCTGAGAAGAGTTCTCTCTTTAAGTCATATTTAATAACAGAATTAACTATAATTACTGATGGGAAGTAAAAAAAACAAAGGAGAAGGCAAGCAAACAAAATAAACCTTAAGTTGCCTTATCACTTCTCGCAAGACGTTAACATCATCCTGCATTTCTTCATTAACAACTGCCTTATTCTTGATTGCCTTTGCACGTTGGGCAAATCTGAATGTACTGAAAGTCTCACTCTTACAGCTGCATTACAACTTTCATTTTGAGATGAAAGGGAAAAGAGAGAAATGAGAACATGGAAACAGAAAACACGGTAGGAAGTTGGTCTGCTATCACCTTTGTGCTGGAGAAATGGCACAAACCATTGCTAGTTTTGCATTTCCACCAAGTGATTCCCGCAATAAGAATGTCAACTTGGAATCCCTGTAAGGGATATGCCTTTGCTTTCCAGTTTGGGAAACTTCTGCAAGAATGTTGATCAAATTCCTGTATATATCACAAATAATGACAATTAGGACCTTATGAAAACCAAATGAGAAATGACCATACAAGAAATTCCTAATGATATATATGAACCTACCCAATGATAACTACATGAGAAATGACCATACAAGAAAATCCTAATGATATATGCGAACCTCTCATGATGTACATGCATCTTAACCTTTTCTTCAGCTCATTGACAAAGATTGAAGAAGTGTAAATTTTTTGCCTCATTCTCACAGGTGTATTCAAAGTGTATTCCTTCTTTATCTAAATTAAAAAACTAGATATTTCGTCAACAAAACAATGCAAAGCCCTACCCAAGCTGAGAAAGTGAACGATTAATATTCCCTGCTTCCTTCAAGCGTTCTCCAGCTGCTCCTGTTAGCTTTTGTCTTTCCGACCCAGCAAGATCAACAAGATTTATTCTACTTGATTTAAAGCAGCTCAAGCCATCTGCCAAACCCTACAAATTGAAATAAGACTACATTCAGCAGCAAAAAATAAAAGAGTAAACATACAAACTTAGTCTGAAAGAGAGACGGCAAGATAAATTTAGGGGTGTGTGTGTGTATACATATAGAGGGAGAGGGAGAGGGAGAAAGAGATAGATCTGCAAAGAACCAGTTATAGTATAGACTAGTGTAAATCTAATATGATATCTTGTAGAAAATTTGCACACTACAAACCAAACATTTCATTGAAAAAGGGATAACAGTCATCATCTAATTATCAAGAACTAGGAACCGATAATGAATGTCATTTCCAATCCAGTATTCTAACCTTGCATCGTGATTCTACAACACAAGTGAACACGCTGTGTGAGCGAGAACTCTCAGCATTTATGCTAGTTGCTCCACTCCTCCTGTTTGACAAGCCCTGAATCATTTATGCAAAGTTACTAATACTATGTCCAAGCAATTATTCATCCCAATGAAGCATCATATGTAGAAAACAAGGAAACAACCACAATGGTGCAAAATAAGATACCACATAAAACTAATCCAGTGGATAACTTCCCCATATCAGTCAAGAATATAACTAACTTATTCCATAGCATGTGAGTAAGTTTCCATATATTCTATTTACTAGGCAAGGAACCACACAGGCACAAGTTGAAGTTAGATGCTTATGCTAATAGTAATAGAAAGGATACAACAGATTAACTACACTGGCATCACTACCTTGCCTCGCTCCATGTAATTATGAATTCTGCACTCAGCAGTCATGATTTAACATGACTGAAAAATATAAACATATATATATATTCATTATAACACTTGATAATGGTAAGCAAAGAAGAGCCGAGGCTTAAGAACTACCTAAAACTTTGAGTTAGCCTTTAGGATCTTAAGAATTTTGGTCCCACGTATTTTATTTTTAAATTATTATAAAACCAAAAAAAATGCCTTGTATTGTTACTGACAACTGGTTTCTATGAGACTTTCAAGATTCCCATGAAATCAGTAGGAAATAAATAGGAAAAAAATGCGAGAGTATCAACTGTGGAACTCTCACTTCTGAGAAGTTTCCACTATCACTTCTGAAAAGTTTCCACAATCACTTCTGAGAAGTTTCCACAATCACTTCTGAGAAGTTTCCTTACTTTATTTTCCTATTTTTGGTTAAAGAAGTTGCCTAAATGCCTTTGTTTTCTACTCAATCGTAGCATAAGATAGTGATGCTATAATGATGTCACATAGTATAAATAAAATATCAGCCAAACTGATTCATAAACCATTATCATGTTCAACAGAACTCGGTAAATATACCATTCATATATTCCTTTCTATAAGTTGCCTTTGAGTAAAGTCACAAAACAAATGTGTATTGTTACTGACAACTGGTTTCTCTGAGACTTTCAAGATTCCCACGAAATCAGTGGAAATAAATAGAAGCAAATGCGAGAGTATCAACTGTGGAACTCTAGTTTCTTTCCTATTTTTGGTTAAATAAGTTGCCTAAATGCCTTTGTTTTCTACTCAATCGTATCATGAGATAGTGATGCTATCATGATGTCACATAGTGTAAATAAAATATCAGCCAAACTGATTCATAAACCATTATCATGTTCAACAGAACTCGGTAAATATAACATTCATATATTCCTTTCTATAAGTTGTCTTTGAGTAAAGTCACAAAACAAATATTATAACACAATCATAAAAGCTCAGCAAACCTTCATCAAAAGTTGTGTGACATCCTTCATTGTACTTGTACAAACACATTCCTCCCTTAAATTTTCAACATAGACACCAGTTTTGACATCTTCTCTTATCTGGAAAGAGACCCAAATTCAAAATAGAAAATGAAATGTAAGACCACCAGATTGCCCATTTTAAGATCTAGCCCAACAAAAATCAGTACCCCTTTACCTGGAGGTTCCTTTGACTTGGCTCCAATAGATCAGTGATTTGTTCATTATAAATCTGTAAATAAAAAACTAAAAAAAAATTAGTGGGTGGTGAAGAGTTAGCTTAAAGGGGGGAGTAAATAATATCTGTCCATTATGCCTCAAGAAAAGAACAACGGCACTGATATCGGAGTTGTTTATTGGTATGTTTATTTTGCTCCTAAATACAGTAAAAACAATGTGAGTATAAGATGTATGAGGATTCTGCAAAATCTAACCATCAAGAGTTTGATAATAAAGCGAAAGGGATATCACCTCATTTATGCAGGAAAATAGTCTCTCAAAAACACGAGGTGTCAACCCTTGTTGATCACTTGATAGATTTTCTTCTAACAACGCATTGGCTGGTCCCCATATTGTATATGTCTTTCCGCTCCCAGTCTAATCAATTAAATTTAGATTATGCCATTTATGTGTAATACTAGCAGCACCATAGTCTATTTTACAAGTACATTGAGTGTGTGTGTGTGTGAGAGAGAGAGAGAGCCTGGTATGTGTAGCTGACAACCATATCTTTCAATTTTACAGAAGAAGAAGTAGAGAAAACAATACTGGTCCAGAGAATACCTACCCGTATGCAAATACAGAACTGTTAAACCCTGCAAGACAATTTTCCACAAGAGGAGCACCACAAGTTGGAATATATCCAGCTGCAAATGCAATACTGAACATTCTGAGAATTCCACATAGTAACCCAAACTTGTTCAGTAACCAATAATCAAATAACAAAAAATCAATCTTGCCTGTGTTGATTTAACATCTGCAACAGAATCAAACGTAAATGTCTGACCTACAATTGACAAAGAATGGCTAGAGCTTTTCTGAACTATCAAATCTCCTTCTTCCTCATCCTTATTTGGGGGGCACATTCGCACTATAACCTAATTCATGGAGCATAAAAGTAAAATCAACAATAATCCTAACATTGTAGTATATCTTTTCTAGGAAAATAGGTAGGTAAATGACACAGAATTCACAAGTTGTCACTGTAGTACTCCCATTGACCAAAACCTTCACTCAAAAATATTTTTACATGCAAAACTAATGATTAAGACTATATATGCTTGCCCTTTCCATCAGTTTTCCATCAGCCAAATAAGAAAGTAGAATATTATGCTTTAAACAGGACTTTCATATGCTTTTTCCCGACAATTTATAAGCAACCAAGAGGCTCTTAACCAAAATTTAATATTTGAGCGCGAGCAAAATATCTAAATGTACACCTTCTCCCATAAGCAAATCAAAGAAAACTGAGAATTATACGAAAAATAATGCAATTACTCAACATTAAACAAAGGATTAAACAATTAAGGTTCAATAGTTAGGGGTTTTACTAAAAAAATACACCTTGACACCAGAGTCAGAAGAGCCGGGTACTCCTCCATTATCCAGAATAGCATCAACATTCAGCTTTCGCTTCAGAGGATTGGGTGGTCTCGGCGGAAGCGGGCTCTTCAACTTTCCGGCAGCCGGCGATGGCTTCCCGACGACGGAGGGCGAATGCGATGAATCAGGCATTGAATTCAGATCTGCCGGTGGAGCATTCTCTTTAGATGATTTATGTTTCCGATTCGATCGCTGCTTTACTGAACCAGGATTCGGCGAAGAAGATGGTGAAGTTTCCGTCATAGTGGGGTTATTCTCTCTCAAGGTTGTGCTTCGTGGTTGCATAAAGTGCAGAGAAATTAACATAAAGCTGGTAGGGTTTGGTGTCAGACAAAGAGGAGGAGAGAGAAGGAGAAGGAGAAGAAGAGGAGAGAGAAATGTAGCCGTTTTGAGGCAATTTTGAATAGGAATGGAATAGGAGGTTATTTCATGCTAATATAATTATTGTTTGTTTCACGTTTTTTATATTAGAGTGGGAAATAAGTCTCGTTACGTGTGAATTCTGTCTTCGTATGTATAAAAGGATGGAGTAAATTATAACTACATTTTAAAAGTATAACATAATTTTTTGATCGGAGGTCACGCAGTATTGATTTTTGATCTAACAGAAAAGAAGGGGGAAATATTTTTTTGATTTTATTTATTTAATAGCTGTATTGGCCCTGGAGAGCATTACTTTGAAGATGGAAAATTATGGAATATTTGGTCATCCCACTTTTGATGTTTTAAGAAGTCGATCCTAGAACCAAATGAAAAATAAAAAGTAGGTGTGTACTTAAATTTAGGAGAAAAATTATTAAACACGTATAATGTATTATGTTTGAATTGGAGAAATAAAGATATAAATAAAATAATTTATTTTTATAAAATAAAAAAAATTATGTTTAGTTTATCAATTAAAATAGAATGGACCATTCTTATTTTTTTAAAATTTATGAATTTTATTTTTTATGAAATGATATAGAATGACTCATTCCAATTATAATGGAATGAGTCATTCTACTCTCCATTTCATTTATTTTTTTATTATATTCATTCATTCATTATATTCTTTCAATCATAGCATAAAATTATGATTTGAATTTAATCAATGTAATAGTTAATTTGTAAATATTTAAGAAATTATACTATTAAGTTTGAAATTATTACTTAAAAAATGAAAATATATTTACATCACAATTTAAAATTTTGATTTAATTACTTCTTCTGTTCCAAAATTATATATATATATTTTTTTAGTCAATTCTAAAATTAGAGATATATTTTTATTTTAAAAGTAAAAAGAGACATGGCATTCCTAATTTGCTAATACTTTTTCATTATTATTTTTAATATCACACTATCATAACTAATTTATTAACTAATACTAAGACTGTATTTGAGAATATAAAATTATCCGTATTTATGAGCTTGGATGGATTGGATTGGGAGGGAATGTACAAGAGGAAAATGGATGGGAAGGGTTTATAATTTTTCCTTGTTATGTTCGTGTGTTTTATAAAAGAAGAAAATTGATGAGATTTTAATTATATTTTTCTTGTTTGTAAGTTTAGAAGTAAGGAAAGAAAGAGAAATAATTTTTATTTTTAAACTATATTATATTTACATATAATACAATAAATGATATAATTTAATAATATCTAACTATTGAGTGTATTTTGCTCAATCTTTTTTATTCTTTACTCGCACACACGTGTATGAAAACAAAATAATAATGAAAGTAGTTTTCACGTTTAATTTTTATCAATGTTTGAGTAATCTTTCTTCTTACTGTTTTTTTGGAAATATTATAATTAAACTACAACTAGTAAAATACCCCGTGCAAAGCGTCGGGGTCATATTATTGATTCTTAAATTATATATATATTAATTTATTATTAAAAATAAAATATGATATTTATATTGTGACGTCTCCAAGTCTGAGTCCCTTCAATTTGGGGTTCAGTGCTCACGATTCACTACTTATACAACATTCATAAGCTTAACTTTTAATAACTCGCAGAAATATAAATAAATTCATTACAAAACGTACCATTATCCCAGATTCCACTAACCTTAAATACATGCACAATCTTTATACATAAAAGAGTTACATAAGACATATAATAATTATCATAAAACTTGTATCTATCCAATCTACTCGGTTGTCTTTTCTTTGTCTTTGTCCTTCTTAGAACATCCATGCATCATTGAAAAATAGTTCATGATATAGCAAGGGCGAGCAACTACTTTGCTCAGCAAATTTAAATAAACAAAAAAGATATATCATGAATGAAAATGAATTATTCTTTTGGAACTTCAACAATATACAATAATTGTGAAGACATGCAACATAGATATTATATTCAATAAAAATATTTGTAGAATATTTACTGTTGAGTTGGTCAAAATAACCAAGAACATACATGAGAACTTTCCAGCTCTGAACTGAATATCTCATAATTTAAGAGGGTTTACCAAGGCATATCTGACTATCTCGAGAGTATTTAACAATTATAAAATTATAAACACTCAAACTGGACACTTGAAGGGATCAGACCTCTTGTATCCGATGTATATGCATAACATTCAATATTCGTGTGCGCAAAGATTTTTGCTTCCAATAAATAATACCCCATTATAAGGGTTGTTATACTCAGTCTTACTATAAGAGTTCGCATCAACTACTGGTTTGGATATCTTTTCAATAATATTCAAATAAATGAATTAATACATATAAATGTCTAGCCGGAACAATTGGGCATAGACCTTTTTCTTAAATAGTTCATATTTAGAACTAGTACATAAAATATCTAGCCAGAACAATTGACTTAGACCTACCTCTTAACCAGTTCATATTTAGAACAAGACATACAAATGCACCTAAGTGCGAATACCAATAAATAATAATGATTTGGAATAATTATCAATAATTAATCAAGCTCTGAATAATAAAATAATTGTAAGTTCACAATAACTTGCGTAATTAAACGAATTTGAGTTTCAGAATAACTAGCTCAACAATAATTGAATAAAGTTAGAGAACTTGCTCAATATAAATTTGAGTAAAGTTAAAAAATACTTGCAACAATAAATACAAGTTAGGGTTAAGAAAACTTGCAATAGAAATTGCAAGTTAAAGCTAGAAAACTTGCCTCGTGCGTCGTCTATGGCTAACCAATTTAATTTAATAATCATTGAACGGACCTAACAATTAAATCAATTTGATCTTAAATTAGTATCATATACACATTCATATGATAACCTTAATAACTCTCACTTAACCACATAATTAAAAAATTATGGGTATATAAACACTTAGGAAATATTATTACTATTTGATAATATTCCAAACACAAAGAACCTATATTAATTATTTAATATAGTTCAAATACCTATATAATATTATTAACAATTTAATAATATTTTATTAGTCTTGTAGTATTATTAATCATTTAATAATACATTATTAATCAATTAATATTATTAATCATTTAATAATATTTTATTAGTCTTCTAATATTATTAACCATTTAATAATATTTTATTAATCTCTAAATATTATTAATCATTTAATAATATTTTATTAAACTTCTAATATTATTAATCTTTTAATAATATTTTATTACTCTTATAATATTATTAATCATTTAATAATATTTTATTAACATTATAATATTATTAGTTATTTAATAATATTTTGATCATTATCTAATATTATTAATCATTTAATAATATTTTATTACCCTTCTAATATTATAAATCTTTTAATAATATTTTATTAATCTTACAATATTATTAATTATTTAATAATATTTTAATCATTATCTAATATTATTAACCATTTAATAATATTTTATTATCATTCTAATATTATTAATTTTTTAATAATATTTTATTAATCTTATAATATTATTAATCATTTAATAATATTTTAATCATTATCTAATATTACCTTATAATATTATTAATCTTTTAATAATATTTTATTAAACTATAATTATTATTTAAAATAAATAATTAGTTATTATCTCTTTATATTTTAATTATTATTTAATCTTGATTAGATAATAATTAATCACATTCATGACTTCTTATTTACCTTAGCTATTATTTAATATCCAAATAATAAATAATTATATTTATTTTTATTGGGTCCTAAATTAATTATATTAATTTTAAAACATTTTGGACTTAAATAAAGTGAACCGACCTGATTAAAACGAGCCATCCCGACCCGAAAATAAAATGACCCGTTTGTGAACAATAACGAGGGCCCCATCCCTCTAAATAACAAAGGAACGAGGGCCCTGTTAGAGTTTATGCCCTAGAGACTAATTATTTGATGTAATTGCTTAACATTTTTGATATTACATTTAATTGAATAAATAGATTATTTTATTATGATTTCATTTACTGCGTTATATAAATGTTAACATAATAAAAGCCCCTTAGAATAATGATACGAATTATATAGCTTTAAGTATGTGACTTGAACATGAGATTATATAATTATAATTAGTATCATTGCTCTTAAATGTCCCTAGTCGAGTATCATTGTTAATGGGACAACAATGATGAATTGAGACTAGTATGTGGATTGACTGATGGCCAAATCTCATTGGTCATAAATATATGAGATATTTGAGTCAATGCATAGGTACATGTTAGAGAACAATGTACTGGACTGACCCACCATGAGAATTCTACATGGAGCATTATACAAAGTGTCATAAGAAATTCTTATAGTGACAATGATGTAATGATCCTCCGACCTGAAGTCACTATATTATTACACGAGAATTTGTGTACTCTGATATCATCAAATGTCACCTTTAATAGGGTGGACAATAAAGGTGATTATTGTGTACATCATGAATCATGTGAGGAATATGAGTGATCTAGATGAAATTTAACTCTCATATATATTGGGGGTGATATCCATAGGCCTCTTGATTGAGTAGGACTATGAAATACATGGTCATGCTCAAATATTGATTTGTTTCATATAGTCTACTCATTGATCAAGAAAACTCAGATTAAATTATGAAGAGTATGACACATTTCATGCCTCGAGTTTAATCTAGGATATAAGGTTAAAAGGATTAAATTACGTTGAAACATTGGTCACGAAAAGGTTGTATCGAATCACCGATCTTATTAAATAATCTAAACATCTGAATTAATCTGTTTTTGCTTGGATCCTGTCTTAGGGTTTCGAAAAAAAATTTAAGTTCCGCTGCTTTCAATGTGTCGAAACCCTAACAGTGGTATCAGAGCTACTTGCGAAACGATTGATTCAGATTACGTGTTTTTATTGTATTCGATATATATTATGTATGATGATGCATGTTTACCGATCTGAAATTGAATATATGATATTCTGCATGTTTGGGGTATTCTGGAAATCTATAATATATATGCATGTTTACGGATCTGAAATTGAATATATGATATTCTGCATGTATGGTTATTCTGGAAATCTGTAATATATATGCATGTATATAATTTCTGTTAATCGTATCCTACAAGGTGGAATAACAGTACGTCTTCTGTTCTAATTGGATTAGAAGCATGAAGATTCGATTTAATATGATTAATCGAACTTGGACATATATGATATGTTCTGGGTGTATTGTTACTATGGTGGATTGTATATGATTCTGAAATTGTTTCAGAGATTCATATACAGACCACCGCCAGGGGGGGAGTCCCCCCCTTGGACCCCCGCCGTAGCGCACGATGGTCGTGACCCCAAATATTTTTTATAATATTCTGTAAATGATATATATTGTGTTATGTGCTTATTGTGATATGCATGGTGCACAGTTATGGCTCTTTTGACCCATAGGATTAGTGGTTTTTGGTTTTTTGAAATACGGCTTGCATGTCGTGCCTTTCTATATTCTGATGTAATATTCTCTTCTCGTCTAAATCACCTCGAATGTAACTCAAGGTTTCTTTATAACATGTAATGTACAAGTGTAATCAAGAAGACAAGATGACGATGGAGAGGAGACACACGTGAACGAGGAAAGTCCAACGAAGCTACTATTTTGAAGACCTTTTACCACCTTAGACTGACCTTCAATCTTTTCATTAGCTTGAAAGGATTGACAAAGGGTTGGGCCATAACTGTGACACGTTTAATTTTTGCACTTTATTTATGCTTGTATACAATATGCTATTGTAACGCCCCAGGATTTATCAAAAATTCTAATTAAGGATTATGGTAATTAAGTAAAGGTTGATAGATAAAACCCAGTCAGAATGACATAAAATGTTAGAATGATTAAGAATAAGTTATTTATGTGATCAACGTGCTATTATGACCTATTGTAGTAGGTTGAATATGTGTATATGCAGTTATGATCTATTAGAGATAGGAAAGTTAAAATTGAGGAAATAAGTAAAGAATTGTGAATTTAGCTTAAATTATGAATGTTGATAGCAAACTTGATGAATAGGCCTGGAGAGGCGATGGTATGGAATATTAAGTATTGATATATGAATATGTGGAGTTGTTAAGGAAATTGATATTAAATGATAAGAATAAGATAATCGTGACATGATGTGTAAAGACAAAAAGGTAAGTTATGGATGTATGTGTAGAAAAGAAGGAACCGTTGTACCAAATTGCTATACTAATGATCAAAGGAAATAATATAGTTAAGGATTTTGGAATGTTTTGAGGTTATAAGGAAAATTGATATTTATGGACTTAAAGAAGAAAATCATTTGTTATGATGTATAGATACAGAATGTGATACCCGAAAGTGCGTAGAAGAGACGTAAATTGTCTGTACGTTGAGAATTAGCATATGTGAGTGAAGAAAATAGGTAAAATGATGTAAAAGTCGTAATAAAGAATTTATGAGTTTACAAGGTTAAATAATGATGGATTTTGGTAATCCGAGCGTAGTTCGCTTTTCGAGGAAGCGGTTGATGGAAAGATGAACAAGTCAACTAGTGGGGTTGTCGAGGATTAAAATTGATTAAATGTGAAATCGGATTGGTTCGTAGGAAATTGAGGATAACGTATTATGCAAAGTTTGCAAATTATGGTGAGTTATTATTAATTAAGGAAATTCAATGTTTAAAGTGTGACAAGCAATATGGGACAAGTAAATTATGGATTAATTTGATGAGGAATAGAATTCGAGCACAATGAAACGAATTTGGATCAAAAATGATTTGATTTGGATAAGAAATGAGCGAAGAATGAGTTAATGGGGGAAAATATAAGAAAGTCTAGTTATGTGGGGGAAAAGTTGTAAGAAATGAAAGTTTAGCTAATTTGGCAATTTACCAAAATGCCCCTCAACAAATTAGATAATTACCATTGTGTCCTAAAGGGGTAAAAAGACCAAAATACCCTTGACAATTTGGATAATGACGAATATGTCCCAAGTGGTGAAATGATAAAAATGCCCCTCCCTTATCCTGTGAAATGACTAAATTGCCCTTGAGTTGGAATTAGCCATGGTTAAGCTTAAGTAACTCAATAAGAGTTAACACACATAAAAATCTAACAAAGCTAGCATTGGTGCACACTTCATCTTGCTGGAAAATAAGAGAGAAAGAGAGAGAAACGTGAGAAGGCTATGAAGGAGAAAAGAAGAGCTTGAAATCCAAGAAGCTATGTTGCCCAAATGATCAAGATGCAAGAAGAAAAGAGGAAGAGCTTGACATGAGGAAGCTTTTCATATGATTAAGTTGGGCATACAAAGAGGTATAATCATGTCCTTATTCTAAAGTTTGAAGTTGAAGTGTTTAAAGGATAGTTTAGAGATAGCCATGCATGAATCATTATAAAGTAAGGATTGATTATGAAGTTAAAGGGAATTACATGTTAATTGTTTGGAAAGTTATGAAACCCTAGGCTTGAAAGAAATAGAACAAAGATGGTGTAATATTTATGTATATTTACAAATTATAAGCTTTGGTTCAAGGCATGATTTTATGTAACATGTTGTTAGATTTAATGGAATTATAGTTTGGAAGGTTTATCATGAGGAAATCATGTGTGTGTTTATGTTAAATAGCCTACAAAATGTTTTGAGGATGGAAAACTATGAATTTTAAGGGAAATATTGAATATTAGGCTATACTTTTTGTGTAGATTACGTAATAATCTGTAAAGTGCACTCGGTTGTGCATATGGAAGTTATAAAGACCTATGAAGTCATTAAAGGTATATGTGTCAGCCCATGTAATGTTTGGAGATCAAAGTGTCAAGTGAGCTTAAGTTTGAATTTTGAAAAGTGTGGAAAGTTTTATGAAATCCAACTCAAGGATGATTTTTGGCAATTTTAAGGAATTAAAGATAAAATGAATTTAAATGAGTCATGTTTATGTTAATACACGTGTTTAGGTTATTTTGGAAGTCAATGGAATGAAAATAGAGTGAATTGGCGATTCGAACGATCGGAAACGATCGTTTCGAATCGAAATGGATTTTTACGGACAAAAGTCGCCTCGTGCGAAGTTTTTCGATTTTGAAAGTTGGGACATGTCACATATAGGTTATGTGAGCTATGTCAAGTGTTGAAACGAAATTTGGAAGCAAATGGCCAAAAAAATAACCAAGTTGCAAAAGTTGAGTTTTGAAAATTCTGAAAATATTTCTAAGTGTTGAAATCGTATGAACAGCCCCTCCTACAAGCTAACATATCTCTGATTTAGAAAGGCCAAATGAGGTAAATGAAAATTTTGTAAAATACTATGTAGTAGGGTCTAGATGTATGCCAAATTTGGTATGAATTGGAGTTGTGGTTAAGAAGTTAAAAATCAGCAAAGTAGGCAAGAAAATCAGATTCTGCTGAACCAGGGACTGCGCCGGGGCGCAGTGATTTGGCCTTGACACTGCGCCGGGGCGCAGTGTCACTGTTCATCGGCCGAGAGCTTCTCGCGGCCAGCGAGATTGGGAAGAAGAAATTCGGCGCCGGGGCGCAGTGAACAGTAACCAGAAAAAAATTAAAGGGTCCGAAACGCGATGTTTTGATACAGAATGATAAGGATGGGTTATGTAAGCCCTAAATGAATAAGAATGAGCTATACAAAGGATGTTGAGGCGTAATGAAATAATAAATGGCATAAGAAATCATGCAAAAAAGCTAAGACAAATCAAGTTATAAGTTATGAAGAAGGTTAGTAACAAGCTAGGATGTATTATTTAACCTACATAAGGTATAATACATCATATGTGATATGATTAAAGACGAATAGTCGTATGACGATGGTTTAAGTTTGATAGATTGTATAAAGTTTATGATCATATTATGACGTTTATAGATTATATGTTTACAGACAATGTTCGATCAAGTAACCCGAGGTAAAGATGGATAGATCGACCAAGCATGACTGCACAGGTTAAGTATAATGAATGCTAACCAGGCAAGTATTCAGACTATGTGTACTATTATTCTAAGTGAACTATGTGATAGTAAAGGAGTTGAAAGGTGGCCAATGTGCAATTATGTGATTTAACTGTTAAGTGAACTACGTGGCATTCATGCATAGTTTGATAAAGTAAAAAGGTATGTCGCATATTATAAACTGCGAGCATGAAAGGTGGTATCTGAATTACTTGCTGAGCTTTATGCTCATTCTTGCTATGTACGAACTTTTCAGGTAAAGTATGAGAAGGCCGGAGGATCCGGTATTGCTAAGGTAAAGAAAGGTGAATAAGTGGATCAGCATAAGGATCTTCCTTATATTTAACTGTGAATGTGCATGTATATAAGTCAGATGGTTGTAAATCTGCAAGTGTAATAAAGGTTATATGATTTGTATATTCATAGAAATGGATATGTATGTAGGTATTAGTCAGTATAAGATGATATTGATGTGAGATTATGTATTATTATTGTAATTGAGTCTGACATATACTAGAACTCACAAGTATGGTAAATAGGTATGGATCAAGATATGTATGGATACAAGTATATATTGTGGAGATATGATGTATGATTGTGTGTTATCAGGAGCAGGTACAATACAGGTACAAATGAACTGGGCCATGTACGAATACTTCATGGCGAAATTTTATTTAGAGATTATGTTAAACCATGAATAAAAATGATTATAGTAATTTTAATAGAGTAGGTCAAAATTAATTATGGTTGACCTAAGTTATAATGAAGTGCAAGTAAACGTTACGATCCTGAGACATATAAGGAAAGTAAATTAAATAAAGTTAAAAAAAAAAATATGGACCACATTTATGGTCAATCAAATGATTTTAAAGATTAAAGTTAAGTTTTAACGCACGGGATCCCAGTTAATAAGGTTTTAAGCTAATATTTATGATATCCAGAGATAATCGGATAATTAATTAAGGTGTGGGATTTCGGGTCGTTACAGCTATGATAAATAACGTGCATGCTTAATAAGATTAAAATTGGTGAGATCTAAATTAATTAATAAAATCCCTCATAAAATTATTAAGTCTAAATCAGATGCCTTCCAATGAATGACACTCATCAAGACCTTGATCAATGAATGTAGGTTTGTCAAAGCAAAGTACCCCTTTTATCTTGGTAAGATGCGATAGGATAATTGTGATATCCAAAATGTTAAAAGCATTGGGCCCGACTTAACTAAGTTATCTCAATAGGATTGTGGACTTAGAGGCATAAAGTTTGGTAGGTACCATTAGATGGACTAGAACAAATGTTGTTCATCAAACTATCTAAGAGTTATATATGATATAATTGACAAATGGTTGTCTACCTAAATAATTATGTTTTAAGAGATTAGCCAAAGCTAACTTAAGGCGTAATGAAATATGGATCTTAGCTCACTAGAAAGATTTAATAGAAAATGCTTTCCGAATTAATGGTGAGGGCTATTAATTTGATTAAAATAGTGGGAGGTATATTTGGAATGTACTATTATCAATTACATAATATCAAAACTCTGCAATTTGACTTATTATTTTTGCACTTATAAATTGTAGATATCAATGGCAACCAACAACACAAATAGTCTTTCACTACGATCAGTCCTTGAGAAGGAAAAGCTGAGTGGAATTAATTTCCTAGACTGACATAGGAACTTGAGGATTGTCCTCAAACAAGAGCGCAAGCTCTATGTCCTTGATGGACCCATTCCTGCAGCACCAGCTAACACTGCACCACGTGCAGAGCATAATGCTTATAAGAAGCATCAAGATGATGCTCTGGACGTGAGTTGTCTCATGCTAGCAACTATGAACTCTGAGCTTCAGAAGCAGCATGAGTTAATGGATGCTTATGAGATGATCGAGCACCTCAAGAAATTGTTCGCAGGGCATGCTTGACAGGAAAGGTATGATACAAGCAAAGCATTGTATCACTGCAAGATGGGTGAACGTGATCCAGTTGGTCCACATGTTCTTAAAATGATTGGGTATATTGAGTACCTTGCTAGGTTGGGTTTTCCGATCACTGCGGAAGCCCAAACTGATCTAGTTTTACAATCTTTGAACAGCAGCTACTCGCAATTTGTCATGAATTACCTCATGAATGAAATTACGAAACCACTTACTGAGTTGTTGAGCATGTTAAGAACTGCCAAGAACAACATGAAAAAGGCAGGACCCGATCCCATAATGATGGTCCAAAAAGGGAATGCTAAGGGAAAAGGGAAAGGCAAGAAGAAGATAGGATCTAAATCTGGTGCCAAACCCAATTTCAAAAACAAACAGACTTTAAAACCTAAAGGTGGGGTAGCTAAAGAAGGTGATTGTCACTTTTGTGGAAAACCTGGACACTGGAAAAGGAATTGTCATGCATATCTGGAAGAACTGAAGAAAAAGAAAGGAAGTACGACTTCTAATTCAGGTATATATGTTATAGAAGTCAATTTGTCCACTTCTACATCATGGGTATTGGATACTGGATGTGGTTCTCACATTTGTGTTAATGTGCAGGAACTCCGAAGGAGTAGGACTTTGGCGAAAGGAGAGGTTGACCTACGAGTTGGGAATGGAGCAAAAGTTGCTGCACTAGCCGTAGGAACTTATCATTTATCTTTGCCCACTGGGCTAGTATTAGAGTTAGAAGATTGTTATTTTGTGCCTGCTATGAGCAAAAACATTATTTCTGTTTCTTGTTTGGACAAGAAAGGTTTTTCGTTTTTAATAAAGAACAACAGTTGTTCGTTTTACTTAAATGAAATATGTTATGGTGTTGCGCAATTGTTTAATGGTCTTTATATTCTTGCTTTAAAGATGCCTATCTATAACATAAATACAAAATAATTTAAATCAAATGATTCAAATCCGACATATCTCTGGCACTGTCGTTTAGGCCATATAAATGAGAAACGCATATCCAAACTCCATAAAGATGGATTTTTGGATTCATTTGATTTTGAATCATATGAGAAATGCGAGTCTTGTTTATTAGGCAAGATGACTAAAGCCCCTTTCACTGGTCATAGTGAACGAGCTAGTGATGTATTGGGACTTATACATAGTGATGTATGTGGACCTATGAGTTCGTTAGAAAGAGGTAGGTTCTATTACTTCATTACATTTACTGATGACTTCAGTAGATATGGATATGTGTATCTTATGAGACACAAATCCGAATCCTTAGAAAAGTTCAAGGAATTCAAGAATGAAGTTCAAAACCAATTTGGCAAAAGCATAAAAGCCCTTCGATCCGATCGAGGTGGTGAATACTTAAGTCAAGATTTTGATGACCTTCTAAAGGAGTGTGGTATTATATCACAACTCACTCCACTTGGAACACCACAATGGAATGGTGTGTCTGAGAGGAGGAATCGCACCTTGTTGGACATGGTACGATCAATGATGAGTCATGCATATCTTCCAATAAGCTTCTGGGGTCATGCCCTAGAGACAGTTGCATTCACACTTAACCGTGTTCCTACAAAGACGGTTCAAAAGACACCATATGAGATGTGGACTGGGAAACGTCCTAGTATGTCGTTCATGAAGATTTGGGGTTGCGAGGCGTTTGTAAAACGTCTGGCTTCTGACAAGCTCGGACCCAAATCTGACAAATGTAATTTTGTGAGATACCCTAAGGAAACAAAGGGTAATATTTTTACAAACCTTCTGAGAACAAAATGGTTGTTGCTCGAACTGGTATTTTTCTAGAAAGAGAATTTGTCTCTAAAGGAAACAGTGGGAGGAAAGTAGAACTCGAAGAAATTCGTGAACCACAAAATATGATAGAACCTGAGTTGGAACATGAGCAGGAACCACAAGATATTGTGGAAAGTGAACCTTCTCAAATTACATAAGTCATTCGTAGATCTAGTAGGACACGCCAAGAGCCTGAGAGATATTATGGATTTCTTGTGACTCAAAACGGCGATGTGATGCTCATAGATCAGGATGAGCCTGCTTCCTACCAAGAAGCTATGAATGGACCAGATTCTGAGAGATGGCTTGAAGCCATAAAATCTGAAATGGACTCCATGTATACTAACCAAGTATGGACTTTGGTTGATCCACCCGAAGGAGTAAAACCAATCGGGTGCAAATGGGTTTTCAAGAAGAAAACCGACATGGATGGTAATGTACAAACCTATAAAGGCCGACTGGTAGCAAAAGGTTTCAAACAAGTTCAAGGTGTTGACTATGATGAAACCTTCTCTCCAGTGGCAATGGTTAAATCCATCAGGATCTTACTTGCTATTGCAGCCTTTTATGATTACGAAATCTGGCAGATGGATGTCAAAACTGTTTTCCTTAATGGAAATCTCCTGGAGGATGTGTACATGACACAACCTGAGGGTTTTGTCACTCCAAAGGATGCTAGAAAGGTATGTAAGCTGCATCGATCCATTTATGGATTGAAGCAAGCCTCTCGGAGTTGGAATTTTCGATTTGATGAAGCAGTCAAAGAGTTTGGCTTTATAAAAAATGAAGATGGACCTTGTGTATATAAGAAGGTTAGTGGGAGTCAGATTGTATTCCTGGTATTATATGTAGACGACATATTAATTATTGGGAATGACATTCATTCCTTACAGGTTGTAAAAACATGGTTAGGAAAATGTTTCTCCATGAAAGATTTGGGTGATGCAACCTACATTTTAGGTATCAAGATCTATCGAGATAGATCGAGAAAAATGCTCGGCCTAAGTCAAAGTACATATATTGATAAAGTGTTGAAACGGTTCAGCATGCAAGCGGCAAAAAGAGGACACTTACCCATGACTCATGGTGTAAAGATCTCTAAGGCCCAATGTCCTAAATCACAAGATGATGAGGAGCGTATGAGAAAGATCCCTTATGCTTCGGCAATTGGATCTATCATGTACGCAATGATATGTACTCGTCCGGATGTTTCGTATGCTTTGAGCATGACGAGCAGATACCAGTCGAATCCAGGTGAAGGTCACTGGACAGCAGTCAAGAATATCCTCAAGTACCTGAAAAGGACTAAGGATTCATTCTTGGTATATGGAGGTGAAGATAAACTGGCAGTAAAGGGTTACACAGATGCTAGTTTCCAGACTGACAGTGATGACTATAAGTCTCAGTCAAGTTTTGTGTTTTGCGTTAATGGTGGTGCTGTTAGCTGGAAAAGTTCGAAACAAGAAACAGTAGCCGATTCTACAACAGAGGCTGAGTATATTGCTACTTCTAGTGCAGCCAAGGAGGCTGTGTGGATTAAAAAGTTCGTCACTGAACTTGGTGTTGTTTCAACCATTGTTGATCCAGTTGAGTTATACTGTGATAATGATGGAACCATTGCACAGGCTAAGGAACCCAGATCTCACCAACGATCCAAGCATATACTTAGGCGGTACCATCTCATCCGTGAAATCATTAATAGAGGAGATGTACATATATGCAGAGTGTCAACAGATAATAATGTTGCAGATCCACTGACCAAGGCTTTGTCACAGCAGAAGCACGAAGGTCACACTAGTTCCATGGGTATTAGATACATGAGTGATTGGCTTTAGTGCAAGTGGGAGATTGTTAGAGTTTATGCCCTAGAGGCTAATTATTTGATGTAATTGCTTAATATTTTTGATATTATATTTAATTGAATAAATAGATTATTTTATTATGATTTCATTTACTGCGTTATATAAATGTTAACATAATAAAAGCCCTTATAATAATGATACGAATTATATAGCTTTAAGTATGTGACTTGAACATGAGATTATATAATTATAATTAGTATCATTGCTCTTAAATGTCTCTAGTCGAGTATCATTGTTAATGGGACAATAATGATGCATTGAGACTAGTATGTGGATTGACTGATGGCCAAATCTCATTTGTCATAAATATATGAGATATTTGAGTCAATGCATAGGTACATGTTAGAGAACAATGTACTGGACTGACCCACCATGAGAATTCTACATGGAGCATTATACAAAGTGTCATAAGAAATTCTTATAGTGACAATGATGTAATGATCCTCCGACCTGAAGTCACTATATTATTACACGAGAATTTGTGTACTTTGATATCATCAAATGTCACCTTTAATAGGGTGGACAATAAATGTGATTATTGGGTACATCATGAATCATGTGAGGAATATGAGTGATCTAGATGAAATTTAACTCTCATATATATTGGGGGTGATATCCATAGGCCTCTTGATTGAGTAGGACTATGAAATACATGGCCATGCTCAAATATTGATTTGTTTCATATAGTCTACTCATTGATCAAGAAAACTCAGATTAAATTATGAAGAGTATGACACATTCCATGCCTCGAGTTTAATCTAGGATATAAGGTTAAAATGATTAAATTACATTGAAACATTGGTCACGAAAAGGTTGTATCGAATCACCGATCTTATTATTATTTGGGTAGCAGTGATGCATTACTAGATGCCGCTCACTGTTTATAATTTTATAATATGATTGTAAAATTATTGCCAACATAATAATAACCTATAGGGTCACACACTTAGAACGTAATTAAAAAGGAATTAATTTAAATTGTAAGTATTTTAAATATGTCAATATGATTGATAGTATTTAAAAATTACGAATTTAAATTAATAGGATAATTTGTATATATGTATATTAATTAAGTAAGACTTAATTAAAATATAATATATATAAATTCGGATTTTATTTTTCTATTTATTTTAGGTTTTAGTTAATTCTTATTAACTACTATATATATGATATATCAGTAGTCTAAAAGTCACGTAAGGAAAAACTAAAACCCTAGCCGCTTTCAGACAGAGGCTAGAGAGAAAAATAGGTTAGAAATCCTGATCTTGGTGGCTAGTACCGCAGTTCCTTTTGCTGCATATCGTGGGACGATTAGCGGAGCGTTCACGTGGATACCATAGAGACGCAGTCGCTGGATTGCGTTGAAGACTCGAAGCCGTTCCAGAATTTCATCGTCTCCTGTTCATCTCGGATAATCGGTAAAATAATCTAAACCTCTGAATTAATCTGTTTTCGCTTGGATCCTGTCTTAGGATTTCGAAAAAAATTTTAAATTCCGCTGCTTTCACTGTGTCGAAACCCTAACAGGCCCCGACCCTTAAGTGACAGAATCTGCAAAATTGTCATTTTTCAGATTTTTCAACTTTTGCTCTTTTGATTAAAACTTGAATAAAATGAAATCTATAAATCCAAATGACGTCCAATTGGTATCGATGGATTCGTATTTTCTTAAAATACAATATTCCATCATTGGATCATATTTTTGGAAATGTTTTGGTTATAAAAAATAGCCACAATGTGGGCGGTTTGTACATTAGGTCCTTAAAATGACATGTTTTGCGGTAAAAGTCATAATTTCATTGTTTTTCCATATTTTTGAAAGCTTCAAGTTGGGTTTTCTTTAAAACTTATGTATGTAACTTTATAGCCATAAAAATCCATTTTCCAACTTGTACATTTCAAACCACAACATTAAGTGTAACATGCATCGTTAGGGTTTTACCGGTAAAATGTGTTATGAACATTTCTACTACTTTTATGCATTTCTCACATACCAAATCATGATATAAACACATAGAACTATGAATATACATATATTACATAGTTAAATACTTCTAGACCATCAAAATGAGTTTTGATTTTAACCGTTCAAAATCAATCTAGACTACAAAAATAAAATTTAGGAAGATTAGAGCACTTTTAAACCTTGAGGTCTTAGATGCTCTTCTTATTCTCCTACCAAAGTATGTAGTGAAACTTTGTATCATCCACCAAGCTCAACCTCTAGTTTTTCCTCTCAACTTACAAGTATTTCTCTCTTTAGCTCTCAAATGCTCTCTCTTTTCTTTCTTGAAATCTCTAGCAAATTAACCAACCAACATAATACTTGTGTGGAGTATCTTATTTATAGCCATCTACTAAACCATTATCAATTCTCATAATCAACCAATGTTGGTCAAATTAAGGCTAATTGGTGTTTACTATTGCATGAATGACTAGGTTGATTGACATTGTGATTGACCTTGGTTGTTCACCTACTATGACAAGGAGTAAATTGAAAGCAACTTGGAAAATCAAGCAACCCCAAGTGGGCCCCCCTAAATCTCAGTAAAATAAGATTAAATCCCCCATTTTTGCTTTATTTTTATTATATTTATTATACATATATACACTAATTGATATATATACCTATATATAATGTTTGACCAACATTTTGACTTCTTATTGGGCTCTACTTTGGACTTAGGAATTAAATAAGTTGGGCTCATTCATTTAATTTGTTTGGGCTTAATTTATTTATCACATTGGGCTAACATTTAATAACCTATGTTACATTTAATTAAATCAAGCGTTGGACTTGTTTAATTAATTACATGGCCTAATGTTTAAATTAATTACATGGGCTACTAGGTTAATATAATTGACCTAGTTTAATACCCCATTTGGATTTATAATATAATCGATTAGGTCTATTACATAATCCAATTAGACTAGCTGTTTAAAAGTAAATTTGCTACCAAATTGAATTAGCTTACAACACACTATCACTTACAAATTCGTGGGTTTGATTTAATAAAACCCTAATACATATTAATACATGTAATTTAACTTGATTAAATAAATTATCACATCACCTTTCATTGAGTTTGTGATATAACTATCCACATAACCTACACTTATAACCACATTGAGTTCATTTTAATAATTCAATTATTCATTCTTCCTCATTAAACATATAAGTAATTCACTTATTAATTATTAACTTCTTATTTGTCATTCAAGGCCAAAATTCAGGCTTGATGATCTCATTACAAAAACTCTTTTTAGATTTATAATTTATTCTTTAAATAATTTGAATAAATTTAATTAACTAACTTACCACCTCTCATCATGCATGTGACGACCCCAAATTCGGGTTCTTTAACCTCGGGCTTGGTTCTCACTGTACAATACTTACTAACAATTAAATACATATATTACATTTAAACTCCACGGAATAATACAAAAGGTTCCTTATAAAAAGGCTACACTTCCCAAGGTCGATTAACTTTAATTGTAACATTACATATCTTAAGGGAAATACAAAAGATTTATAAAAGAAATTACATAACAATAATTTAATCTAGCATGCATTAGCTAAACTAAGCGTTTGCTTTCCCCTTGCCTTTGTCTTGTTTAGAGCATTCGGGCTTAGCTGAAATTAAGACATGATATAACAAGAATAAACAACTAAATGACTCAGCAAGTTTATAAACAACAACATAAGATATATCATAATGAAGAAAAATAACTTCAAGGTTTTCAACAAAAACAATTGTGAAAGATATCAAGAATCAAAGTTCAATATAAGAATGGATTGACTCTTTACTGCTGAGTGGTCTTTAATGACTATGAACTGCTACTAAGGTAGAACAGACATACAATATCTGACACCTTGTTAAAAATAACGGGACACTCGAGGGGATTAGTCATCTTATGTCCTATGTATATGCATAACATTTAGTTTTCTTACGCAAATTCGGTTACCCGACAATATAAAAATCCCCTTTAACTATGGTTGTTTTTTCTCAGTCTTACTATAAGAATTCGCACCAGCCAATGGTTTGGATAAGTTTTTAAAATATTCAATTATATGAATTTAAACATGCATTTGTCTAGCCGAAACAATTAGTTTAGACATTCTTAAACAGTTCGTAAATTACTGAACTATAACATTTGCAAATGCACTATATGCAAATACAATTGTAATGTCCTAGAATTTTCACGTCTTTATTAATTAAATTATTAATTTAATTTCCAACGAGTTAGTTTTACGAGATTATTTAAATCTTTTTATGTGATTAATTAATTATGTGATTAAATAATTATGTAATTAATTACTAAAATTAATTAAAGGGGGTCACTAATATGTTATTAAATTAGTGAACAAACCCTAAAGTTTTAATATCAAAATAATTGATAAGTTTCCTATTAATTAAATATTCAATTAAATTGAATATAATGAGTGAATTAAATATAATAAATTAATTAATATGATTATTAATTAATGTAAAATAATGTGAAATATTAATAATAATATTTATTAGTCCATTTAGTAATTTAATACTTATGGGTTAGAATATTTAATTATTTATTCAATCTAATTATTTATTTAATCATGGATTGAATAATTAATGTGTAAATTATTAAATTAGCCCAACATGGGTCAATTAGTAGCCCAAGTGGAGAATAATAAAATTTGACAATTTAGTAGCACAAACAATTTAATAGAAGCCCAATTGGTATTTTAAATTAAAACCCAATGATTGGCCCACTTGGAAAATACTTAATTTAACTATTATTAATTTAAAAAGTAAATTGTGACTATCAATTTGGGACAAGAAAAGTCACCAGCCGAGAGCATACATGAGAGAGAGAAAAAGTGATGTTTTGGATTTTTTTTTATTTTTCATTTAATTAATTAAGGATTGCTTGTTTTTTTTTTTTTTTGTAGTACATGAAACCATGCTTCTTTTCACCAACTAAGCCATGGCTAGCTTTTTTGTGTAAGTATCCATATAGGGGCATGGGCTAAATTATTAGATATATTATGTATCTATCATATTTGCAAGTATACTTACAATTTAGTAGTTTTTGAAAGTCATTTCTCATCTTTTATTTTCAAACAAAAGAGAGAGCTAGAGAGCATTTGAGAGGGTGAAAAAATTTGAGAGCAAAATACTAAGAGAAGAGAAGGAGTCTTAGTTCATGTCATCTTCCTTCACAACTTATTTTGGAAGAAAAAGAAGAATAGTCATTAAATCAAGGTAATGGTTATTTTAAATAAAGTTTGTTTTTAAATTAAATAAATCATCATGTTAGTATAAACATGTTAATATAGTTATTAATGTGTAGTTGTAATATTTATGACATGCTTGAGTTTAATAGGTTTGGTTTGTATTTTGGTATATTTTGTATGCTAAAATATGTGTTTAGTAGTGTATAAACAAGTTTTGGAATTTATGACCAAAATATTTTTTTATAAAACTTAGGTTTGATGTTCTAATATTATAGAACATTAAATCATAAGAAAAACAAAGTTTGAATCACTCAAAATGTAGTTATACACAAAAAGTTATGATTTGTGGTAGTTTATGTGATGTAAAAATTTTTATAAAAAAATAATGATATTAAATCATGAAAAATTAATTTTTCATGTTATAAATTAATATAAGGTGATTGGTAATTTTTTTGAATTTTTATTGAGGATTTAAAGCTTACTTGATGGTATATTTTTAATTAAAATGGGTATTGTTCACGTTCTGCCGGAAGAAAAAAAAAAGGGTTTTTTCGCGCAATGCGCGAAAGCCGTTTACGGCTTCTCAAAACGGCACCGTTTTAGGCCGTTGTTTCTGAAGGCGCGCCCAATGCGCGAGCGCCGGTTTTCTGCGAAATTACCAGTTTGCCCCTCCGTGTTTTTCTTGACAGAATTACCATTTTGCCCTCGGATCAGTTTTCAACTTCTTTACGAAAATGCCATTCGGGTTAATTTTAATTAATTTAAATATTTGAAAATTAATTTAAAATTATAACAAAAATAATAATAATACAAAAATAATATTGGGGAGGATATTTTTCAATAAGTTTAATATTTAAATATTAATCTAGTTAGCTAAACCATGGTTAAGTTAAATAAATTTATTATTTATTATTTATTTTAAATGTTAATAATAAATAAAGATGATAAATTAGCAATTATTATTTAATGCCTATTAAATAATACTTAAAGAGAGGTAAAATTTATAAATTAATTATTTATTATTTAAATATTATTAAATAATAAATAAGGATAATTAAGTAATTAATTATTATTTAATTAGCATTAAATAACGATTAATGGAAATTAAGTTATTAGAGTAATAGTTTATTATTTAATTTAAATAATAAATAAGAATGATTTGATTATTATTTAACCTTAAATAATAATTAAAATTAATTAAATAATTAATTATTATTTAATTGACATTAAATAATAATTAAAGAGGATTAAGATTAGTAAACTATTATTTAATTTCCTTAAATTAAATAATAAGTACAGTTAATTACTTAGTTAATTATTGGTTGATTAATATTAAATTAAAGAAGGTTAAAATTAAGTCAATAATTATTTATTATTTAATTATAATTAAATAGTAAGTAAGTACAATTAGTTATTATTTAATTTAAATAATAACTAGAGTTAATTAATTAATTTCTATTTAATCAAGATTAAATAGTAATTAAATAGAGATTGAGTTAATAAAATAAATTGAATTAATTATGATTTAATTAAACAAATGTAATAAGTTGTTTAAGGGTTTAATAAGTGTCCAACACTTAAGAAAAATATTTTCTAACTTATTAAATTATTAACCTAAAATGATTAAGGGACTATAAGGTTAATAATATTGTTTTGACTAATGTAAATTATGTGTTAGTACTTATGTGTGGTAAATAAGTTCATTATTAAGCGTATAGTTATGCAAATACGCCGTTCTAATTATTAGACCGACTTTATTAATGTTAGGTCTTTCAAAACAAGTTAGTTAAAGCTAGACAATTATTGTAGCTGAGCAGACATGCAAGTTCTCTAACCCTACTCATTTATTGTTGAACAAGTTTCTATACTTGTATTTATTGTCAAAGCTTGAAGTGGTTTAATTATTTAAAATTATTCCACATCCATATTGTTTACACAATCGCACTTAGTGCATTTGAAGCTTGTTAGTTCTTGATTCATGAACTGTATTAAAAATGTCTGAAGCTAATAGTTCAGCTAGACATTGTGTTTCTAAATTCAATAAGTTGAATACTTTTAAAAGCTTATCCAAACCATTGTTGGGTGCGGATTTCTTATATTAAGTCTGAGAATTGAACAACCCTAAATTAGGGGATTTTGTGTCGGGAAACCGACTTTGGGCGCCAGTGACTAAATGTAATGCATATACAGCGGGTTGAATAGGCTGATCCCCTTGAAAACCAAACAACTCAAAGGGTCAGAGGAAACTCTATTATACCCTCGTTAGTTCAGGGTCCTTAGTGACCGCTCAGCATTTTAAGATTCAAATCTTCTGTTTATTAAAAATTTGAATCATGTTTCATTTCACAATTGTTATATCTATTGTTGAATCATTGATGATATTTCTCATTCATTCATGATATATTAAATCTCTATGATTGTTCTAAACTTGCTGAGCAAACTAGTTGCTCATTCTTGCTATATCATGAACCATTTTTCAAATAGACCTGATTGCTCAAAGAAGGATAAGGGAAAAGGAAAAGCCAAAGATTAAGTTAGCTTATGCATGCTAATTAGATATTTAATGTGTATTTACTGTTGAAGAACCTTTTGTAATTCCTTATGATAGGAACTGTTTTATGTTAAGGTTGATAGACCCTGGTATTGTAACCTTTTGAAGGGAACCAATATGTATTATTCCGCGATGTTTAAATGCAATGTATGTATTTAATTTTTAGTAATGTGTTGAATAGTGAGAACCAAACTCGAGGTTATGGAACCCGGATTTGGGGTCGTCACAACAATACCATAATGATGTGAAGTAATTTTCGATAATTAATTCACTCAAAGGTCTGTCAAATAACTACGAGTGTAGATACTTGCTCAACAATAATTGAATTGCTAAATGTAAATAAGGTTTAAGAATACTTGCAACAATAAATACAAGTTAGGGTTAAGAAGAAACTTGCCTCGTGCGTTGTCTACGACTAACCAATTTAATTTAACAATCCTTGAACGGACCTAACAATTAAATCAGTGTAATCTTAAATTAGTATCATATACTTATAAGTATAATGACCTTTATAACTCTGGCGAACCACATAATTGAATAATTATGGTATTTAAACACTTAGAAAATATTATCATTACTTGATAATATTTCATACACAAATAACCTATATTACTTATTTAATATAGTTCATATACCTATCTAATATTATTAACAATTTAATAATATTTTATTAGTCTTGTAATATTATTAATCATTTAATAATATTTTATTAGTCACTTAATATTATTAATCCTTTAATAATATTTTATTATTCTTCTTATATTATTAATCATTTAATAATATTCTACTATCTTATTAATATTATTAATCATTTAATAATATTTTATTAATTTTATAATATTAATAATCATTTAATAATATTTTATTCATCTTCTAATATTATTAATCACTTAATAATATTTTATTTATTATATAATATTATTAATCATTTAATAATATTTTATTCATCTCTATAATAAGACAGGACCATTTTTGAATCTCAAATTTGAGAAAGCACAAAGACGGTTCAGATTTCATCTCTCAAAATTAATGGCCCAGATTAATTCTTACCTACTCATTTTCCCCCCAAAACTCACTCTCCATAGTCTTTGTTGCTTTCCCAATTCCCCAGACATACGATTGCTTTCATTATCTGATTTCTTCTCCATACTGTTCAACCCATTTCTCTCTCCATTTCTTAATTACTCCACCGCCCCATTTCTCTCTCCATTTACCGTCCTCTCCAAGCGCACAACACTATTCCGGAACCGGCGGCCGTCGCCGCCGCTCGCCGCATCTCCGCCTCCGCCTGCTTCGTGAAGTTCAGAGTCAAGGAGGAAGTTTGAATTCTGTTATTCTTCATTTATCCAATTTTTGTTTCTATGTTTGGATTAATGGATGATTGGCGGTGTTGGAGCTATGTGATTGTTGTATAATATAACATGAATTTATCGATTTTTGTGTTATCAATGCAATTGGAGAGCCCTGGGTCCAATGCTATGTGTTTTTGGTTCAAAAGTTTGCAACATTTTCTGTGATTTTTGGTCTTTTCCGTGAAAGGGTTATGTGGGGAATGGAATTATTGATGTTGTGTGTAGTTTTACTTAAAGTGGTTATTCTTTTTATTTTTTGGCAGATTTGCGAAGACAGGGTTATTGGATGATTGGCGGTGTTGGAGCAAAGCCATGAGTATGCTGCTACTTATACTTTTGTGGAAAAGATAACTACATATGAAGTTCTGCACAATGTTTCCTTTCTTTTTTCTTTCTTCCTCAATTTTCTCACCTGCCTCACTCTTCAATCTCCTTTATATGCAGAGTGTTTGAGCCACACGCGACCACCGAGGACCACACGCGACCACCGAACCATCGAGCTGCCGAACCATCGAGCTGCCGAACCATCGAGCTGCTTTGCCGAACTCCCCGAGCAAAGATGGTCTGCCAACCGAACCATCGAGCAACCGAACCATCGAGTAACCGAACCATCGAGCTGCTTTGCCGAACTCCCGTCGGGCCACCGAGCAACGTAGCACCCACCGAGCCAACCACGGACCTCCGACCGATGCATCAACTACCGATCTGCCGAGCTGTCGATCTCCAACCAGCCGAGCTCCACCCTAAACATCAACAAGTTTCTGCCGGACCCCAACCAGTAAACTGCCGACCCGAAGATTATCGAAGTGAAGTCTCCGAGCCACGACCTGCATCCAGACTGCCGAACGGTCATATCGGATTGCCGATCCAACACACTGCCGACCTCCCAGAGCTGAAGAGAAATCCGCAGCCGGCCGACCCAAGCGCTGCCGAGCCATCCAGTTGCCGAGCTGCCACCCACCACCGCCACCGAGCTCGAGCAACAACTACCAAGCTCCAACCCAAGCGGCCAAGAACACCCCACCCAACCCCCAAGGCCGAGCGACAAACTCCCAGCTCCGAGTGCCTATCACCAACACCCAACCCAGTCGACACCAAGCCCGGACAGCCGAGTAGCCGCCGACCGACGAGCTGTCGGGTGTGACCCCCGACCCATCCAATGAGCTGTCGCCGTGCTCGACTGCAGAGAATCAAACTGCATATACTGAGCTCAAACTGCCGACCTACACCGGTTTGCCGACTTGCCCCACCTCCGACCATCTGGCCGAAGCTTTCACTGCCGAGGCACGACCCACGCCGAGCACTACCCAGAACACCTACTGCCGAGCCACCAAGTATGAGCCAAACCGTCCGACTGCTGGACTTCCGGGCTGAAGAGCCTCACTACCGCCCGACCCAGTCACTGAGCATCACCGTGCCGACGCGGATAACCCGCCGAGCTGCTGCTGCCGTCCATGCCAACCACCATGAACCGACTGCCGAGGACCCAACCCAGCCGAGTCTCACCCTTCCAACTGCCGAGCCCCGTCACCGAGCACACCCCACCCACCATCGAGCTCGAACTACTTCATTAGCTCAATCCACCGGGGAGGGAGAAAAGAGAACCAAAACAATAATAATAATTAATAATAATAATAATAATACCGATAATAATAATAACCATAACAATAATAATAATTAATAATAATAATAATACTAATACCTATAATAATAATAATTATTATTATTATTATTATTATAATAATAGTTATAGTAATTGTAATAACAATAATAGTAATAATACTGATAATAATAATAATAATAATACCGATAATAATAATAGTAACTATAATAATAATATTAATAATAATTTTTATATTTTATAATAATGATACAGATAATAATAATATTTTTATTTTTTGAATTTTAATTTAATTGTTCGTTATGTCGTGCCTTCAGGCACGGGCAATTACTAGTTATCTAATATTATTAATCGTTTAATAATATTTTATTTATTTTCTAATATCATTAATCATTTAATAATATTTTATTAATCTTCTAATATTATTAATCATTTAATAATATTTTATTTATTATATAATATTATTAATCATTTAATAATATTTTATTCATTGTATAATATTATTAATCATTTAATAATATTTTATTTATTTTCTAATATTATTAATTATTTAATAATATTATATTAACCTTATAATATTATTAATCATTTAATAATATTTTATTTATTACATTACCCTTTATTTATTACTTAATAAATAATTAGTTACTATCTCTTTTCATTTTAATTATTATTTAATATTAATTAAATAGTAATTAATCACCTTCATGACTCCTAATTATTATTTAATATCCACATAATAAATAATTATATATTTTCTTTTTATTGGGTCACAAATTAATTATATTAATTTTAAAATAATTTTACCCATTTTGGTCTTAAATGATTTGAACCGGCCCGTTTAAAACGACCCGACCCGACCCGAAAAAAAAAATCCGTCTATGAATAGTGACGAGGGCCCTGGCCCTCTAAATAACAAAGGAAGGAGGGCCCCAACCCTTGAGTGGCAGAATCTGTAAGATTGTCATTTCAGATTTTCCAACATTTGCTCATTTGATTAAAACTAGAATAAAATGAAATCTACAAACCCAAATAACCTCAAATTGGTCTTGTTGAATTCGTATCTTCTTGAAATACAATATTCCATCACTGAAACATATTTTTGGATATGTAAAGATCACGAAAAATGGGCTCAAAGTGGACTATTGTGCATTAGGGTTTTAAAATGACATGTTTTGCGGTAAAAGTCATAACCTCTTCATTTTTCTATATCCTTGAGAGGTTCAAGTTGGGTTTTCTTTAAAACTCATATATCTAACTTTCTAGTCATAAAAATTCAATTTCTAACTTGTACATTTCAAACTACAACATTAAACATCACATACTTAGTTAGGGTTTTACCGGTAAAGTTCGATATGAACATTTCTACCATTTTTATGAATTCTACAAATACCAAATCATGTTATAAACACATCAAACTATGAATATACATATATTACATAGCTAAAGACTTATAGATCATCAAAATAAGTTTTGATCGGTTAAAAATAGATTTTAACCGTTCAAAAGCTATCTAGACTACAAAAATAGAATTGAAGAAGATTAGAGCACTTTTAAACTTTTGAGTTTTGAATGCTCTCTTCTTATTGACTATGAACTTAACTAGTGACTCCACATTGGCTACTAGATGCACTCCTAGTGTATTCATTCTCAAGCTCTCTCTTGCTCTCTATTTTTTTTTCTCTCTAGGAAAGTGAATAAGGAACAAACTTTTCTCCACACAAGAGAATCTCTTATTTATAGCCAAGGGTTATCATCCAAATTGTACACATATACAATCTATATCTCTACGAAATCATCAATATCATCTTATCTCTTATCTCCACTTAGCTACATTTTAGGGATTTTCCTTACATAAAGGACTTGAGTTGGTAGGAGTTGGTAGTTTGCTCAACCACTCATAAAATCAAGCAATAATAAAATTTGACATCCACCCAAGTGGGTCCCCCTTCAATGTCAACAAAATGGCCTTTTCCAAGCCCTTTTTTCTTTAATTTTTCTACTTTAATTATACATATATACATCTATATATGTATATTCATATATGTAACAATTTTGACTTCCTATTGGGCTCCACTTTGGACTCTATGATTAAATATATTGGGCTCATCCATTCAATTGCTTTGGGCTCAATTTAATTAACACATTGGGCTAACATTTAAATAACCATGCTACATTTAATTAAAATAAGCATTGAGCTTGTTAAATTAATTACATGGGATAGTAATTAAATTAATTACATGGGCTATTAGGTAAATTTAATTGACCTAGTTTAACAACTCATTTGGATTTAAATATAATCCAATTAGATTTGCTTTAGTTAATTATAACCTCTTGCTTCATTGCATTAAATAAATATACGCATACACTAGTATATCTATTTAATTATCTAATGAACAATTAATTAGTACAAAAATTTCAATTCATTGCTAATTATATAATAATTATAATTACAATATTTAATGAAATTCGTGGTCATTACAATACCACATCATCACATACATGTTATTACACATCATATTTACTCATGAATATAATATACATAAAAAAAAAATTAAGTTCGTAATTTTCTCGATCATTACATATATAATATATAATTGAGTTTTTATTGTTAAGTCAAATATTAGAATTAAACTATAATTAGCAAAATATCCCGTGCAAAGTTATAATTTAATTATAATATTTTATTTAACAATAAAACTTAATTATATATTATATAAATATCATATTTTATTTTTAACAATAAATTGAGCAACGGTAGCAATGAATTCATTAAATATTATGACATACCAAGTTATTATAAGGATGATCTAATAGATTGAGACATTATATATACTAAGTTAACAGGGAGAAACTTGATTCTACAATGATATTATATACATATAAAGGGGAGTGATCCATAGCAACCATTTGTTATGACAACTATTTCAACAAATTTATATTAGACTGTGCAAAAATTGATCAAACGGTCATTTTAAAAATTAAATTTTTACGGGTCGCCACTAAGAGTGGCGGCCTGTATGGATTACAAATTTGAACTCTTAGATGGGAAACAATGTCGTTTTGGTCTTATTTTGGGTTGCTCCTCTTAACCCAAACCAAGCCAAAATCACGTTGTTTTGTCAATTAAAAATGTCACTGTAAAGAGTTAATTATTTAGTTTACTAAGAGAGATATATATTCTAAAGAAAAATTAACCCATGACTATCAATACTTTTGGCTTGGCAAAAATTATGAATAGGCATGAATTAATTTAATTTTAAATCATATAAAAAATTATAAATTATCTAAATAATATCATTAATTAAAAATAATATATATTAAAAAAACAAATAATGATATGAATAGATATTATTTGATTTTATAATAGATATTATTTGAAATCATTATTTATTAATAGATATCTATTAATGTTATTTGATTTCAAATAATATCTATTAAAAATCAAATAATATTTATTAACATTATCATGTAAATCAAAATAATCTATTAATATTATTTGATTTCAAATATTATTTATTACAAAATCAAAGAATATCTATTCATATCATTATTTATTTTTTAATAGATATTATTTTTAATTAATGATATTATTTAGATAATTTATACTTTTTGATATTATTTAAAATTAATTAATTCATGTCTATTCATAATTTTTGCCAAGCCAAAAGTATTGATATTCATGGGTGATTTTTCTTTAGAATATAGATATATGTTAGCAAACTAAATAATTAACTCTTTAGAATATTTTGGCTTGGTAAAACGACGTTGTTTTGGTCTTGCTCCAGCCGCTACTCTTAGTGGCGGCCCAGACCAAGCCAAAACCACGTCGTTTCTTAGCCAGGAGGTCAAAATTGTAATCCGTACAAGCCGCTACTCTTAGTAGTAGGGATGCACAAAAAGCCTACGGCCCACAGGCCGACCTGCCTGGCCTGAGCCCGACTTGATTAAAGTCCGACCTGGTCAAAGCCCGGACCGGACAGGTCCGGCCTACAGTCTTTGAACATGCTGCTATTTTGACGTAAAAGTACGGCCTACGAAAAAGCCCGGCCTAGCCTACGCAGAGGACCGACCCGGCCCAGCCTGCCCAGCCTAGCTAATTCGTTTTTACTATAGACTATAACTTGATATATATAAGCAGCAAAAAGACGGATGAAGGGAAGAAATGGTTCATTGTAGGGAGATAATAAACTTTGAAAAACTTTGTTTGGCTTTTCTGTTCATTGTACTAATCACAATTGGTTGACAAATCCGGTTAATGTTGTACAACTTTTTCAGTTTTAAAATAGAATTAATTAATTTGGGTATTCTAAAATTAATTTTAAAATATATTTAAATTTAAAATTGATTCAATATAATTATAAATTATCTAAAAATATACTACTCAAATTTTCAAGATTAATTTTTTTAAAAAGTTAGATAAATAAATTCAGCAATAATTTTCTTTATCTGACAGGGTATTTGATGAAAAGAGAAGTAGACTTAGCTCAGAATCGTTGGAGATATGCATTTGTTATAGAGATTATCTTGCCGCACAAAGAAGAGTAGAAGGTGTAATAGACAATCAAGATAGCTCAGAAGATCTCGAAGTTGGAGTAAAAACTAACAAAATTGCACATCCATGAATATTGAAGATATATATATATTCTTAAGACCGAAGATATATTTTTTGAAGATATAACGAAAAGATATTTTTTGAAGATAGGAAGATACATTTTTTGAAGATTTGAATTTTGAAGACATTTTTAAAATATTTTGAAGCAAAATATTTGTAACTGACTCATTATTTATTATTGATTAATTACTCATTTTTAATTTTTTGTCAATACATTTAATTAATATAGTAGTTAGTTTATTTTAGGCCTGACCTAGCCTGACCCGACCCAAGGACTGGGCTGGGCTGACCCGGCCTAAAGCCTACAGGCCTTAAAAGACCAGACTTTGATCGAGAAGTCCGGCCTGGCCTGGCCTACAGGCCTAAAAGTCAAAGTCCGGCCTGGTCAACGGCCAAAGCCTACCAGGCCCAGGCCAGGCCGGCCTACTGTGCATGTCTACTTAGTAGTGGCAAAAAAAAAAATCAATTTTTTTAAGAGCCGCGCCTGTAAAAAGTTAATTTTAAAAATAGCCGTTGGATCAATTTTGCACGGTCTAAGATTAGTTTGCTGTAATAGTTTCCATAAGCAAATGATTGTTACGGATCACTCTCCATATATGCAAAAATTAATCCAACGCTCATTTTAAAAATTAACTTTTTTCGAGTCATCATCTTAAGTGACGACTAAATTTTTTTATATTTTTTTTATCGAGCTGCTATTAAAAGTGACGGTCTGTATGGATTACAATTTTGACCTCCTGAAAAAATTGGCTGAACGACGTGGTTTTGCTTGACTCGAGCCGCCACTAATAGTAGCAGCCAGGAGCAAGACCAAAAAAACGTCGTTTTGGTATTGCTTCAGGCCGTTACTCTTAGTTGTAGTTAGGACCGAGCCAAAACAATATCTATTAAAAAATCAAATAATATTAATAGATATCTATTAATATTATTTGATTTCAAATAACATCTATTACAAAATCAAAGAATATATATTCATCTCATTGTTTGTTTTTTAATAGATATTATTTTTAATTAATTATATTATTTCTATAATTTTTGATATTGTTTAAAACTTAATTAATTCAGGCCTATTCATAATTTTTACCAAGCCAAAAGTATTAATATTCATGGGGTAATTTTTCTTTAAAATATACATCTCTATTAACAAACAAAATAATTAACTCTTTAAAGTGACATTTTGGCTTTGGCTAAAAGACATGATTTTGGCTTGTTCCGAACCGCCGCTAAAAGTAGCGGTTAGTAAGAAGATACAAACGACACAAATTTTGATCCATGACTGCTATGGATCACTCTCTCTCTACAGATATATATATATATAGGGAGTGATTCATAGTAACCATTTGTTAAGGCATCATCAAGCTCATCTTAGACTGTGCAAAAATTGATCAAATTGTCATTTTAAAAATCAACTTTTTACAGTCTGCCACTAAGAGTAGTAGTAAAAAAAAATTGAATTTTTTTCCCACTCCTAGTGATGGCTGGGTGAATTTTGGTTCACCGGATTTTTTTCAGTGGCCGAAAAAATTGGTTGGGAAATGATGCGAACACACAGGAGCAAGGCCAAAACGATATAGTTTTTGTCCTGCTCCTGTCCGCTACTCTTTAGTGACGGCCAAGGGCAAGCCAAAATATCACTATAAATAGTTAATTATTTAGTTGCAAACAAAGATATATATTCTTAAGAAAAATCACCCCATTAATATCAATACTTTTAGCTTTGCAAAAATTATGAGTAGACATTAATTAATTTAATTTTAAATTATATAAAAAAATATAAATTATCTCAATAATATCATTAATTAAAAATAATATCTATTGAAAAATCAAATAATGATATAAATAGATATTATTTGATTTTTTATTAACTAAATTATTATTAAGAGTAGTGGTTTGGTCTGGCTGCTACTCTTAGTGGCAACCAGGACGAAGAACAAAACGACAGTCTTTTTTCAGCCAATTTTTTTGGCCATCAGGAAAAAAAATTAGTGATTTATTTTTGGCCTAACTGCCACTAGGAGTGGCGGGCAAGAGGGAGTGGCGGCTGTGCAATTTTTTTTTTTTACCGCTACTCTTAGTCGCGGCCTGTAAAAAATTGAGTTCAAAATTGGCCATTGGATCACTTTTTCAATGATCTAAGATCAATTTACTGAAACAATTGTCATAATAAATGGTTGTTATAGATCATTCCTATATATATATATATATATATATATATATATATATATATATATATATATATATATATATATATATATATATATATATATTATAGGTAGTGGTCCAAGAAATTATTGGGGTATTTTATCATTAATAAACTTGATTCCAAGATAATATATATGTTTATATAGATAGGTTAATTTTTGACCTAATGCAGAAAAAATATTTTTAGTGTTAAAGTAGGAGAAATAATATTGTAAAAAAAATATGAAGAAATAAATGTTTTCTTATTATAACTATTTTACCCAATACATCTAATAATATATTTTTAAAAAATAATTAAATATTTATAATATTATAAATTTATAATAAGACAAACTATTTGATTTTTTTCTTTTCGAACTATATTATTTAAGTTATAATAAAATCTTATTTAATAATGGTAATAAATTAATATTGCATAAAATGATAATCTTATGATTGTTTTCTTATAAATTATATTATTAATTTTATTTTTGACTCGATTAAACTGTACGAAATGTCTTTTTATTTTTGGTTATATTAATTGTTCAATCAAATTATTTGTTGTACAAAAACTCAAGTTGTGGAAAGGCAGACCGACCAAGATTAGAAGTGATTTCATTACCTCGCTCTTTTTTTGTCTTTAGTTGCTGTTTGTGTTTCAAGTTGTGGAAAGTCAGTTTGAGATTAAGATGTAATTTGATTTGTATCGTACTGTAGAAAACTAAGAACTTCAAAACCATGTCACGAAATAATCGATTGGAACTAATATGCAGAAATTAAAAACTGAAATGAAGGAATTGAAATTTCATAAAACTTTTCATGCTTATTTCAACGCAGCCTACTGACTTTATATTCCTTGAGCTCTAACAGAAACGAGCAAGGACTGATGACTAACAACCATTCCAACACTGCACGTGGCTACTCGAGTAATTTGCGTAACAGAATTCTAAAGAAACGGTGCCGTAAGGCTAACAGACAATTACTAATAGCTATATGCTAAACGCTGTCGCATAGCTAATGCTTCAGTTATCGAAACGATGTCGTTGGACAAGACTGGAATGAAGCTATAACAGAGAATAGAACGCAGCGTTTGAATTCCTTTTCCAGTAACTACTTCTAACGGCTCTATCAGTGACTTCCCCTGCGCCTAATCTCGACAATTCTCCACCTCTTGAAACGATCCTTGTCCCCAAGGATTGAAATCTGGGTACTGGTCACTGATTTTGCTCCACTCCTCCCATGTTGCATCTTCTGGAATGCAATGGGACCATTGAACCAAGACCATGGTAGCCGGCCTCTGACCTTTCTTCACCAATCTTCTGTCCAAGATTGCCACAGGTATGGGTTTCAACTCTCCTCCTTTGTGGACTAATGGTAATTCTGTCTGCACCACCCTTGTTCCTCCAATTTTCTTCTTCAATTGTGAAACATGGAATGTATCATGAATTTTGGTAGCAGGAGGAAGCTTCAGTTTATAAGCAACCTTCCCAATTTTTTGAATCACTGGATAGGGGCCATAATACCTGGCAGAAAGCTTAAAATTCCTTCTTTGGGAGACTGATATTTGTCTGTAGGGCTGCAACTTTAGATACACCTCATCTCCTATTTGAAATTCCCTCTCAGTCCTTTTTTTATCAGCATACCATTTCATCCTTTCTTGAGATTTGTGTAAATTTTCCTTTAACAACTGTTGTATTGCTTCCCTTTCCTTGACAAATTCGTTTACCAGTGGATTGGTGTTGCTGCCCTCTTGGTGATAGCTGAGAACTGGGGGATTAATACCATATAAAGCCTTGTAGGGAGACATACCTGTTGCTGAATGAAAGGAAGTGTTGTACCACCACTCAGCTAGAGGTGACCACTTATGCCAGTGAGCAGGTTTGTGGCCCGTCATACATCTTAGATACATTTCTATGCACTGATTTACCCTTTCGGTTTGACCATCTGTTTGTGGGTGATAGGCTGAGCTGAGCTTGATTTGTGTTCCTATTGCTTTGAATAACTCCTTCCAGAAATTGCTAACAAAAATTTTGTCTCTATCTGATATAATGGTTTGGGGTGGGCCATGTAATTTAATAACTGAATCAAGCATAACTTGGGCTACCTGAGTGGCTGTAAATGGGTGAGTAAGTGCCATCAGATGACAACTTTTGGTTAGCTTGTCAACCACTACTAGGATAGTGTCTTTTCCATCAGATTTAGGCAACCCTTCAACAAAATCCATGGTTATAACTTCCCATGCCTGATTGGGTATAGGAATAGGCTGCAATAAACCTGGTGGATGCACATGTTCCCCCTTGTTTCTTTGACAAGTCTCGCATTGCTTAATCATATCAGTCATGTCCCTTTTTAATGTAGGCCAGTAAAATATCATTTCTGCCTTCTTTATGGAAGCTGATATTCCAGAATGCCCTCCCTCTGGGCTGCTGTGTAGTTGGTCCAATATTTTCCCCCTTAGGTTACCATTATTTCCTAGATAGATTCTGCCTTCTTTTCTGAGAATTCCCTCACGCAGTGTAAATCCAGGACAACTGCTGGGATCCAATAAGAGCTGAACCACTACTTCTTGAGCTTCGGGATCATTAACCAAGCTATCACTCACTTCAGTTTTCCATGTAGGAGCAACTTGATGCACCACTGCCTCGTTGCATTCCATTTCTTGCTTTCTAGACAAAGCATCGGCTACTAAGTTTTCCTTGCCCTTTTTATATTGTATGAGATAATCGAATCCCAGCATTTTCGATACCCATTTTTGCTGCACTAAAGTTGTCAATTTTTGCTCCATAAAATATTTAAGTGCTTCATGATCAGTCTTGATGATAAACTGCTGCCCCAAAAGATAAGTTCTCCACTTATGTACTGCCATAATAATGGCTAGCAATTCCTTTTCGTAGGTTGATAACCCCATGTGTTTAGCAGCTAGGGCCTTACTTAGGAATGTTATAGGTCTGCCATAGGTCTGCCCTCTTGCATTAGAACAGCTCCTATCCCTGTGTAGCAAGCATCTGTTTCAACCACAAATGCCTTTGAGAAATCTGGCAAAGCTAAAACAGGAGTAGTTGATAAGGCCTCTTTTAATCTATCAAAAGCTTGGTCAGCTGCTTCATCCCACTTAAAAGCTCCCTTCTTTAAAAGGTTCGTCAAGGGTTTGCTAATGATCCCATAGTGTTGAACAAATCGTCTATAGTACCCAGTAAGACCTAGGAATCCTCTCAGGGATTTGAGGGATTTAGGTTTAGGCCAAAGCCTCATTGCCTCCACTTTTTTAACATCTGCAGCCACTCCTTTTTCATTTATAATATGACCCAAGTATTCCACCTGAGTTTGTGCAAATGCACACTTGGTTTTCTTAACAGCAAACTGGTTAAGCTTCAATATTTCAAAGACTTGTTGTAAGTGCTCCTTATGACTTTCTAATGAAGGACTGTAAACCAGTATATCATCAAAAAAAACCAAGACAAACTTTCTCAAATAGGGGGCAAATACCTCATTCATGATGGATTGGAAGGTTGCCGGGGCGTTGGTCAAGCCGAAGGGCATAACCAAAAATTCATAGTGCCCCTGATGAGTTTTAAATGCTGTTTTGGGTGTATCCTCACATCTCACCCTTATTTGATGATACCCACTCCTTAAGTCCAACTTAGTGTAGAACTTGCTTCCTTTGAGTTCATCCAACAATTCTTCCACAATGGGGATGGGAAACTTGTTTTTAACAGTGATATTGTTCAGGGCCCTGTAATCGACACAAAATCGCCAAGTGTTGTCTTTCTTTTTAACTAGCAAGACTGGTGAGGCATAAGGGGATGTACTATGTTTGATGATGCCACTTTCAAGCATTTCTTTCACCATCTGTTCTATCTCAGTTTTCTGTATATATGGGTAACGGTAAGGGTTATTGTTGACAGGATTACACCCGGGCATTATGGGAATGTGATGATCTTGCACTCTTATAGGGGGCAGACCTTGGGGTTCTTTGAACAACCCTTCATACTCTCCCACCAATTGCTGTATTATCCCTGGTACCTTACTATCTGATTCCTGAATGCTTTCAATAGCAGTGAGCTGGACCAAGAAATAAGTTTCTTCATTTGGCTTCCACTGGAACTTGTCGGCTACTTGGACTGAATAGAACTGATTTGGGTCTCCTTGTTCTCCCAAGGTTACCTGCTCACCCTTCCAGTGTATGGTCACTTCCCTATTGTCGAAGTCTAGACTGACAGGACTCACACTTTGCATCCATTGAACTCCTAGGACAGCATCATACCCCCCTAAAGGAATGACATACATAGGAGTTGAAAACTCTCCTTGGGCTAACTTCCATCCAAAATGAGCTATTTTTCTGTTACACTGTATCTTTTCCCCATTAGCAACTGTTACTTTAATGGGGGAACAAGGTTCAGTTGGCAGTTGAAGTTTCTTAACTAATGATTGGGACACAAAGTTATGGGTCGAGCCACTGTCAAGCAACATAGTGATGTAGTGACCCTTCACCTGTCCATGTAGTTTGATGGTATGAATTCCATTAGTTCCTGTTATGGCATGTAAGGATATTTCACAGCCACTTTCAAGTTGAAGCAGCTCTCCTTCCTCCCCTTGCAGAATCAATGCTATTTCCTGATCATCCTCTGTTGACTGTAGGTTATCCTCATCATCTGTTATTAAGAGGTAGATATGTTTCTGTTTACATAGATGCCCTTGAGTATATACCTCATCACAGTTGTAGCATAGGCCCTTTTCTCTCCTTAGTGCCATCTCTGTTGGGGTCAGCCTTTTAATAGGGAAGGATTTCTGTCCTGGTCCCACTCTGGTAGTCTGATTGTTGTCCTTGGTTGCATCATAAGTTGGTTTAGGCCTGAAAGTTTGACTTCCTCCTGTGCTCCTTGCAGCCCCTTGACTTCGTTTGTCCAGGGAATCCAAATAGATTTCTTGCCTTTTGGCCTGAGTGATAGCATCCCTAAGTGTCTGAGGCTGCATAATGTAAAGGCCATTTGCCACCTCTTCCTTCAACCCACTAAGGAAACTTTCAATAAAATATTCCTCTGTGCAGCCTTTATTGTGTGCCACCATGTAAGTTTTTAACTCCTCAAATTTTTTGATATAGTCCTCCACTTTTCCTTTCTGTACCAACTTATTAAACTGTCCTATTAGGTTCTCTTGTCCCCCTTTTGCAAACCTGTGACAGACATGGTAAGCAAATTCATCCCATAACAGTAGGGGTCTCTCATCCTGCAGTGACTGGTACCATATGTCAGCCTCATTTTCCAGATAAAGAGCAGCGTACAACACTTTGGATCTGGAATCTATGGTGGGGTTCAGTTGAAAGAACTTCTCACATTTCTTTAACCATCCCCTAGGGTCCTTGCCCTCAAAATGAGGGAAATCCAACCTGGGCATAGGAAAGGGTAGGAATGATGCATTGGATTTTGAATGACTTCCTTCTGCAGCATGGGGCCATGAATAGGAGTTTTGTGATGGTGATGTATAGTTGTAGCAGTGGTTGGGGGTCATTGTGGTATGAATGGCCTGAGGTGGTTGTGTTTGATTATATAAGGTGTGTGGCAGTCCAGAGAAGGGGTTGTGCAACCCAGGGCTGAAATTATGGAGTGTGACACAGGGAGTAGTACCATTTACTTGGCTGTAAGCAGTACTGGGTGGGGTCATAGATGGAATCGGGGAACTGTTGGGGTGACTATCATTTCCCTGATTATGGGCTATTGGAATAGGATTCGAATAACTAGCCCCCATGGTGCTTATGGAATCTGTATAGAGGGGCCAATTTCCTGGGTTCTGGAACGTGGGATTATTTGTGGTTGGGCCAGTTTGTGACATATTCATGGATCGGACGATTGGTTCAGGCGAGTACATCACAGGTGGGTTAGGTGTATGAGTAAGTGGGTGGTTGATATATGGGATGTGAGCACTCTGAGGTGATCTAGCTGTCTGATTCACAGTCATTGCAGGGTTACTAGTGGTGGGGTAGAAATTTGTTGCAGCTGTACCAAATTGTAATGGCGAAAGTGAAATCGGAACAGATGACGTTGGTGGTGGAATATCAACTGGTAATGTAGATGAGGGAAAAATAGTCATTGATTTTGATACCTCAGCTGATGTGCTTTTCTCCTGTTCTCGGTGATGTTGAGCACCAATTGCTTCTATGATTCTCTGGGTCATGTCTTCACTGAGATTCTGTAATTTGTAATTAATTTGCGTAATCTGATCTCCCATCACTTCCATTTTTGCAGACGTCTGGTCGAACTTGGACTCCATCAGCTCCTGCATTTGATCTATCCGTCCTTCCAAGGTTTTCAAGTCTTTTTCATGTTTATGCAGACTGGGTTTAATCACGGTGTCGGCCATCGGCGGCCCAGGGTTGGCTCTGATACCAAGTTTGTCACGAAATAATCGATTAGAACTAATATGCAGAAATTAAAAACTGAAATGAAGGAATTGAAATTTCATAAAACTTTTCATGCTTATTTCAACGCAGCCTACTGACTTTATATTCCTTGAGCTCTAACAGAAACGAGCAAGGACTGATGACTAACAACCATTCCAACACTGCACGTGGCTACTCGAGTAATTTGCGTAACAGAATTCTAAAGAAACGGTGCCGTAAGGCTAACAGACAATTACTAATAGCTATATGCTAAACGCTGTCGCATAGCTAATGCTTCAGTTATCGAAACGATGTCGTTGGACAAGACTGGAATGAAGCTATAACAGAGAATAGAACGCAGCGTTTGAATTCCTTTTCCAGTAACTACTTCTAACGGCTCTATCAGTGACTTCCCCTGCGCCTAATCTCGACAAACCATCATCTCATAAAGGAGAGGAAAAGCAAACTAAGGATCCAAAACCTGTACGCGATTGGGAGTTAATGACAAGGGCAAATTGTTTTATTATTATTTTGAAAGGTTATTTCTTATAATATAAAATATTTAATTTTCTCAGCATTTTATATTCCTCCAAATACTCTCATTTTTTGCAAGAAAAAGTATTGAATAAGAAACAAAGTTAACTTTATTTCCAAATTTCTGTCTTTTCTTTCTAAAAAAACTTACAAATATAGAATTTGAAGGAGTTTTAAGTATTTTCCTTTCTCTTAGGGGTGATAATTTTTAATACGACCCTCGTAAGCCGAAACAAACCCAACATAAAATAAGAGAGTTATCGTTGAATATAAATATTTTTCGTGGCATAAACAAGTCAGCATTTTTAACACAAAATTTAAATGGATCAAACACATATAGTCGACTGATTGACATGATTAGACATGCTTATTTAAAAATAAATATAATATAATATTGTAATTTACATTAAATATTGAATTTTAACTTTTTGAAACATGTTATATTGCATTTTGTTAAATAAATATTATTGTGATAAATAAATTACATTATTATTCAATAAATAAGTGAATGATGTTTATTTTTTTATTTAAAAATTTTAATTTATGTTATAAACGGATTAAATGGGTCGAAACTTTAACACGATTAATAAACACATTAGTGTTAGTGTTGAGTATTTTGACACTAATAACTAAATGAGTAGTTTTAGTATTAACCTATTTAATATAATACTTATATCATGGCATGACACGAATTCGCCTAATACGTCACGATTGTCATTCCTATTTTTCCTTCTTTTTTTCCCTCAAAATAAAACTTATGAACATCGTGTAAAATTTATCGTTTTATTAAGGTATCTTTAATTTTAGAAAAGAGAGTAGATTAAACTCAAACGAGATTACTTTTGTAGAACATAAGCATACTATAACTTTGAAAAATATTAAAATATTTTTATGTCTAATTTTCTACCCAATAGTTTAAAATAACATTAATTAATTAGTAATCTATATTATAAAATGTGCAACTTTTTATAACTATTTTTTGGTATAATTGAATCACAATTATATGATAATTAAGAGTTTTATTTACTAATATAATAACTCTTTTCCTAATTTTCTCAATATTTTGATGTACTCCTTTTTTATCTCACTATTTTCCTCTTTCTTTTCTTATTTTTTTATATCACTCTATTTTTATTCAAACTTGATTTATAATTTTTTTTTCTCTTTCAGATTCTAATATTTTTTTTTCTTCTGTAATTTTATTTGTCACATAATTTTATCTTCATATTTTTAAAATTTTTAATTTTACAACTTTTTTATCACGCACACGCGGACACTACTTATAATAAGATACGGGGCCGAAGCTTGGTACATTCAATATTCAACCCCTAGCAACGTTTCGCTGCAGTGTCGGAACGGATTTTCCCAAGAGAGAGAATCACTCGTATGCAGCGGCAGATATAGCACTTTTTTTGAGTCGCGTTATTGAAGAAAAACATAACGAGAGAGATAGACCTTCAAAGATCGCAGATATGGCAACTAAAGTTCTTATGGTGAGAAATCTCTTCAGTATATTTCAACTCCTGTTATTTGGGCAAACAATTAATCATTTTTTTTCCTTTTTTCCTTTTTACAGGTAGCAGAGAAGCCTAGTATTGCTCTTTCAATTGCCTCAGCACTATCCGGTGGTCAAGTATGTCCTTTTACTTTGATATGAAACCCTAGCCCCAGAAGATAATTGAATAGGCTGGAGAGTTTGAATTGAATTAGAAGTTTTTGGAGGCATTGGTTTGGGAAATTTAAATTGGAAGGGGAATTGTTAATTTGATTGCAATGAAAATGAAGAGGACCATGATATACTCAACAGCATTATTAGAACATAAGTAGGATTAGTTTACAGTTTTTTGTTTTTAAATTTCAAAATAATAATAATCATCATACTGTTAGAAAATTTGTACTCTTTTTTTTAAAAACAAATTATTATTGGAGAAATTTTTAACAAATGTGATGAACTAAATTAAATTAATATGTCACTTTTGGTTTTGAAAATGTGACTTTAAAAAGTCGATTATGATATTATAATTTGGAACGGAGGGATACATGTGTAAATTGAAGTACATCCATCTTTCATTAAATATCAGCTGTATTGCTATATGTTTGGCAGCTGTTTTTATATCGTTGATTTTTTATGTAATTTCAGATGTCAAGCCGGAGGAATAGTACCGAGGTCCATGAGTTTGAAGCAATGTTTATGGGATTTAAGGCACATTATAAAGTGACTTCAGTGATTGGACATGTTTTCAGGTTCCTTCACCCCTTCCCCCTCCTTTAAAAACACACATGAATTTCATTAATCTAGTCACTTTTAATGCTAATTGATTTATTTATTCAATTTCTCTTTTTGTGTGGAATATGTACATTATGATGCTCCACTCCATTATTCTTGTATATAGTGATGGACACCTTCGTCAGCATATCCGCCCTTGTATTCCCATCTATAATGTCGCTGGATAAGTTATACTTGTAAATTTTACAATGAGTTGAGTATAGATATATGATTTTGTGCTTCCAACATTTTGTTATAGTAGCTCTCGCACTACTTATTAGTTGATGAACAAGCTACTATGTTCATATTACCTGGTCATGTTCTTGCCATATTGTGTAATTGATATCAAGTCTGTGATGGTGATCGGGCCTATAGATTATTTGCTATTATTTAAATATTTATGTTATTATTAAGAGATCAAACAATTGTAATTAGTAAATAACTTTCAATTATGTTAGATAGATTATTCTAGAACTTTTGTTCGTAGCAGATTATGATTAGAGATTTGCTTTCCTTTCTAAATTAAGTTACCTAAGTATTATTAGAGTTTCATTTGCCCCAAAGTTTTAGGGTTTCTTTAAAGTTTATATAAACTGATATAACCTATTGATTGAATTCAGAATTGATATATTGATTGTTTTTTATGGTTTATGTCATTGTGAGCTTTGGAGTTATTCTTTTTTCTCCTTTATTCCATTATTTCCCAGATGTATGGACTACTATCTTTTGGGTTGCTAAGCTTAGTCTCAACTGTTTGTGGAAATTTGTATTAGAATTGGATAAAGATTTGACATATCCCTTTACAGTATTGTGATGCCTTTTTGTTTAAATAATCTGTCCTTGAATTGTAATCGATCATCTTGCTAATAGAATTAAAATTAAGTTGTAGAAGAGTTTGCTACAGGTGTTAGAGTGAAATGGCTTTGGAGGTTTTCCATAGAGGAGGATAGCTTGTTGCAAGGTTTGGTATTGCTCAATTTAGGTGGTTGTCATAGGAATAAGGATTATAGGCTTTCCCATAGCTATGGTTTTCGGAAGTCTATCATCAAAGTGCAGGGGAGTTTAGGAGGCACCATTTCATTTTGGGATTGGAGTTGGTTTGAGAATCAAATTCTTTTTTTTTTTGGGAGGGGGGGGGGGGGGGGAATTGGTGTAGTGGGACAGTAAATATTTGTGATGTTTCCTTGTACAGGATTAGAGTGAGTTGCGCGGGCATGAAGTTCATGGCCTTTATTGGTGGTAGAGTGGTTTAGGATCCTTGCTTCCGTTGGAGTTTTCATGATTGAGAGCTTGATATGGTTGACTCTTCCTTTGGTATCATGCTTGAGGCAAGTCTTCGTAGTGTACAGGTGAATTATTCATGGTAAGGGGGTGCAGTTAGATCATTTTATGCTCTTCTTCCAGTTAAGCCAATAAATTGTTTCCTTAGAGGGCCGTTTAGAAGAAGAGGGTGCTTTTGATGATGCATTTTCTTTTTTCTTTCTTATGTATGTGTTGTTCAGGGGGTATTCTTACTATTGACAAATTGAGGAACAGAGGAAACATGCTATTCAGTTTGTGCAGCTTTTGTAAGGTGCAACAATACAAGATATGCATATCCTCGTAATTCTGCCATTGGTGTAGAAAATTAGGTATGTTTGGGTATGATGGGCTAGGCCTCGATTGGCGATTGATCAGATGATTTGTTGATGACGTTTCGGGGTGAGGGGAAGGGATTGTATAAAAGGTGGAGATTTCCTCTCATTGCATGCTAGGGTTGTTTTGGAGAGAGCACCATAAAGGTGTTTTGAGGTGTGGAGTTTTTCTTGTTAAGGATTGATTTATATATACATTTTTTTGGTAGGGGTTGCTCTTTATGGTGGGTGTTTTTGAGGCAGTTTTGTTCATATTTACGTCTTTCTAGTATGTGGGATTTTTAGACTGTTTGCATTTAGTAAAGTAGCTCTTCTAACAATAAATTGTTGGAAACCACTTCAGTCTAAGAAAAATTAGTATCTAGCTACTTTAAATGGACTCGTCACTTTGCCCTAAAGTACCCATGTCGACACTCAACACTGGCACAAGGGTATTAGTGTTGTTGGACACTTAATTTTAGAGAATTTTTTTTGCAAAATTGAGGAAGCCGTGTCGGACTCCTCAAGGTAATAGTGTTCGAGAGGACATCCATTCGAATCCGTGTAACTTAGACATCTAGTAAATGGCTGCCACTAGTTGTTTAGCTTGATTGGTAGTTCAGCCATTGTAATAAGAGCTATTTCACTTTCTTGACTCGTTCTCATATCCATGTTCCATTTCCTTTGGCATCTACAATTTTGAAGGCGTTTATATAGAGGCTAAATGAATATCTTTATCAAATGTGCAATCCCCACAAGGTTTTCATCTTCAGATATCTATGTTTAAAACATCTATATGTTATGTCTAGTAGAGTAATGAGTCACATTCTCATTTATTTTTGTATTATCTTGTTGCTTGGGATTTATGGAGCTCTATTTTTGGAGTGTTGGGTAAGGCGTGAGTGTGTCGTGCGGTTTTGCTTCGGTGGAGGAGGAATTGCTGCTTATTTGGTTCAGAAGTTTTGGAGGGAAAAAGGATGCTAAGTTGCTCTGGACTTTGTTACCTTCTCGGGGATCAGTATTGAGCATATTGCTTGAGTTTTTAGAAATACCAACTTATCTTTAGTTTTGTTGCGGCAGAAGATATTTTCTTTGCTTCTTTATGGGCATTTGTCATGGTGCTTTTAGGGAATTTCTGTTTCTGATGTTTGTAGGATTGAAGAGCTTCTCTCGTTTGATTAATTTCTTTTTTCCACTTCTTATATTGGAGGTGGATTACTTGTTCCCCCTTTACCTATACTTGTATTCTTTCTTTTCATTTAATAAAATTTATTCTTCATTCCAAAAAAAGAAAATGGGATCTAGGTAGGTTAGTATTTAGTATTTTGTCAAAAATAAATTACCAATGAAAACGCAAAATTCGTAGGTTTTGCGTAGTGTAGTTTATATGTTTTGGAAAAGATCCAAGTGATAATAATTCATGAATGCTGATTGAAAGCAGATGGTTCATCTCGACTCTAGGCACATCTCTCTCTCTCTCTCTCTCTCTCTCTCTCTCTCTCTCTCTCTCTCCACCTAGTGTTCATATATCCCTCCCTTCTTTGGATTAGCAAAATTTAGTGAAGATGCTTTCAAATTATTTGATATATCTTAATTTTGGCATCGTTGCTCCAGTAAGTATGCGAAGTGAAAGTTGGATTTTAATGTGTGGCCCTTTATAGGGTGCCAACAGTATCTCAAGTGTTCATTCAAATAAAATCCTTAATTGGTTGAATAATTGATGCTTTTAGTGTTTGTCTTGGAAACTTTAATCGGTTGGAATTCGTAATGTGAAATTTCTGTCTTTTAGTGTAGATTTTCCAGCAGCTTATCAAGATTGGACGGTCACGGATCCTCTCAGTCTTTTCCAAGCTCCAGTTTTGAAGACAGAATCAAATCCAAAGGTGTGGCTGTCTTGGTGGTCATTTTGTTTTCCTTTAGACAAAGTATCATGCCAATTGATGTTTGTGTGGTATTAAAGTTCCTGCATTATACTATGATGTGCTTTTCGGATTTGTCATTTCATCTGTATGATAGTTGAAATCCATGTAGCTTTGTAAGTTAAAAGGAAGCTCTTGGTCACATGTCAAAGTTTTGTAGTTCCACATTGCAACACAGTTTTCTTACCACTATCGATCGCTAATTCCATGTCATCATTCCTCAAAACGTTAGCAGTACTCGGTATTGGTTATATGTTATGACCCTAAATATATTGCCAATTATCAGAAACAAAAAGGCTTGCTGCTTCATGTCACAATTTGTATAACTTTCAGGGCCAAACAAGGAGGTAAAGTGAGCTGTATAGACAACAATTGTTTCTATCACCCCTCTTCCTCAATTCCCATTTCGAATGGTGAAGTGAAAAAAACTGGAGTTAGTCTTGCAGAGTTAATTCTTAGTCCGAATGATTTGTTGCAAACAAGCCCTTATGTCTTGAACTGGTGCGCCTAGGCAGAACATGTTGTTACTTGAATGACAATAATATTTCAGTTTCCAAACACTTGAAGTGATCAGAGGACGATGCAAACTAGGCCATAGTTTTTCCCTTACTATTTTGTTTTTATGAATTTGAAACGATAAAGAATCTGGTTGACATTTTGGATGGGTCAAATAACTGCTTCAGTTTACTTCTGGAAGAATTGCTTTTGACTTGATAGGTTTATCCCGTATCTTCATCTATTAGATTCCATTACTTTTAAATTTCTTTCGTCTTAGTTTGCATTTTTTAAAATCACATCTCTGCCAGTTTCTTTATAAACTTTTGATGGGTGCTATATTTCCACCCTAGTATTAGTCAGCTTCACTTTCAGCACAATTTCTAGTTTTGTAACTTTGACTATTTAGTGGTTTCTCTAGTCTGTGGATTCTAAATGTAGCACTAGGAGGATTCTCCTCTTGCTTGACATAGAAAACATAAAACTTCTTGTTCTTTGCTTCTGAATTTTGTTATTTGGGCTTAGCCAACAGTAATACAGTATACACACGTGCATGAGGCAGCAGAATTGGAGTTTATATTTCTATTTAAAAAATAAAATACTCATCCGCTCAAAAAATTAAGATCATTTGCCTTTGTTTTTTACAAAGGCAAGTGATTTTATACATTGGAACTGTGGTAGTAAAAGAATTGTAGTTTACATTTTCTTTGTTTGGCTAACATGGTCATACATGAAAATATTACATGTATTAGGTTTGGGTGTATTTCTTAATATACAGATTGTCCAGCGTGTTCTTTTGATATCGTACTTTTTAACAAATATTTTCTGACTACAAAATTTTCTGTGTACAAGGCTCATATTCGCAAGCATCTAAGCCAAGAAGCTCGTGGTTGTGGGCATTTGGTATTATGGTTAGATTGTGATCGTGAGGGAGAAAATATATGTTTCGAAGGTAAGATTCTTTACTTTGTTTTACTTATTAGTATGTGCCCATCACATTAAGGGCGATAAAATTAGTGCTTATGTAATGTTATCAGATCGATCTTACTTGCAGGTTAAATATACTTCAGCCTTTGTCAATATTTTGATAACTTATCTGTGTGGAGAATTAAAGATTGAGGTTTTGTTTATCTTTTTGTCATGGAAGGTTGAAGGACTTGCTCTAAAATCTGGTGTTAATATAAAGCAATTGATGTTTCTTGCATGTTATGTCCTCACTTCTTTATTCTACAATTACTCTTAACATTAGAAGAAGAAGATTTGAATGAGTCCTTCTCAGGGTTTGAATTTTGTTTTTCTTAGCCCCCTTTTTTTGGAATCTCTCTCCTTTTTAATAAAGTATCTCTCTTTAATTTTTCTAAAAAAAGTTAAAAAGGTAGATTGGTGCAAAAAATCAACGAGAAATTCCATAAAACGGGAAGAGTAAAAGCCTATCTGACAGCGTCATTTGTTATGCGTAGAAAGAATATATTCTTTTAATCTGAGGTAATCATTCGTCAATGATCAGTCCTAGCAGAATACTCACTTAGTAGATCATAAATAACACAAATCAAACAATTCAAAAGCATTTAAAACCGCAGATAATGCCTCGATGAAGCTTGGTAGACAGCACTTATTCCATGCATTCAAAGAATTTTATCTTTGCCATGCTTCAACCAAATAATTTGTTGAGACTTCAATTTGTGTAGTTCATCCGTAGAAGAGTTATACGTGTTGACTATCGGGATTCTATTCATAGCAGCCACCTTTATATTATGCTATAATGCACATAAATGCTAGGGTTTTGAGCATCAAATGCATGCAAAAGCTGGATTTAATCTCATGCAAGGATCCTACAACATGTTGGAAATGTGTTTCAAATTGTATTTTGAAAATTAAATTATTTATAATTTTCAGAATACTTAGTATTTTTCCAAATGATTTTATTCTTGGAACCTTGATTTTCTAAATACATTTAGATAAGATTCATGAATATTCATTCTTTTGGAAATGGTTCAGCCCCTTGTTTAGTTCAATGAATTCCAAAGATCATTTACACATTTAATTGTTACATGAATTTTGATTGTGAATGGTTCAAGGAACCTACTTTTTCCTATCACTGTATATAGGGTTCAAATGGTTGGAATTGGTAGAATTTTCAACAACACAATACTTGAGCAAAACTTATTTTTCAAAGGTATTTGATTGATTGGAGATGGTATTATTATGGTTACACTAGTCACTAAAGAGAAGAGCAGCTCTCTTGGATGTACAGTTGAATCTGGGCTTGGTTGAATCCTGGAGATAGAGCTGTCATTGAGATCTTCCATTTGCATGTGGGAGAGATTTCAACTTTCTACAAGAAGCGTTTACGCAACTCTCTAAATCTTGATTTTCTATTTTTGTTCATTTATTTTATTTTCAGATAATATAATATCTTACTATATTTTCGTGCATTTGTTCTTACTCAAGATACTTGACATTAAAATAAACTAAAAAAAATCCACAACATAGGATGAAAATGAAGAACAATTGTAATAACCAAGAAAACTACGAACTTAATTTTTTTATTTATTATCTTCGTGAGGAAATACTGTGTGTGATAATGAATATATGTGTATGTGTGTTATGTGATGAGAATTGAGCAAGTTAGTTAATATAAATAAATTGAATTAACTAAAGAATGAAAATGAAAGCCAAGATGTAGAATTAACCAAGTTAGTTAATGAGAAGCAAGATAAGTTTATATGATGAAATCATAAAGTTTAAATGTTGGTCTTGAATGAAACATAAAAAAATTAATAATCACTAAGTGATTTACTTATGATTAATAAAGAGAAGTGTAATAAATGCATTAATTAAAATAGCCCAATATGGGGGATACTTGTGTGTAGTATGGGTAATTATTTAATAAGCCTAATCCAAGGATGATTTAAATCAAGCCAAGTTACTTATAAGGTTATGTGTATTAGGGTTTTATAATTAACCCAATCAACTAGTCCAAGTGTTAGGATATAAGAAGTTCAAGTGGATTAATTACCTAGTCCAAGGCGGCGTGTAAGGTATATTGGTATGTCAAGGTGGCCCAAACAATTAAAAGAGAAGCCCAAGGAGATGTATGTAAGTAAGCCCAATACTTGCATTTTTAAAGTTCAAAGAGTTAGTCAATTTGAGTCCATATCGTGAATTAGTTTATAGAAGTCATGATGTATTAGTTAGAGGATAAAAGAAAAACAAAATGAAAGAAATGGGAGGAGTGGGTCCGGATTTGGTGGGTCCCAATTGGGGAGGAAATCTAGCTTTGAGGTTGCTTAAATTACACTCAATTGGTTGCTTTTTAAGTTTTCAACTATTTCCACCAACTCTAGTCAATCAAGTAGTCATTCATGTGGTCAATTCCCTTAATTCAAGCTAGATGTGATGTTGCAAGAGAAGTTGGAAGAAATGTAGAGATATGATTGTTGTAAGTATAGATTTAGGGAGAAAATTTAGCTAATAAGTTGCTTATGTTACACTCAAAGGTTTGCTTACACTCTTTCACCAACTCCCACCTACTACCCATCAAGTCACTAGTCATTCACTAGTCAATCCAAGAGACTTTCAAGTTGTCATTCCAAGAATAGTAAACAAGATTAGCAGCATGTAAGTATGGTTAATTAAGGATGTTAGTTGATTAAAAAAGTTAATCAAATACTCCTAGAGTTCTATAAATAGAGAAGTGCTAGAGACTTGGAAAGTATGTTGTTTCATTCATTTTCTAAAGTCTTGAAAATTGAGAGAGTTCTTGAGAGCTTGAGAGTAAAGTTAAAGAGATAAATAGAGAGAGAGGGACGAGAGGTTCAAGGAGAAGGAGAGAAAGGAGTTCTAGTATTTCCTAGCAAGTCTAGTATCATTCCATAACAAGAAGATCACCAATCCAAACACTTTAAGGTTTAAAAGTTTCCTAAACCCTAGTTTTCTTATTCTTGTTTAGTTGTGTCTTACCATGTTTGGTTGTGGAAGATTTTGTTGTGAAGAGGATCATGGTGGATCTGAAGGGATAATGTTGGAGCTTTGATGGAGTTTATGTGTTTGTATGTGATCTACTTGCGTGTTATGCCATGATAGGTCAAGGAGTTTGTATGTGTCTAGTTTTGAAAATTATTGGTGAAAACCTATTTTTCTAAAGCTAGATGGCTAAGCATCTATGTATTTGTAAAGATTTATGGTTAAAGGTATATGATATATGTCTTGGTATGTTAAAGATATGTATTATGTGTTTTGATATGAGGAGTTAAGAAAAACAAGTTTTGGAACTTAAACTTAGAAACCCTAGATATGGGTATTGGTTTTCAACAAAATGATAACCTATGTTTTAATTATTTTTGAGATCTAGAAGTGGTATGTGATCTGTTTATGAATTATAAAGATAACCTAACTGGAAGAATCGAAAAATATGGTCAAATGGATTTTTAATGATTTTTCAAGCAGAGTATGTTATTTTGACAAACCTAGTATTTTGATCATATATTTGATCTATCAAAAATCTTTGAAAATGTTGAAGGCTCTTGGATTATGTTAATACATGAATCCAACTAGCCTCAGTCCAAATTTAGTGTCAATCGGACGTATAATGGACAAGATATGAAGTGATGAACTAAAACGATCAAAAGCGTAAAATCTGAAAAATGAAGGAAAATATTTCTGACTTGCAGCGCTGGGGCGCTAGTTTTGAACTAAAACACAGTGCCGGGGCGTTGGTCTAGGAAATCAAAATTTTGTTTTTATTGAATCGGGCTGGGTTGGGTCAAGTTAGTTTGGGTAAAAAATTTCAAAGGTAAATATTATTTATATAGTACCCAATTATGAGGATTAATTGATATTAAATGATTAATTATTATGTGATGAAGTGATGTATTGAATGTGTATTGAGTTGAGATGAACCATTTTATTAAATTACTAATTGGTAGATAAATGATAAACTATTTAGGTCGTTCAAAAGACGATAACTAAGAGTAAGTTGTAGTCAACGAGTGAGGCAAGTTTCCTGACTCTACTCAATTATTATTGCGCAAGTTGTTTTAAAACTACACCTGTTTTTATTGTTTAAGCTGGAGTAATTATTAATAATTATTCCATATCCGTATTGTTTATTGGTTTTCGCACATATGTGCATTTGTATGATTTGTTTTTAATATGAACTGTTTAAAAAGTAGGTCTATGCCAAGTGTTTTGGCTAGACATTACATGTATCAATTCATTAACTTGAATATTTTTGAAACTAGTCCAAACCATATTGTTGTGGTGCGGATGAGTTGAACAACCCTCGTAGTAAGGGAAACAAATTAAAAATCAGGATATAATTACTATTAGCGTAGTTGCGTTGTAACAAATTAAAAAGCAGGATATAATTCCTATTGGCGTGGTTGCGTTGTAACAAATTAAAAATCAAGATATAATTCCTATTGACGTGGTTGCGTTTTTTGATGGTTATGTTGTGCACAATATAAGATACGATAGACTGATCCCATAAAGTACACATCTATTTGCAATCGTTATGGTTGTTAATATTCTTAACAAAATTATGGTCTTATAACTTTAGGGATATTGACATTTCTGGTAATTGTTAATATCCTTAACATATTCACGGTCTTGTAACCTTTTAGCAAGAAAAAACATAATTTTAAATCAAATGAAATTTTTTATCCGATGTTGCATACTTGCATGTCTTCACAATTATTGTATATTGTTGAAGTTTCAAAAGTTTTTTTTTTTTTTTCATTCATGATATATCTTCATTGCTTGTTTAAACTTGCTGAGTAAAGTAGTTGTTCACCCTTAATATATTATGAACATTTTTCAGGTAAGTCCGAGTGCTCTAAGAAAAACAAAAGGAAAGGAAAAGCGGACGAGTAAAAGCAATTTAGTATTATTTTTAATGTCTTGTTTAGAGGTAAACCTTTTGTGTTATGTGTCAGGACCCTAAAGTCTTGTACAAACTAAAAGGGATAAATCAGGGCTTAAGCCAGACTGAAACAGAATTTGGGAGTGAAGAATGGGCAGAAAAAGGAGAGAAATAGGGGAAGGGAGAAGAGCTTAAATGAGTCTATCTCAGTTTTTCATTTCATTCGTCAAGCATAAACAAAATACATCATCCATCACATATTTAAACTAAAGTTACTTGCTGGAAAATTAAGCTAAACCTACACCTACTCATTTATCCTACACTCTATAGTAACCAACTCACATGGAGTATGCTGATTCTAGAGACTACTATTAGTAACTTCTTTCCCAAAATAACCTTAACTAACAATTCAAATTGCTGAGTCCTGACAATTCCCTCCCCCTTTAGAACATCTATGTCCTCAAAGATTTGAAAATTGTAGGTTTTGTCTTGCTCCATTCCTTGCATAACTTTGGTTGCTGAGTTTGTTTGCTTCTTGCGCCAATCCTCCAGAATAAAAAATGATGACCAGAAATTTACAGAGTATTACTTTTTCTCCTCTTTTTCCATGGTCATCTTCCTTCTTGAAAAGAACTGAACAAATCTCTTGAAGGACTTTTTTAATAACAGCTTGGTAATGTAGGAAATTATTGTATTCCTTCAGTTTTGAACTCGGCCCTAACTAAGCTTGATCCCTGTTTAAGAGCTGTTTCTGATCAAGGGTCGCTTTATTGGCTTCGGGTACTAGTCTCCACGGGAACTTGCTGCTGTTCTTGGACTCGCTCCAAACTACCTTCACCTTCATTTGTTGCAATTCTAAATTCCTTCTCAAAACTAAGTCAACTTCTTGGTGGTTTGCTCTCAACTGAAGTTTTTCATTATTTCTCATTCTTTCTTTGTGGGGAATTTCAGTTCCTAGCACAATTTCAGTACAAACTCCCAAAAATTCGATCCAACTATCCTCAGTCTTAATGGGAATGGACTTGGTTTCAGGTTGTAGGCCTTCTTTAGGGAGACTAGTCAATGCCATTTCGAAGTTCTCAAAGATTTCATCTGTTGCCACCTTACACTGAAGGCCATCTTTTAGTAAGAAATGGAGTAGAAGCGCAGCAGTTTTGAACCCATAAGATAGAGAGATGACATTTAACAGTAAGAGCAGTAGGATCTTCTCATTACCAATACTATTTAAAGTGGCAGCTTGAACAACAAAAGCATAAACAACTACCTTATAATAGTCTTTTTTCTTGCCGAAATCATTTTGATCAAATGGAGCCATCTTAGGATCAAAACAGATGGCCTTGGATTCAAGCTGACCCTTCATAGAGGAGTGCTGGTCATCAAGGTTATCTTCTAGGTGAAAATGTTGCATGGACGTCTTTATTTTGTCCCTCCAAGGAGGCGGTGTAGCAGACCACTCCTTTACCCCTTCTTTTTGGTTAGAGATTTCCATCACAAACTGGTTTAGATCCTTTGCTGTTGGAAAATTTTGTTGCAGCCCCAAAGATTCATACACCTCCTGATCCTGAGTTTCTAAAGCTCTATGAACCTTGTTATCATTAATTTCTTTACTGGAAACCAGTTTCTCCTCATGCCTTGGAACATTTTCATGTATTGAAGCCTCATTATTTTTATGTTCTTCATCATAGAAGTGACTGCCTTCATTTTCATCGTCACAACAAATTGGTTCTTCGTCATAAATTGGAGAATCAAGAATTTCAGCCTCCTCATTCTTACCAGTTGTCATGAGACAGTGAGGTTTGTTAATCTTGGACCCTGCATCATATATTTTATCATCACAGTAATAACAAGGTACTTTAGTTCTTGTGTCATCTCTGTGGTTTGAAGTGAGGACTCTAGGTATTGAAGTGAGGACAGGAGGGAATAGGTTATACTCAAGGCAGGCATAGGGGAAAATTTTTGGTTTACTAATTTTCTTTGAGTGCAAGTTTCGTACAAAGGTTTCCACCATATCTTTCCAAGGTTCAAGAGATGCAAACCAGTTACTTTTGGTCTGTTTTGAATGGCAAACATCTATAGTGAATCCCATTTTCTCAAAAAGTTTTGCACAAGTAGTGGGACCTTGTGGAGCAGGAAAGCTAGTGACTCTGTCATAACTTTCTAGCCTGAGTTGCAGCATGTGAGGCTGCTTTGACATTTTCCTTACCAAGGAAATTACCTCCTGTTGTTTAGGAAGTGCTAACACTTCCTCCTCCTTCATGAATCCTGCTCCACTTCAGGTTGCTCATCAAATACAGGTTCTTCAATATACCAAAATTCTTCATCAAACAAATGGTTCTTCTCATATTGTCGTGGTGTATCAAAGGTGGGTGCACCATCATAAATTGGAGCAGCTTCATGCTCAACATAATCATCATATATAGGGGCTCCCTCTTTTTGTGGCTCCTCATCATATATAGGAGCTCCTTCATACAGTGAATCTTCATAAACATTCACCATATCTACATCTCCATAATCCTGATCATATGCTGGAAAAAATAGTTTCAGATGCTTAAGCTTAGCTCCCACATTTTTATCTCTTCCCCACTTTTCAAAGCTAAATTCATGCCCTTTCCTCCTAGGCATCTCATCCTCTTCTTGTTCTTGTACGTCAATGATTTTATTCATAAACAAATCCATAGTTTCATCCATCATTTGGAACCTCTCAGTGAAAACTTTCCTAAGGCTGATGAAGTCAGGTTGTATTATGCTTGGGAGGTTATGTTTGATGGACTATTCCTGGACTGGCTAAAACTAAGAATCAGACAATGAAACCTAAAACAATAGGCCTCCTGAATTCAAGGATATTATCAGACTAGTGATAACACTATTCCAATATTAGAGTAGATAAGCTCGAGTAGTCTTTTGATGGTGAAATGGGCTTCCTTAAGGACAATTCGAGTACCCGATTGTTAAAATGCACAATTCTGCCTAGTATTATGACTTTTAGAGAGAATTGTGGGAGTAAGTAAGCTATGAAGTAAGCTAAGGCAGTCAACGATCAATATCAGTTCCAACACAAGCATTCACAAGGTATTAAGTTTGTGTATAAGCTGAAAATAGCAGAAACAGTGTATATAAAATGGAATGATGTACGAATCTAAGTGAGAGTGAGTGGGTTTGATGCTAGATGATTAAGTGTAGTGCAAAATGATACTATTGGATTAATCTAACACAAAACAATCACAAATAATCTGATATAAGCATTGAATTGAAATATTTTTGGATTTTTTCTCGGTATGAACTGAAATGATTCTATAGAATTAATCTATGATATAGATGTTACAAAAACGTAAATTGATGATTGGGGAAGCTAGTATGAACTGAAACGAGTGGAATGAGAAGAGAATTTACCAAAACTAACCATGGAGAATGATTAATATGCTGAGTTGCAGGTTCCAGCAAAAACATAGCATCATTTCTGGAGTTTTTCTGCTACTGAGCTGCAGTTTGTGTATGAATCCTTCTGGGCTTGCTTGAGATGGATTTGTGAGGTGAATTGTGATGTAGATGTATGGTTTTCGTGGCTGAAATTGATGATTTATGGAGGAGCGAAAATCTGGCGATGAACAGTAACGGGAACAGTGCTCGAACAGTGTTTTAATGCAGATCTGAACTATTTGATTGAAGTTTTGTAATTTTTTGAGTTGTTTTTGGTATATATATGATCAAAACTAACAGGAAATGAAAGTTTTCTGGTGTAGTAGTGGATGAAAATGGAAGAAGATGATATAAAGAGGAGATGAAGAGGATGAGCTTCCCAGTGAAGGAATAACTCTTATACCGATTTGTCCCCAAGGTCTTGAACAAGCTAAAAGGGATAAATCAGGACCTAAGCCAGACTGAAACAGAATTTGGGAGAGAAGAACGGGCAGAAAAAGGAGAGACATAGGGGAAGGGAGAAGAGCTCAAATAAGTCTATCTCAGTTTTTCATTTCATTCGTCAAGCATAAACAAATTACATCAGCCATCACATGTTTAAACTAAAGTTACTTCCTGGAAAGTTAAGCTAAACTTACGCCTACTCATTTATCCTACACTCTATAGTAACCAACTCACATGGAGTATGCTGATTCTAGAGACTACTATTAGTAACTTCTTTCCCAAAATAACCTTAACTAACAATTCAAATTGCTGAGTCCAGACATTATGAGATAATAGTGATGTTTTTAAGGTTAGTATAACCTGGGATGATGGTACGTTTTGTAAAAACAAATATATATTTTCTGCTAATTATTGAAAATTAAGTTTATGATTGTTGTTTAAGTGATGGATCGTGATCACTGAATCCAAGGTTCAAAGAACTCGAATTTGGGGGTGTCATAACAATACAACACAAGCAGCAAGTACTCTAACGTGGCTCGAGAATCAACTTCACTAGACTTGAAGGAAGTCATGGTACAGATCAATGGCATAAATGGGTATGCTTGTGTTTGTTACCCAAACTTGATCCCAAGACTAGGCGTGAGCACAATTCGGTTATAACCGAACCAAAATTTTATAATCGAAATTTTACGGTTATTTAGACAATTCGGTTATAACCGAATTTTATTTCGGTTTTTGGGTTCAATTTAATAGTAAAATGTAACAAAAAAAATCACTTTCTTTATCCAAATACAGAATATATACCACCTTTTTTTTTCTAGCAAATTTCACTTTCTTTTTTGGGTGTTAATTTCGGTTATTAACCGAATAACCGAATAGTAAATTCGGTTATTCGGTAATTCGGTTATCTACTAATTCGGATATAAAAAATGTGTTAATTTTCGGTTTTCGGTTATAACTGAATAAGCTATTCGGTTCGGTTATAACCGAATTGCTCACCCCTACCCAAGACCTCTACTATATCCTTTTTGAAGCCCCTTCGAATCCCATTGGCTCAGTTATGGGCACTAAAGGTATCACATCATATCGATTGCAATGGATTATCAAGATCTTGCCTGTTAATTGAAGATAGAATTCTGTAGGTATAGTTTTACCCTGAAGAGTAAGTTTTATGCACCTTCTTTGCTCAATAGGTGTTCAATTTTTAAATCAATCACTTACGCAGAAATAATAATTCAAGTCATAAACATCTGGAGGTGTTATCTTGGAGTAATGGGGATGGCTGTCATAATTTATAAATCAAATGACATGCGAGCTAGAATTGAGGGACCAAGTAGCATTAAGGCAGTGTACGCCTCTTAATAGTTTATGGTGAATTTTATATTAGATGCTGAGCTGTAAGTGGGTAGGTGGCATGACACTTTCAGAAAAGGGATCCTTGGAGAGTGTGAGGACCAAGACCAAGACAAAGAGGAGGGAAGAGAGAGAAAAAGACCAAAAGGAGAGCAAACTCGTCAGGGTGGGGCAGCTAGGGCTTGCTACCTCTGAATTCTGTTCCCTAAAGAGTAGGGAGAGATTATTGGGATCTCTAACTTTCGAGTTCTAGGAGGATGTTGAAAAAAATGTGGACTTTGAGTTCTAGTATTGCCCCCATACTTACTAGTGGAGAGTAGAGACTAGGAACTTAGGCGGTTTTGCTCTTTTGCAGAAATTTGTGATACATGTGCAAGCATTTATGCTCTATCTACAACAATATTACATTAATTCACATTTTTATTCCTTTCCATAATATATCCGACATTTGTTTATTTGAAATTTAGAAAATTTCATCGGGGAGTATTTCCTATCTGTGGATTATTTTGTCACTTCTTATATAAATTAGGGTTTTAAAGGGGATGACATCTTGTATGGCTACTGATTCTTTAAGATCATTGAAATCTTACTCCCCTCTACCCGATCCTTTAATTTTTCATCTCTCTTGAAATCAAAAGGCTTGGAAGATTCTTCCATGCCATCCCTATTGAAGTCTTAATAGTTTTTTTTTTGTCATGCTCACACAGTTTTCCATTTATTGGTTCTCTTCTTTTTTCTGTTTATAGGAAACCCTAGTAGAAGTTAAATTAATATAAGTTGCATTTAATGTATTTATTAAGGACCTTTAGTAGAATGTGGGACATTGTATTCGCAGAAGTTCGTATTTTGTTTCATTCATCTTTTCTAAGCTGTGAAATAACAATTTAATTATGATGGTTAACTACTTTATGCTAGGTGTATTGTGTTTGACTAATGGAGAATCCCCATGACTGTTCTTTTGATTGCTGTTCTGAGAATGTTGTGCGGTTCTCATGCAACATATTGTTATTTGATATTTGCTGTAATGCTTCTGTAATCTAGATTTGAAAATTATAGTGCTGAATTAGCGAAACTGTAGCACCCAAAACTTTTAACAGTTGAAATAGAATTGTGGGACAGAGCTTTTCATTTGGAATCTAATATTAGATTTGTTTTACCTAACCTTCTCTGTGGGAGTGGGTACATCTGGTATCTTCTGAAAAGAATTTACACTTCTACAAGTCAACTTTTCTGTGTTAAACAATTTGCAAATGTGCTTCCAGACACATGCTTGACCTTTCTTTTTGTATTCCATTTTACTTGTGTGCGCGCGCGCATGTGCTTTCAATGTAAGCATGCCCAATACTGTTTATCATTCCCCTAAAAGTGTCCCAAATATATGAAATATTTGGCTTATTCCATCAAGAAAATCTTATTGTTTGAAGAAATAAAAAGAATATAATAATACATGTGAGTTAAGATAAACAAATTAAAATAATAGGCATAGAAAGGAAAGATAAATCATCAGAGTTCAGTCTTTATTTTTCAGTTCACGTCTAATGCTGATTGCAATATTTTTTTTCCTTATTTTTAAATATATCAATTCAGTTATTGAGTGTGCTGGATTTCATGCAAATGATGGTAGAAGAGTTTATCGAGCGCGTTTTTCATCTGTCACTGAGAAAGATATTACGAAGGCCATGAACAACCTTGTTGAACCCAACATAGATGAGGCATTGGCTGTCGATGCTCGCCAAGAAATAGATTTGAAAGTTGGAGTTGCATTTACTCGATTTCAGACTAGTTATTTCCAAGGGAAATATGGAAATCTTGATGCAAGTGTTATCTCGTTAGTTCTCACCTCTGTCTCTATTTCTGTCTCCGTCTCTCTCTTTTATTTTATTTTATATTTATAGTATAGTACTCAATTTCTGTTTTATGAAGGGTTTCTTTTTATTGTATCTTTATCCAAACAATCGTACTTGATTTGTTCTATCTGTTTTACTTTTTATCTTGACATTACTTTTTATCTTGACATTACATTTTCTGGTAGATGAGAGTGATACCATAACTCGTTTGATTTATTGGTAATACTTGTCACCAAATACAAAGTTCAGATATGTTGAACCTTTTTGTCCATAGCATGCAATGGATGAAGGCAATGGGTGGAATTAAGTGTGTAGGTGCATATTAATGACCTATGTTTTTTTATATAGTGAAGTATGTTTAGATATACATTTCAATATTTTCTGTGTTAGTTTTTTGCAGATAAAATCTGGTTAAGTTTCATTTTTTTTAGACTCTCGATTGATAATTTATCTAATCTTCGTTGCCCCACCTCTTGATTATTATGAATTTGTCACAAATGAAACATAACTGTGAAAGTTTAGACAATTTATCTCTGGTTTAGTGAAAAGTTGTATAACATAGTGGCCTTGTATATTTTTACTTTTCTGTTAAGTAGTAAAGATTGGCTTTATAATCTTTTACAATAAAATAATAATATATTCCAATAATGTCGCGTTATTATAATTAATAATTTTCCGGTCCCAAGGCTATTCTATGTGGATTTAGTCATAATGCAGGTTTATCATGATAAATTCTTTTCTTCTTTTTTCATAGGCATTTGTTAAGAAGAAATCTTATTAAAATACTGTCAGTTTGCGCCCGTCACAAATCTAATGATCGTAGCAAATTTCTCACAACTCTGTTAAGTTTTAAGGATAATTTGTATGGTATTTCAACATTGATTCTGCAAAAAATATTATGCATATATAATTATATATAAACTCCCAGACTGACAAGGCATCTCCATTGTCAGATGCTTAGATGATGCAAACATCATTCTGTAAGCATAAGTAATACCAACATTCTCTGTTTCTTCTGACATTTTCAATTGAAAATGATTCTATTCTGGAAATTTTTCTATGTATAAAGTTGAAGTAATGTATTAAAGTGCAATTTTTTATAGTCTCTTGGACATGCAATCAGACAATTACACTAAGAGCACTTATAACAACTCTCCAAACTATGGGAACTGTATTTTGTTGTTTTGCTCTTGAGTTGTGGTCCCCATCATTCTCCCCCTTTAAGTATCCTTTGGATCCTGTCCTTTATCAAGGTAGCTTAATGTTGTTATGCTTAGGGTACTATATTGGTTGTTGCGTGTTACTTTATTCTTTTCCTTGTATGGTGTTTTACTGAATCAAGGATCACATTCTACTTTGGATAGAGAGGCATATGCATTGTGTTCTGTTTTTTTCAAGTCTATAATCATCTCTATTGACATTCAGTTTCGTTTTCAGAATTCTTGTACACATTATTTCTTCTGATAATTATAATTGATTTATCCACTTTACAAGTGCTTGGTAGTACAACACGATCATTTTTTTTATCTATAATATAATTATATTTCTCATTTATTGTTTCATAGTATCCAATGAGCTTAACCATTGGAATACCTTGATATAAATCTCTCTCTCTGTGCCCGCGCCCCCCCCCCCCCCCCCCAAAAAAAAAAAGTGGATGGAATCATTAACTTTGTTAATTGTTTCAGCTATGGGCCATGCCAAACTCCTACCCTTGGATTTTGCGTACAACGTTACCTGCAAATTAACACATTTAAGCCAGAAAAATTTTGGTCTTTGCATCCTTATATAATACAAAATGGATATGAACTTAAGCTAGAATGGGAGCGTAGCAAGTTGTTTGACTCAGATGTAGGTCCTCTCTGCTTTTGATATTTTCTAGAATTTCTTTTGATAAGGTTTCCATTATATGCATCTGCTAATTATATATTTTATTACTCAGGTTGCTGAGATGTTTCGAGTGTTAATAGTGGAGGATGGACTTGTTGAAGTTACTGGTATATCAGAGAAGCAAGAGAGCAAAACTCGGCCCTCTGGTCTTAATACCGTAAACCTTCTGAAGGTCAGAAAGATCGAGTACTTGAGAAGTGTAGTTTCTTCTGATCAGCAGTTGTGGTTCATACTCTATGTTGCATTAATCTTCCTTACTTTCTTTTTGATTTTGCCAATCTTTCTTGCTTTATTTTGGGTTTTGCCTTTTCTGTCTTCCTCTCCCTCTTCGTATTTATGGCATCAAGTACAGTAATGTGTTAGTCTTGAAAGATAGGATATTCATATTTTCAGTTACTGTCCAACTGATTCAACAAAATTGTGATGCATGTCGTCCAGTGGACATCTGGATCTCTTGAGATGATTGTTGAGATGACAGTTACCATAATTCGTCACTAAGTCTTTGAGTTACATCTGTATATTTCAATCCAAACCTCCAATGATCCAATACATGAAGGTGTGAAATAACAAAAATGAGTATAGTGAGGCAATTGCCAAAACAACTATAGCTCTTGGCAAATATATTGTAGCTGCAGGGTTCTCTACAATATTCTTAGCAAAGTTGTAACTTCTGCAAAGCTTACGTTTGGATACGAACCTATGATGTCCTCAACAAAAATTAGGGAGCACACAGACTCAGATACATACATTTGTACAAATACATACAATGAGACAGCCATTCACACTCACACATGCATAAATCACACTCACACATGCATAAACAAAGAGGGTTAGAGTCGAAGAGCTGGTGGGGGATTGGGGGAGTAACGGGGGACTGGTATTTGTGACACAAAGGAAATTCACTCACAAATAATCTCACAAAACTCAATCAATTCTTATAATTTAATGTATCAAAAATAATAAAGTACATCTCTATTTATAGTACTCCTAGACAACTCTCTTAACCTAAATTGAACTCTAATAAGATAAATACAAATTCACTAAGGTAACTACAAATTAAAGAAACTAATTAAAATGCAACATCTAATTTATGGGCTAAATTCATGGGCTTCCAAAGCTTTTTATATTGCTCCAACCAAGTCTCGCGGGCTTGTCATCCTGCATCAGGGAGCCGCGGACGAGTATTGGTCATTGTCTAAAATGTTCTTCAGAGTTTATAAGTTAGTCTAACATTTGATTTTTTTTTTGTAAACATAGAATATGTAAAAGATACTGCTAAAAACTACTGCGTCCGTCCTTTCTTGGGTATTCAAAAAGAAAGGTGAGGAAACAAAATGAGAAGTATCGTAAGATTAAACCCATTTTCTTAAGAAAAAAAAGGAAATTTTATTAAAGAAGAAAGAACATAATAAAGAATGGGGGATGAAAAACCCTCGAAAATAAAGAAAGTCGACAAACTAAACCATATATGCTTCTACTTAAGTCAGTAAACTGTTACTAAATTAGCATGCAAAAGAAGAGGAGGACAAGAAATCCTCTAAGGGTTTCTAAATTGTGACGCCCATTGCAAGTTGCCAATGGTATACATACTTGATTAGATCACCTTTGTTGTAACCTAGCACATGGCCTAAGCACAATATACTTGTCCTAACTATCTGTCAGATACATGGCACCTTCTAAGAAGATTTTATACCATTTGAGCATATAAAAGAATGTACAGATGTGAAGCTAAATTCCTAGTTAAGTTGGTTTTATCTTATTGGGTATGAAAACTGTTTCTAGAGATTGAACTAAATATTATAAGATGAGAAATCTTTTGTATGTGGAGAAAAACCTTTACATTCATGTCATTTATTATTTAATCACGGTATCTACATATTATGGTGTAGTCTTGTGATCAGTGCAATACTCTTCCTCTTTTTGATGGATGTATATCCTTTTCGTCGCAATTAGGAATCCTTTGCATTTTTAATATCTCTTGGCAGAAGGCTACTGGTGGAGCACAATTATAGCACTCAACTCCTAAACTCCAAATTTCTAGTCTTATATTATAATGTTTTATTTCAAGTTTGTGTGTGAAAAGCAATATGCTTGACAACCTGATTGGATCGTTTGTGACTTATTCAGATTGCTTCAAGTGCATTAGGCTTTGGGCCTCAATTGGCTATGCAATTAGCTGAGCGCTTGTATACTCAAGGTTTTATCAGGTTTTTTTACATACCCTTTTAATATGATGTGCTATACCTATATAATAAGGTTCAAGGTTCCAAATTGAGTACATTTCAGATGCATATTCTCTCTCTCTCTCTTCCCTCCCGCACTTCTTTAAATATTTATTCACTCATTTTTATTGGTTTTCCTTTTAGCTATCCTCGTACTGAGAGCACAGCATACCCTTCATCTTTTGATTTTAAAGGCGCACTCGAAGCACTAAGGAATAATCCAGTATTCGGTTATAATGTACAGACGCTGCTAGCTGATGGTTACGTCAAGCCACGAACAGGAACTGATGCAGGTGATCACCCTCCCATAACTCCAATGCGTTCAGCTACCGAGGATATGCTAGGGATTGATGCTTGGAGACTATACCAGTATGTCTGCCAACATTTTCTTGGTACCCTGTCTCCCGATTGCAAATATACAAGGTAAAAGCATTATTGGTTGTACTTAATCTTTTGCTGGGATACTCTTTACTCTTTTCGAAGATGAACAGTTTGATTCAAGCATTTCCTGGATCACATGTAATCTTTATTATTTTCATTATCATTATCATTATTTTCCCTATTACTATATCGTCACTTATCGAAGAAAATTATTAATATATTGTCTAAAACTTGCCCACTAGTTTCCCAGTTCATTTCCTAGTAGTTACTTAAGGTCACTACTATATTGTCTAGAACTCCTCACTAGTTGAACAGTAGGTCTTATTTTCTCTCTCCTCCTCTCTATATCTATCTATGAATATTTATAGATGTATTTTTTAAATACTGCTTCCATATATGTGTGCATATTTATTCAACTTCCTGTTAGACTATGACGAGGTTATTTTTAATACGTTCATTGAAGTTTCTTAACTTATGCTCATGCACCAGATGCCTAGTGTTTGACATCATAGCAGATAAAGTTCATAGTGTCTAACCACAGGATGGGCTTGAGGGTTGAGGATTAATCTTGACCATTAGTATAAAAGAAGGTATATTTGGCAGTCTCACAACAAATCGCATTGATTTGAGTTAACACCTCGGTTGTAACAGGTTTAGGATTGATTTTTTTTATTTTGCAAGCAGCAAGATTTGGTTAGACGGAATTTTTCCAATAAAAACCTGAAGCAAATACTGGCCGTTTTAGATAAAAATCTTTTTCCAATTGACCGCCAGTTCCTTGTTGCTTAACCTCTCTTTCTTATGTTAGTGAATGATAATACTTTCTGAGTTGGACCACTGAGATCAACAATTTTCATAATTATGATTATCAAAATAAGATCAGTGTAATATTTTTTACCTGGTTTTGGTTGTACTGTTTATGAGAAGTTTATGCTATAATATGCTGTAGGACAAAGATTGAATTTGCAGTGGGTGGAGAATTATTTCATTGCACCGGGCAGCGCGTCACAGTGAAAGGATTTACATCAATCATGCCATGGTTGGCAGTAAGTGAGAAAAATCTTCCTCAACTTACAAAAGGGGAGAAAATAGAAATTACAAGGGTTGAGCTGTATGAGGTATTTTGCTTAGTCTTGAAGTTTTTGAATAATATTCTTTTTCCTAAATCTCAGTTTTTTCTCTGAGTTTTAGAATTGCATCCCCCCTTTTGTTTTTTTTTCTACTTAAAGAAAAAGATATATAGAACCAAGAAGAAAATCATTAGAAATATTTATCTCGTGCCAAAAGACAGAGTTAGAGAAAGGTGAATCCTAACATAGATTGGTGTAGGCATCACTCTGTTTTAGGTAACTATTAACTAATAGGGCTGTAACTGTGATCTAAGAGTGTTCTTGGGGAGTCATGGTGATACCATTTACATGTTATTTAAGCGAAGGAATATCTATAATTATGTATATAATCCTACAACGCTTAAGCAAATAGATCAGGAATTCGACCTGGGATCTGTGTTCTGATCCTTGCTTAATAAACAGTTGCACCCCCGGATATCTATGTCGGGAGAACCCAGGATCCTTCGTTGTGGAAGAGATGTTAGAAAGAAGGCGAACATGAATACTAAAAGGCGATTCATGAGGACCTCAAGAAAAGGGGATAGAGCGGGTTACTTATTCATTGCAGCTAGTAATTTAGCTTTTGATTTTGTAGGGGGAAACTGCACCTCCAGATTACCTTAGCGAGAGTGAGCTGATCACGTTAATGGAGAAGAATGGAATAGGAACTGATGCATCAATTCCTGTACATATTAACAACATTAGTGAGCGCAACTATGTACAGGTTTGTAATTCAAGTGTCTAGACAGTAGACATTATGGGAATATGTTGGGTGTGCACATCTTATTTACTTATTCTGCTCCTGGCATGAGGTACTCATCTTTCCTTTCAACTGCAGGTACAAGCTGGAAGGAGGTTGGTTCCAACCGCTTTAGGTATCAGCTTAATAAGAGGCTACCAATGTATAGATCCAGATCTTTGTTTGCCCGACATCCGGAGTTTTATAGAGCAACAGATCACTCTTGTATCAAAAGGTCAAGCAGATCATTCTCTTGTTGTGCAGCATGTACTAGTGCAATTCAAGCAGAAGTTTATTTACTTTGTGAAGCAGGTGAAATATAATACTTCGATGATAAAACAAACTTCCATTTCTTGGAGTCAGGCTTGAGTGCTTTTGTTAGTGTAAATTGAATATATATATATATATATATATAACTCTTAAACATGTGGCATTATCTGCATTTATTAATATGTTATATGAAGGGATTATATTTGTTTGCTATTTGTTTTGTCAATCCTTGTCTGTCTTTTGCTTTCCTATTGATGGAGTTTTTCAAATTATCTTTTGTACACAAAGGATACTGTTCTTGCATATTGTTGGTCCCTTTGAAATCAAAAGTTGGTGTTTGCAGTTTCCCTGTCGTGTGTGTGATCTCCAGTCAATTTCTGTGTTTTCTCTTTTTATCTGGTGCCTTTTAAGTGCTGCTAGAAACATTTTTACAACTCATAAGTTATTCGAGTGGTTTAGTTGTAGACTTGACAATACGAGGGGATAAGTTGTAGACTGCAAGACTTATTTCAATCATTTGGCTGGCTAAATTAGTTAGTTATCTTATTAAGGGTTTCTTACAATAGACTATTTGTTGAATGTCTCTCTCTCTATCTCTCTCCCTCTCTCTCCCTCCTGATTGAGTAAAGCATGAGCTTGACTTTAGATGCCCTTAATTGTATGCATGCTAGGATTACTTTTCCATTTCCATGCTAGAATACATTCTTGATAAAACAAGTTGTTCTACCTACTTTCGCTTGTAAGTTGATGTAGTTGTCAGGATACAGAATTACAGATGGATCTCAAGTGGCATTGACTCGTACTCCAAATTTTTTGGAAATATATTCTCATTGATCACATTTCACTTCCTAGTTTTGCCATTTTCCCCTGATTTCTCTACATATGCAGGTTGGGCCCATTTTGAAACAGATTGCATAATTTTAAATAGTTACTTTATCATGTTTATATATATTTCTATATAGAAATATATATAAACATGATAGAGTTTCCATTAATGCTGTATGAATCAGGATCCTGTCAAGCTGGGAATGGTATACAACTTTAGACGGGAAAGTTTACTCGCCATGTCTTGCCCAACTGCCTCAAATTATAAATAGAATCAAAAGGAAATAAGTATCTCAAACATAGTATTTAACCGGACTTGAGGAATGACATAAAAAAATTGAATGGAATTTTACATTCATATTAGATAGAAATCAATAAAACGAAAAGCAGTGTTTGTTTCTCCTGCCTGATAACTTTAGACAAGCTCACACTCTTTAAAGGTCATGTAAAACCAAATGGAGCTTATTGTAATTATATAATTGATGATGTTGGGCATTCTGATTTGCAACGACTTGATAGGGGAGCCCCCCCTCTTTCCAACCCCACACCCACACCCACACCCACACCCACACCCACACCCACACCCACACCCACACCCACACCAAGCAAACACAAAAGAAAAACATAAAATGTCTTGATGCTAAAGTCCTGATTGGGCACTGCAAATTCATTTTGATGCCTCTGCTAAACTTTTTGGCTTGCTTGTCCAGATTGAAAACATGGATTCACTGTTTGAAGCACAGTTCTCTCCTCTTTCGGATTCTGGACGTGTGCTTAGCAAATGCGGAAAATGTTTGCGGTACATGAAATACATCTCTAGCTTGCCATCACGGCTATACTGCAGTACATGTGAGGAAGTTTATTATGTCCCTCAAAAGGGAACAATTAAGGTAATTTTACTTGCCCTCCATTTGTTTGGACATTGACTGATATTCTTTACATTAAAACTTTATGCATGATAAAATCTTTATCTACACATTTTTCAGTAATTGCTCGACACTTGGAAATATTCTGTCCTAATAATATGACAAAAAGTACCAAACTAGACATTTATATTGTTGCTCATGTTCTATAGCAAATCACCAAACGCACATGTATATTGATGAGCATATCTACACCTATTCATAAGTTTATATCTATGTGCGTATAAGTGTATATATATATAGTTGCAATGTAAGAATATTCTGTTACATATAAATATGTATAAGAATTTTCTGTGTATGATGCTGAACCATACATATGCATGCATCTTCCTTTACACATCTATTGTTTGGGCATATACATCACATTCTCTCTTTCGATGATATAGCAAGAAAAACACGTTTAGGAGTTGCAAATTATTTTTAAGAAAGTATTAGCTTCCTTAATTTTTAAGAAATTATTTTTAATTTTACACTATTTCTTCTATAGTTCTATATGTGCAAACGAACACCAGCAAATGTAGAAATTATTTTCCAAAAATATTTTCCCATCAAAACAAATGAAGTGTTACTGTCACGTTCTAAAATTAGCTTCCTTAACGTTGGTAACGTGGAACTTATAAAACATAATACCGAATGTACATTTTACACTTTAAATATTGAAATTGTATTGTTATTTTGTTTATGCTGACACATCAAAACAAATTAAGTGTTGCTGTCACGTTCTAACATCAGCTTCTTTTTGCTGGTAACATGGAACTTATAAAGCATCTTGACACTGTACTCTGTAGTGTTCTTTTCTTTATAGTTCACATGTTTTGGTTCATAGTTCAAGACACCAGTTCAGGATACTGGACCATACAGATGTGGATTCCATAATCTTAAAAGTACATTTCGACAGGACAAATATGTCAATATAGTTTCCACAAAACACAAAAGAATCTCCCTTTTCCCTCCAGCTTCCTCTATAATATTCACGAGGCTAAAAATTGATATTGTTGCCCAAAGTAAGATATTGAAGCTAGATCTTCAATTGAAAAGGCAGCATAGTCTCACCTGTAGCACTGTACTTGTATTTGTTTTGTCACATTTTTTATTCATCTACTTAGCCTTCTGACCTTGTATTCCAAAGTGGTACAACTTAATAAATAATACTGTTTATACCCATCGCAGCTGTACAAGGAAATTACATGCCCTTTGGACAACTTTGAGCTTTTAATATTTTCCATGGCTGGTCCAGAAGGCAAATCATTCCCTCTCTGCCCTTACTGTTACAACAATCCCCCGTTTGAAGGTATAGACACGTTTGGTGCCAACAAAGGCGCTACTGGCAAGTTGGGAAAGGGTGCTGGCATGCCGTGTTTCATGTGCCCACACCCTACCTGCCGCCATTCTCTGATAGCCCAAGGCGTATGTGCTTGCCCAGAATGTAGCGGGACACTAGTCCTTGATCCAGTCAGCTCCCCCAAATGGAGACTTTACTGCAACATGTGCAATTGCCTTGTTTTTCTTCCTGAAGGCGCCCATCGGATAACCACGACTAAAGAACGTTGTCCCGAATGCGAGTCCACTATCTTAGAAGTGGACTTCAATAAGAAAACAACTCCTTTGAAGGATGGAGCCACCTTGTATAGTGGGTGTATTCTCTGCGATGAGCTGCTGCATTCGTTGGTTGAGATGAAGCATGGAAAGTCGTTCTTCAAACGAATGGGAGGGAGAGGAAGGGGAAGAGGGAGAGGATATGGTTCAAGAGGGAGAGGTGGCAGAAAACAGATGGACCCTAAAATGAGTTTTCGGGATTTTTAGAAAGTGTACTTTCAGAATTATGTAGTGATACTACTATAGTTTGCAATTTAAGAATTTTGCTCGGAGAATATCCATTTAATGTCTCTTAGATTTGATTTCCTTTACGAACAAGCAGAAAGGCAAGTGATTTGTGGCAAAGAATTGTATGTTGTGGTATTGCATTCTTTGACATGTTTTCTTTGCTCGTCTGGAAAGGGCTTATTAAAGTAATTGCAAATTTGCAATAGGAAAAGGAAAAGACGCAATAAAAAAAAGTTGGTTAATTAATTAATTAATAGTCAATCAAAAAAAAAAAAAAAAAAAAAATCCTTTGTACGTATTTGGAAGTAGAGGAGCTATTGTTAGTTGATTCTGAATTTAAGGTCAACAACCTTTGATTCAACATGCAATGAATTTTCGTATTTTTAGGAGCAAATATTAAAACTTTTCTAAAAGTAATTTACTTTCCTTTTTCCTTAATAGTTAAAAGAAAGTATTGAAATTAAAACAAGTGTTAATTTTATTTTATTTTTGATAAAAATGACTATTTTTAAAATCAATAAATCTAATTATTCTTTCAAAGATCTGATCCTCGTAAACCGTTAAATTTTGTACTAATATCAAAGCTAGTGGTTTTATAATTTTAAATTATATATGTTAAATTATTTTTCAAAAAAATAATCAATTTGATATTCTTATGTAATTTTATTTATCATTTGATAACTGCCACCTTATTACTAATTCGGTTAATTTGGTTATTCCTCGAAACATAAAAAGGACGGAAGGAAAAATCTCCTTTCACTCGTTATCCAAGAAGGGCCAAGACCGAGACAAAAGGGTAAATATAACACAACGGTAATTGCACGCAACAATGCCCATTCATAAGCTTCAGTATATGAACTATTACACACTTCAAAACACCCAAAAATACTGATTTCTACTATAAGAATAAATTTATCTTATTCTGTCAATAAATAACAAATGGTTACAAGAAAAAAAAAATCATCTTGGACACACTGAAAAAATTGTACACCATTCGTTTTTAGGAGTAGAACAGGACTCATCTTCAACAGCATGAAAATTGCTTTGATCCATCAGCTCCATTGTTTACAAGGCTTACCCTGTTCACAGACAACTCGGCTTTGTACAAATCAGAATTTAAGACTTTTCGGCTAACATTGTTATAGATCTCGCGGATGACGATCTCAAAAGCCTTCTTTACATTGGTAGAATCTAGTGCAGACGTCTCCATAAAGAACAATCCCTCTTCCTCTGCAAGCTTTATGCCTTCTTCCACACTTACATTCCTGATGTTTGCTAAATCGCTTTTGTTCCCAACTAACATCCTTGCCACAGTTGTGTCGGAATGAGCTGCATGATGATATTCACAAAGTTGAAAGGTATGAGATCTTCAATACCCAAAGAAATACAAATATAGCCATTAAAATAGTATCATCAAAATATTAACAGCACAACGCATAAATGCTTAGGGCATCTTAGAAACTAGAATCGTCAAAGATATATCATGGGTAATCACATATGGTAGGTGCACGATTATATAAATAACGAAAACTATATAAAAGAATAGTTTTCATGGATGTGATCTTTTAAAACGTATTACTCATGATTACATCTGTTAAAATGATTCTATATATATGATCCAAAAAGATGGTTAACCAATATCCTCGAAAATTCATAGAGTACCTGAATGCAATTCTTCAATGCCAAAGATTAAATTATACTCCCTGTTTTCAAAATTTAATTTTTTTAGATCATTGTTGACTTTTTGAAAGGCAAATTGAAACATTTTAAAATTCAATATTGATATCATTCACTTGAAATTATAAAATAATAAATCTTATAATTAATAAATATTTTTATGTAGTTTAAAATATTCATTATTAGTCAATACTGAAATTAAATGAATATTTATCTTTGAAAATTCAAAGAGTCAATAATGCTCTTATATTTTGGAGGGTAGGAAGCATCGGTTAAGATTATTCAGCTGGGGCTTACATGATTTGTATTTTAATATTCTCCACAACCTTACGTTCCACCTTAAATATATATGCAAATCGTTCAATCAATAGACCTACTTCGACAACAAAAACACTTAATTTCAACTGTTCTAGAAACACTATGATAGAGAATTTTTTGGTACGAGTGTTCTAAAACATAATACTTTCATTTCGAAACACCAAACTTGACAATCCAAACCTTATTTTTCCTATTATAAAGATATTATTACAACTATGTTTTATTTGTGAGTGAGAGACACCTCCTTAGGTAGGCCTTGGGTCATACCAATGGTTAGGAAAAAATCTAATAGACCACTAGTATTTACTATTTAAAATCATCCTCTAATATATCTAGGATATTTACAAGTATAATTATCACATGAGTAAATCTACAATGCAATTAGAAATCGTAATATGTGCAAGAAAATTCTAGAGAATGATAACTACTGAAGTCCAATAACTGATGACATGGCATATCCCCTTGAAATGTGCATGTTGTGTCACAATGTTTAGAAACAACAGGACCAATTCCAACTATATTTGAAACAAGTTTTTTGAACTATATCTATTGTACCAAATTCTAGATAAACGTATTTTGTACCAACTACGTGGTATGAAGAAACATGCCCCTGCTATACTATGTAGTATGTACCCAAAAAATTGATGTTTTCTGTCTGTTTTCCTTTCTCGTACCCTAGCAATCCATGATCCAGTTTACATATATTAGATCATACAAATGTCTATCTAGAGTGCAAAAGTATTAGGTCTAAGTTCAATGTCAATTGATATTAATTTAATTCAAGCCATGAAGCCACTAGAAAGTACGTGATCTTAGTAGAACTTGAAATATATTAAAGCTTATAAATAGCTATCAGAGAGTACACATCACTTTAATTCAGCTTGCAGTGAACTAACATCACTTCAAAGTTGATTTGTAATAAAATCAGGAAACAAAATTCATGAATTGGGATTTTTTTTTAATTTTATTTTATGAAACCTCATTTTGGGGAGTATAATATAATCTAATAATCGTACACAATCACTATTACAATATCTATAATCAACTAAATCTCACATAAAGGAGAAAACACACTTTAAATAAAGGAAGAACTACCTGAGACCTAGAGGTCACATGGCCTCAGTGTTAACACTAGGTTAAGACCTCATCCGTGAATTGAGATATCTTAAAATACAACATTATAGTGAAACACAAGCAAGGGAATAGAAAACAACTAAACCTCTTGTTAAAGTTGGGTCCATTCTTAAAAAGCTTCTCATTTTAGTCCAAAACACCTAACAACATGGAAAATAAACTCAACACACCCAAGTCTTTTACCTCAAACTGAAAATGAATTCCATATGTAAACGTAGAGCAGAAGAAAACAAGAAATATAATATGTAAAAATCTATTAACCTTGATTGGATAGCGTTTTTGAAACTAATTCTGATTTTTTTTCCCTCTCAAAAACATGAAGACCATGTTTAAATAGTGTTTTTCCTATTTAAAGTTTCATTCATAACAAGCAATATTGTTGAAACATCAAGCTTCAGTCTAAATCAAAACATGATCTTGTCTACAAAATGGCTAAAATAATTTAAAATGCATTGAAAGCTGTTTTAAATTAAGTTCTAGAGGAATTTTAAATATTTATACCGCTAATTTAAATAATAATATCCGAAAATGATTGTCCAAATATGGCAAACAGTCATTATCAATTTCAAATACACAAAACAGAAAAAAAAAGAAAAAAAGAAGAAGGCAAAATAGAAACAAACTTACCCTCTCCCTCTCCCGTTCCTTTCTTTTCTTATCTTTCCCTCTTTATTCAGCAACCAAATAGTTCTTAATACTATTTTATTAGACTAGAGTCAGTAGACATAACACATTCTTCCAGTTCTTCAACTGATCCACCACAATCTTAAGATTATTTTTTTAAAAACAAAATTTAGTCCTTAGAGCATCTCCAGCAGATGGACTATCTGCTGGACTATATTTAGTCCATGTGACATCAGCAGATGTCCTTTAGTCTTCCATCATTCCAGCAGATGGACTATCCCATGGACTATCCCGCAGACTATAATATAAAAAGATTAAAATAATCAATGAATTTAAAAAAACTCCAACGGCTATATTCCAACGGTCATAATATATGATGAAATTTTATTTTTTAAAGTTAATTTAAAATATTTTATAATACAAAATTGAGGTGATTCATTAAATTTTTGAAAACCATAATTTTTGTATTAGCACTGTTTAGGTAATTTATTATTCTCCTATTTTTATTATTTAAAATAAAATTAATTTATATCAATTTTTAATTTAAAAATATTTTAAATTTACTTATTTTCCAAAAGCAGCCTTGATCTCCAAAAGCAGCCTTGATTTTCCAAAAGCAGCCTTGATTTTTAAGAGCCAAACGCAGCCTTCATCTCCTTCTACCCTCCTTCTACCCTTCATCTCCTTCAGCTGCAACATTTTCTTCTTCAACGTTCATGCATTTTCTTCTTCTTCTCTCATTTAAATATATTAAAAATTATAGTCCATCAAATTTAAGTTCCTAGATATAGTCCTTTTGGTTCGCCGGAAAAACCAATGGACTAAATTTAGTCCGCCTGCTGGAGCAAAATCTTCATCCTATACTAAATATAGTCTAGGATTTTTGCCTCTCCGGCCTGCTGGAGATGGCCTTAAAGTCGATCCTACACATTAAACCAAATGCCCCCCAACGAAAAATAATACCATCATTTACACTTGTAATTGAGCTCCATTAGTCAAATATACAGACCATTAATCAATTTCCAGTAAATGCAAATAAATTACACTAACACTATTCAACTATTTGATCTAATACTGCAGATCATATTTCAAAATATAAAAAATAAACTTACTGTTGAGCTCTTCCAGCCATCGGCTGACGCTATCGAAAGTAGTGCGGCGGCTGATATCGTAGACAATGAGCGCACCGACGGCGCCACGGTAGTAGGCGGAGGTGACTGCGCGGAAGCGCTCTTGTCCGGCGGTGTCCCAAATCTGGGCCTTGACTTCTTTTCCGTCAATTTCCATGCTCTGGGTCTGGAATTCAACGCCGATTGTGGCCTTGGAATGCATATTGAACTCGTTTCTGGCGTAGCGGGACAAGAGATTGGATTTGCCCACTGCAGAATCTCCGATTATCACTACTTTGAACAAATACTCCTCACCCTCTTCATCACTTGAATCCATTTGAAGTTTTGCAGACGGGAAGTTTGAATAAGTGGGGAAATGGTTGACGGGTTGGAATGAGATTTAGCAGAAGAAAGAAGGGAGAAATGGGAATTGACAAAATGGGGAAATGGAGGAAGGAGGAGAGACGGGCTGGCAGGGGCCGTGGGAGAGAGACAAGAGGCGTTATTTGTGGGACCATTCTTTGTCATAAATCATAATGGAATGCAACTACACGCCGAAGGTCAATTATTATAATTATAAAAAGAAAAAATGCTTGTTTTTTTTTGTGGGGTATAGTGTAATTACTATAATAGTAATTTTTTATTAAAGATGATTCATAATAAATATTAATTATATTTATTATTTTAATAAATATATTTGAAATTATTAAAATAATAATTTAATGATTTTGATGGAATCTCAATCCGTTATCTTTGATAGCAGATAGGAGAAAAAAAATAATATTACACCAATTCGTTATTTTTAATAATGAGTAGGAGAAAAAATATATTTTAGTACCAAGCAAGTTGTTATTTTTGATAGTGGGTAGAAGAGGGAAAATAAATAAATTTGTACCAAGCCGCTAATTTTGGTAGCCGGTGGGTGAGACAAAAAACAAAAAATAAATTATTTGTATTCAGCCGCTACCTTTGATAACATGTAGGAGAAAAAAATAATACGAAAATTAAACATGCATATGCGCAAGCTAGCTAGCACAAAGTAAAGAAAAATCAAAGTGCGGCTAGCGGATAATATTTTAATTTAACATCGCATGCGCATGCTAGCAATATAATTAAATTGTGGACAATAATACTATTTTATAATTCTTTTTATTTACTACCTTTTGGTTTCAAAATTATTTAAATTAAACACGTATTTAGCAATTAATGCTGGCTGGCTTGTGACAAACAAGCTGACACTATTTAAAAAAAAAATACTAAGTAACTGAAATACTAACTGTGTTTTATTTTTGTTAGTACGTTAATAAAAATAATTGTTAGGATGAATATTTTGCTAAGACTGATCTGGTAAATTTATGATGGGTTAGGTCCAACGGATCGTTAGCTTGACAAATTTTTATGAGGACTTCTAAGTCCAATAGGCTTGGGATAGGTCCCTAACCTATTTGGACTGTGGCTATTTATTATATCTAATCCGAATTAGAATAGGAGTCAGGTTCCTAGATGGTTTAGGAGATTATCTTCCTATTTAAACTATACCACGTTGATGGACAATTCCAAAGGGAATCGGCAAGAGTCAGGTATACACTATAAATACTCAGTCAATGATGGAGGAAAGGGTTACGCACACATGCATATTACTACTATACTAAATACTTGGACCTCCATTGTTGACATTTCTTAAAACCTTCACTAACTCTTACACCGGAGGAGTCCACCAACGGCCCAAGCCGTTGGGACTTTTGTGCAGGTATCCTATCCGGATGGCCAACAGGACAGCCGGATAGAACCAGGCGTCAACATTGGCGCTAGAAGGAGGGCCTAGTACCAAGTGAAATTTCCATCAATCATCATTGACATGGAAACTTCACACTCGCAAAGTCATTCACGGCGACCAACACCCTCCCAGTCTCGCCGAGAGACGACGGCTGACAAAGAACGACGCCTCCAGATAATCCTCGACAAGAAAAAGGCTCTAGATATCCAGCAGAAAGAGTTTGACAAGCAGTACGAGGAATTAACCGAAACAGGGGACAATCTCTCGAGCCAGAGAGGCTCGGCCTCCCGCTCAGACCACCGTGGCAGACGGGAGGACAGATACACGGAACGCCGTAGAGGTGGCCCCCAACCCCAAGAAAAAGGAACTGACCCGCTCCAAGTCGATTTGGACGGCGGATTTGAGGAAGCGAGCCAGATCACCCTCCAAAAGGGATAGGGAGAACAGACGTAGCCACGGGAGCCATACTGGAGAATCCTCACCCAAGAAGGCTTCGGACAAGTACTATGGGTCCAAGAAGGCCCGGTTCTCCCCATTCTCAAAGGATTTGGAGGAAGCCAAAATCGATCGAAGTCGAAAAGTACCCACTTTGGAGATGTACGACGGAACGGGAGACCCGCATGATCACACCTACTCATTTGAGCAAGCCATGCACTTCCATGGTCATGATGCAGTGGCAATGTGTCACCTGTTTCTATCTTCTCTAAAGAAGACGGCTAGAGAATAGGTCACCTCTCTCCCGACCGGATCTATTAAGTCATGGGAAGAGCTACAGGAACAATTTCACACCCGCTTCGGGAGCAATAAAAGACGGGCCAGAATGATGACCTCTCTACTACAAATAAAACAGAAGCCGAATGAGACTCTTCGGCAGTATGTCAAAAGATTTCGGGAGGCTGTGTCTGAAATCAACGGAATCGATCCAAAGCAGGTAATCCAATTTTTAACTATGGGATTAAATGTTGACAAATCCAGCAGGTTGATCGAGGAACTCATCTCGAAAGCCCCAGAAACCCTATCAGAAACTTACGAGAAAGTAGACAAGTTCGTAGAATTGGAAGAGGCTCTCGCCAATCTTCGGGGCTCTTCGAAAAACACAGGTGAGGTTCACCAGAGAAACCCCGAAGACGAAAGCGCCGAGAAGAAATCCAATGGCACCGGCAAAAAGGGTAGTGACCGAAGAGATTCCAGCCGAGATCGACAGCAAAAGAACCATCCCCCGAGGGATAGAGGGGGTGCCGACAAGGATTACACACCCCTGAATACAAACAAAAGTAATATCGTGAAAGCGATAAAAAACGAACCCTTCTACGAAACCCCCCCGAAGATTCGGGTTTTCGTAAGGCAAAAGAACGGGGATAGATATTGCACCTATCATGAAGCAAAAGGGCATGATACCGAGGAATGTTACCAGCTCAAAGATTTCCTAGAAAAACAGATACGGAAGGGTAACCTCGACTATTACGTCGCCGATTCTCGTCAACAATCAGCCTTCGATCGCCTGGAACCACCTCCACCCGCTTCCGAGGTAAGAGGAGTGGTTGATGTCATCTCCGGAGGATCGATCTCCGTTCTGTCTAACCGAAAGAGGAAAGCCTTCGGAAGAGAAGTCCATCAAGTGTCCGGTAAACCCCAAGATATCAAGACCGACCCCATCACTTTCTCCGACGATGATTACCCGTCGGGAATGGTTATTCCGCATCAGGACGCACTGGTCGTCACAACTCAGGTCGGCACTATGGATATGAAGAGGATGTTTGTTGATAATGGGAGTTCAGTCGATGTACTCTATAGCCGAGCATACAATCGACTGGACTTGGGGGGAAGGAAGCTGGAAATCTGCAATGAGTCCCCCTTATATGGCTTCGGGAATAACCCGGTCCGTATAGCAGGGACGATCGAATTGCCTTTGATTTTCGGGACTGCCCCAAAGCAAGCTTCCATCATGGTCCGTTTCTATGTAGTCCAGGTGGAAAGTAACTACAACGCCATCTTGGGAAGAACGACTCTGTCAGCATTGAAAGCCGTTACCTCTATCCCACATTTAAAAATAAAATTTCCAACAAAAAATGGGATCAAGGAATCAGTCGGCGACCAAGATCTTTCCCGAAGATGCTACCTGCAGACCATTCAGACGTCCCCTATCATCGACAACAAACAGAAAGCCACCATGAAAATTGAGCTCGAACCTTTCACTGAGGGATACACTGAACCAATTGCAACACCTGCCGAAGATACGGTCCAGGTTCCGTTATTTCAAGAAGATGACGAGAGAACGGTACAGATTGGGACAGGCCTTCAGGAAAAAACCAGAGCACGGTTGGTGGCTCTTTTACAACAATACTCGGATATCTTTGCTTGGGTCCCAACCGATATGCCAAGCATTGATAAGACTGTGGCTGTGCACCAGCTGAGTGTAAAGCCGAACTCAAAACCTGTTAAGCAAAAGCGAAGGAACATAGCTCCCGAAAGACAACAAGTAATTGATGATGAAATCGATAAACTTCTGGCTGCTGACTTCATCTTTGAAATCAATTATCCAGAATGGCTCGTGAATGTGGTACTAGTTAAAAAGCATAATGGGAAGTGGAGGATGTGCATGGATTATACAGATCTGAATAAAGCGTGCCCGAAAGATTATTACCCTCTCCCGAATATCGATCAACTAATTGATTCCACATCGGGTCACACTGTAATGAGCTTCCTGGATGCTTTCTCGGGATACAATCAAATTGCTATGCATGAAAGCGACATCCCTAAGACATCCTTTATCACCCACCGAGCCATCTACGCGTACAAAGTGATGTCCTTCGAATTAATCAATGCGGGGGCTACTTATCAGAGAATGATGAACAAAGTGTTCAGCAGCCAGATCGGGAGAAATATGGAAGTCTATGTTGATGACATGATTGTCCGAAGTATGAAGGAAGAAGACCATCTAGCCTACCTGAAGGAATGCTTCGAGAACGTTAGGTCGAACAACATGAGACTAAACCCGACTAAATGCACATTTGGCCTCGGGTCAGGCAAATTTTTGGGATATATGGTTAGCCGAAGAGGGATAGAGGCAAATCCCGAAAAGATATTGGCTATCCTTGAAATGCAATCACCGAAAAATTTTAAAGAGGTTCAACGGTTAACGGGGAGGTTGGCAGCTCTTCGACGGTTTGTGGCACGCCTAGCCGAGAAGTGTCTACCTTTCTTCGATACTCTGAAGGGGGCCCAAAATCAGAAGACATTTCTATGGACCGAAGACTGCCAAGAGGCCTTTGAACAAATTAAAAGATATATCTCTTCTCCTCCAATACTGAGTAAAGCGCTCCCCGAAGAGAATCTACAATTATACTTATCTGCCACTTCTTGGGCTATTGGGTCGGCTCTGATAAGAGAGGACTCACAGGGACAAAAACCTGTCTACTACGTAAGCCACGCTCTTCGAGATGCTGAAACAAGATACCCAAATCTAGAAAAATTGGCTTACGCGTTGGTTATCTCCAGTCGGAAACTCCGACATTACTTCCAAGGACGAACTATCCTCGTCTTCACAGACCAGCCACTTCGGAAAATCCTTTATAGGCCTGAGTCGTCGGGAAGGCTTGCAGCATGGGCCATCGAGCTGAACCAGTTTAATATAGAATTTCGTCATCGGACAGCAATCAAAGCACAAGCACTCATTGACTTTATCATTGAATGTTCATTCCGTGATGATCTAGAGGACAAAGAACCCGACTGTGATAAGTTGACATCAACCCTCGAAGACACTGTATGGACTCTGTTCGTAGATGGATCCGCTACTGGGACGAAGAGTGGGGCTGGCGTCATCCTCACTTCTCCCGAAGGTTTCAAAATACAACAATCTATACGATTTGGGTTCATAGCGACTAATAACATTGCCGAATATGAAGCACTGGTGGCAGGGCTAAAGCTGGCCCGTAGCCTGGAGGTAAAGAACGTGGCAGTATACAGCGACTCCCAACTAGTGGTGAAACAAGTGTTGGGAGAATATAAGGCAAAAGAAGTTCATTTACATGCCTATCTCTAATTAGTTCGGTCATTGTTGACATTTTTCCCGAAATACCAGATCATAGGAGTAGTAAGATCGGAAAATACAATGGCCGATGCCCTTTTCAAGTTGGCAACCACCAATCAAGGGGAACTAGACGGAGCAGTATATTTAGAAAATCTTCAGCATCCGAGCACCCTGGTTCAGACAGTAATGGATATTGAACAGACGGATTCTTGGATGACCCCGATCATACAATTCCTTCTGACCGGTGAATTGCCTGAAGACAAGTCTATGGCCCGAAGGATAAGGTACAAATCCACCAAGTATTGTATTATGAATGATCAGCTATACCGAAGATCTTATTCATCCCCACTGCTTCGGTGCCTCGACCCAAGGGAATCTAATTACACTCTCCGAGAAGTCCATGAAGGTATATGCGGGGACCATGTGGGAGCAAAGGCACTTGCCCATAAAATTTTACGACAAGGATATTTTTGGCCGACCATGCTCGAGGATGCCAAAGACTTCGTCAAAAAATGTCGCAAGTGTCAAATCTTTGCATCTGTCCCACATCAACCTCCCGAAGATCTTTCTCCGATACTTTCTCCAATACCTTTTGCGGTCTGGGGAATAGACATCTTAGGCCCGCTCCCACAAGGTAAGGGATAGGTCAAATTTGTGGTCGTTGCTATTGATTACTTCACTAAATGGGTAGAAGCTAAGCCATTCGCCAAAATCACTGAACACACATGTCTCCAGTTCTTCAAAGAGCAGGTAGTCTACCGGTTCGGGATTCCGATGATTCTGGTCTCGGATAACGGCCTTCAGTTTGTCGGCAAAATATTCGAAGGATTCTTAATCGAGCTTAATATCCAACATCGTCGGACTTCGGTAGCCCACCCGCAGGCTAATGGCCAGGTAGAAGTTACCAACAGGACACTTCTCCACGGCATAAAGAGAAGATTGGATGATGCGAAAGGATCATGGCCCGAAGAACTTTTACATGTTCTCTGGGCCTACAGAACACTCCTCGAACTACCACGGGGGAAACACCCTTTAAGCTAGCTTATGGCTCCGAAGCCCTGATACCCATTGAGATCGGGATACCTTCATCCCGAGTCCTTAACTTCGACGAAATTCTCAATAGCGAAGGACTTCGACAGAACCTCGACTTATTAGAAGAAGAGCGTGACGTGGTGGTCCTCAGGCTTGCTACATATCAGCAGCGAACTGCCCGACACTTCAACAAAAATGTGAAGAGCAGAACATTCCAAATAGGTGACCTAGTCCTTCGGCAAGCCGAGGCATCTACACCTCGAGAAACTGGGAAATTGATGCCTACATGGGAAGGTCCGTACCTGGTAATTGAAGTCTTACGAGCCGGGACTTACAAGCTTCAGGGCATGAATGGAAAGAATGTTCCAAATACTTGGCATGCCGTTCGGCTTCGTAGGTATTATCAGTAGTTGGGTTACTTTGGATTTGTACTTAGTCAAATTTTGAGGCTGCATTTTAGCCGATAGGATTATCTTTTTCGATATTAATGAGAATATTTTTTACATCGTATTTCTGTATTTCTGTTTTGATACACACTTTCAAATTTATCTTCTAGCCTTATCGAGTCTTCACCCGATCAGGCTAGAGGGGGTAACGCAGTATAAGTAAACAGTTATACATGCAGACGATAAAATATAACTCATGAGAAAAGGGTAATTGTTAGGGTTTCGACACAGTGAAAGCAGCGGAATTTAAAATATTTTTTTTCGAAACCCTAAGACAGGATCCAAGCGAAAACAGATTAATCAGAGGTTTAGATTATTTTACCGATTATCTGAGATGGACAGGAGACGATTGAATTCTAGAACAGCTTCGAATCTTCAACGCAATTCAGCGACTGCGTCTCTACGGTATCCACACGAACACTCCGCGAATCGTCCCATGATCTGCAGCAAAAGGAACCGCGGTACTAGCCACCAAGATCAGGATTTCCCAATTATTTTTCTCTCTAGCCTCTTTCTGAAAGCGGCTAGGGTTTTAGTTTTTCCTTACGTGACTTTTAGACTACTGATATATCATATATATAGTAGTTAATAAGAATTAACTAAAAGCTAAAATAAATAGAAAAATAAAATCCAAATTTATATATATTATATTTTAATTAAGTCTTACTTAATTAATATACATATATACAAATTATCCTATTAATTTAAATTCGTAATTTTTAAATACTATCAATCATATTGACATATTTAAAATACTTACAATTTAAATTAATTTCTTTTTAATTACGTTCTAAGTGTGTGACCCTATAGGTTATTATTATGTTGGCAATAATTTTAAAATCATATTATAAAATTATAAACAGTAAGCGACATCTAGTAATGCCTCACTGCTACCCAAATAATAATAAGATCTGTAACAGCCCGAAATCCCCACCTTATTTAATTATCCGATTTTCTCTGGATAACACAAATATTAACTTTAAAACCATATTAACTGGGATCTCGTGCGTTAAACTTAACCTTTAATCTTTAACACCAATCTGTTGACCTTAAATTTGGTCCATATTTTTTTTTTCTCTTTAAAACAAAACTTTATTTGATTTATAATCCTTACCTATCTCAAGATCATAACGTTTACTTGCTCTTCATTATAACTTAGGTCAACCATTAAGAATTTGCGACCTATTATAAACATACATATATATTAACTATTTTCATAACTTGGAAATACATTTCGCCATGGTTCCGTCTATATATGGCTCTAATTGTGTACCTGTTCTGTACCTGCTCCTGTGCACGTATACCTGCTTTCGTACATTCATTCATTCTGTCTATCCAAATATACATTCTGCATCCACATGTCTATCCATACCTATGAGTTTATTACATTTAAAACTCAACAATTAAATAATACATCTACTATATCATTTGCGTCTTCTCGCTGGATTATACATACCTACATACATACATACAATTCAACCTTTATGGATCTACAATCATATACACATTTCATATATCAAATTCCTCACGTTTATCTATGCATTCAAGCATTCCTTTTACCTTAGCTGCACCGGAACCTCCGGCCTTCTTGTATTTTACCTGAAACGTTAGTTATAGCAAGAATGAGCATAAAGCTCAGCAAGTAATTCAGTTAACATCTTTCATGCTCACAATTTATATTATGCGTCATGTGTCACTTACTTTACCATGTTGGGCTCAAATATCACGTATTGCATTTAACAGTTAGATCACGTTGTGGCACGGAGTGCCCATTTCAACTATCACATAATTCACGTAGTTCAATTAGTACTTTTAGATCTGAAAAACTTGCCTGTACGCCTTTGTTTTACTTAACTTGTACTTCCTCAATCATCCTTCGTTATCCGTCTTATCGGCTTGCTCGTTTCGAACTCTGTCTGACAACATATAGCTTATATGTCATTATAAGATCATAAACTTATATAACTTATCAAACTAATTCCATAAATACATGATCATCCGTCTTTAACCATTTCACATTTGATATATTACACCTTATGTAGGTTTATAATACACCCTAACTTGCTTCCGACCTTTTTCATAACTTATAACATGTTTTGGCTTAGCTTTAGGCATGTTATAATATACCACTTGTCATTTGATTATAACTTAACACCCTTTAATTTAACCATTATTATTACTTTTAGGGTTTACATAACTCATTTCTATCATTCCATATCAAAATATAGCTTTTTGGAAGCTTAAAAAAATTTCAAATGAACAGTAACTCCGCCCCGGCGCCTCCAGAGCTCGCTGTCCGCGAAAAGCTCTCGGCCATGAACAGTAAATGGCGCCGAGGCGCCATTTTTAGTACAAAATATGGCGCCGGGGCGCCATGTTCAATTCTGAAAATCTGATTTTTTTCACTACCTTTGCCGATTTTTAATTTCTTCATCTTAACTCCAATTGAGCTGAAATTTGGACCACGTATAGACCTCACTACCTAGTATTTTACAAAAATACTACTTGCCACATTTGGCTTCTTAAAAGTAGAGATACACTAGCCCCTAGGAGGGCTGTTCAGAACTTTTCCAGACTTAGCCAAATTTTCAGATTTTTAAAACTTCACTTGTGCAACCTTGTGATTTTTGGCCATAGGTCTCCAACTTCAATTCCAACACCCAACCTAGTTCACATAGCTTATATATGACATGTTCCAACTTTCAAAACGATAAAACTTCGCACGAGGCGATATTTGTCCGTTAAAATCCGTTTCAAGTCGAAACGATCGATTTCGATCGTTCGAATCGCCTTTTCGTTCAAACTTGAATCCGTTAACTTCCAAAATAACCTAGACACGTGTCTTAACATGAAAACAAGTCATGTGACTTCATTTTGCCTTTAATTACCCAAAATTGCCAAAAATCACCTTTAATCCGAATTTTCCTTAACTTTTCAAAACTTTCAAATTTCGAACTTAAACACTACTTGACATCTAAATCTCCATACACCACATGGGTTATCACCAACACATTTTAGGACTATGCAAGTCCATATAACTTCTAACTGCATATTCTAATGCACTTTACAGATTATTACGTAGTCTACACACAAAGTATAGCCTAATATTGTATTTTCCTTTACAAAAACATACTTTCAACCTTTCATGATTCTTTTAGGCTATCTAGCATGAAATTTATGCATACATCTTACATGTTCAACCTTCTTAGTTAGGTTCTTATCACATCTAGCAACACATAACATATAATCCTTCATGAATCATAGCTTAATACTATACTTTTCTTAACAAAACATGCTTACCTTCCATTTATGAATCTTTAAAGCCATTTACTACAAAATTTCTCATACTTCTCTCATGATCATCCTTTCTAACTAAGGTTTCATCAAAACCATGCACATATAACACATGATTCTCCATAATCCATGCATTTTAGCTTGAAAAATACAAGAATAGTACACCACCTTTGATCTAACAACCTTGAGCTTAGGGTTTCATAACACAACTCACATATAAAACACATAACTCATATAATCTTTACATCTAGACATTAATCCATACATGGCTACTCTTATTCTTGAATTTGAACACTTAAATGCTAAGTTTTCAAGGTTAGAACTTTATATACCTTCTTTGAGTTGTCTTCCTTCTTGCTTTGAACCTTCTAAAGGTTAATCACCTCACTTTGATAGTTTTGTATGCTTCTTTTGAATAATTTCCAGCAATTCTCTTGCACTCTTGGCAAACCCTAGCTTCTCCCTTTTCTTTCTCTCTTGTAAGCTCTCTTATTAGACACTTACTGAAAACTTTCGAATGAAAAAGAAATGACCAAGCTAGCTTAATATATACAAATTATATACATATGTAAGTTGGTCAAATTCCTCCAACAACTAACTCATATTTGGTTAGCTTAACTTTGCATGGTTAGGGATATTAAGGACATTACACTTTACAAAATAAGGGCTTAATGGTCATTACATCACTCTAGGACACATATGTTATTTTTCAACTTGTCAAGGACATCCTTGTCTTTATGCACAAATTCTAGGAAATTTAATCCAATAAAATCATAACTTATTCATTTTTAATCCAATTTAAGTCATTTTCGGTCCAAATTCGTTTTCATAACCTTGAACTTTATTCTAGCATCAATTTATCCACAATTGGTTCGTCCCATATCACTTGTCATACTTTGAACATTAAATTTCCTTCATTAATAATAATAATTCATAACCTTTGTCAATTTGTATAATATCTATCCTTAATTATCTACGAACCCTTTTCGGTTCCTAATTCAATCTATTCCACTTTCCGATATCTCAATTAGTCATCATACTCACTTTTTCCATAAAACGCTTCCTCAAGAAGCGAACCTCGACCGGATTACCAAAATCCATCACCATTAATCATTTTTCGCACCTTTGATCATTTTACGATCTTTACGTCTTTAACCTTATTTTCATAACACACCTAACACTAATTCTCAACATACAGACCATCTACGTCCCTTCTACTCACATTTGAGCATATTACCTTTTTATCTTTACATATCATAACACGACTATCTTACTTCAATCATCTAAAATAAATTCCTCATTTCCCTTTCTCCCAACATTACTTCACTCTTTCTTTATCCAATAAATACATACCTATTCATGCATATTCATGTACCCAAGCTATCACCTTCTGACACAACAGTGTCCTATACTATCTTCTTTCAAATTGCCTTAATGTAGGCATTACAATCAATTATTCATCTTAAATTCCTTATAACTTCAACACATTAAAAATCATCAATCTTATTATCTCATTAAATCTCTATCTTGAATCCTTCTTTTTCTATCTTACCAAATATACATATATACATACATTCAACCTACCACATAGGTCATATATAACACATTGATCAAATAATAATTCTTATTTAATCTCTCCTTATTACTTTATGTCCTTTATAATTAGGTTTTAGCTGCTAACCTTTACATAATTAATCATGATCCTTATTTAGAATTTCTGTAAAATCCTGGGGCGTTACAAGATCGGTAATTCGATACAACCTTTTCGTGACCAATGTTTCAATGTAATTTAATCCTTTTAACCTTATATCCTAGATTAAACTCGAGGCATGGAATGTGTCATACTCTTCATAATTTAATCTGAGTTTTCTTGATCAATGAGTAGACTATATGAAACAAATAAATATTTGAGCATGGCCATGCATTTCATAGTCCTACTCAATCAAGAGGCCTATGGATATCACCCCTAATATATAGGAGGGTTAAATTCCATCTAGATCACTCATATTCCTCACACGATTCATGATGTACCCAATAATCACCTTTATTGTCCACCCTATTAAAGGTGACATTTGATGATATCAAAGTACACAAATTTTCGTGTAATAATATAATGACTTCAGGTCGGAGGATCATTACATCATTGTCACTATAAGAATTTCTTATGACACTTTGCATAATGCTCCATGTAGAATTCTCATGGTGGGTCAGTCCAGTACATTGTTCTCTAACATGTACCTATGCATTGACTCAAATATCTCGTATATTTATGACCAATGAGATTTGGCCATCAGTCAATCCACATACTAGTCTCAATGCATCATTGTTGTCCCATTAACAATGATACTCGACTATGGACATTTAAGAGCAATGATACTAATTATAATTATATAATCTCATGTTCAAATCACATACTTAAAATTATATAATTCGTATCATTATTCTAAGGGCTTTTATTATGTTAACATTTATATAACGCAGTAAATGAAATCATAATAAAATAATCAATTTATTCAATCAAATATAATATCAAAAAATGTTAAGCAATTACATCAAATAATTAGCCTCTAGGGCATAAACTCTAACAGTAATAAAATAAACGATGAAGGTAAATCATTCAATTACAAGCAAAGTCCCAAAGCAAAAGTTGGAACTAACAAAGTCTTACAAAAAAAAAAATGAATGATGATGACAAGTCTTTCACAGAAGAAATCAGTCTTCGGGAAATACAATCCCTAGCTGATCGGGATCGTGACCCTTTCCCCTGGCAAGCTCCCGAGCATACTCAAATCCATCGCTGAACTCGTTCACGATGGAGGCATAGATGTCCGTTTGAAAATCATCCGAAGCTTTATATTCCTCTATTACTTTTTGACGAAGCTCCGGAGTTAGGACACTCGGGGAGGCATCGACCCTTTCAACCAATCAGCCTCTTTCGATGCCCAAACTTCGACGATCTGCTCAATATTGTCCTTCAGATTTTTCATCCGATCTGTTTGAAGGTTGAGGAGGTCTCTTGATTGATCAAGTTGCTCTTGTTGGGATCGGACCTGGAACTCGAGCTCTTGACGGATCTTCTCGAATTGGGTCTTATCCGCCTCGGCTTGTTCGAGGACTTGCCTCATATGCTTCTCAGCATCCAGTATTTGAGATTCGAGTCGACTAATTTCCTTTTCTTTTTCGACCCTAATCTTCCGAGCTCCCTCATAATCATTCTTCATAATGCGGAAGGCGTCGTGTTGGTGAATCAGTTGCTCTCGAATCTTTTGGTGATTTCTCACCACTTCAGCACGCTCCCTCTCGAGCACTTTCTGCTCATCAGACACCTTCAGGAGAATTGCGTTTCCCTAACAAAGTGGTGGTTAACCGATGATGAATAAGTGAGAGTTTTAGTCAATATTCAACAAGTAAAATCACAAGCAGACATTTACCTTTGCATGAAAGGAGAACAACATCTCCATTAGTGTGTTTAGATCGGCTCCCTCGGTATCAGCGGCAGCGAATGGAATCATCGAGGATCCCAAGGCGTTGGTGTTCGGTACCTCCTCGGTCCTTGTACCTTCGGTACTTACAGGAGGGTCAGCAGGACCGTCTCTTTTGTTCGAAGGCTTTGCACCTTCGGCAATTTCTTTTTCCTCAGCTTGGGGAGGAGGAACGGTTGACTCCTCCGGCTGTTTGAGGACGTCCAGCTCGGCGGAAAGATCGGTTGGGGCCTTGGGAGGGAGTGGAACCTGTTCGGTTCTTGCCTCCAGGGAGGATTTCAGTACTAGTCTTCTCCTCTTAATCTTTGGTCTGCAAGACCCTGAATCCTCAGCAGCAGACGCTTCCCCTCCCATTGGTTTGGCGATATCATCCCTTCCGGGAGCTCCCGGGGCAACTTCGGGAGCGACAGCAACTTGGGTCGGGTCTTTTGGTTTTGCGACCCTCAAACTGCGGCTCGCCTTCAGCTTTTCAGCAGCACTTAGTTTACCCCTTGGAGCCCCGGCCGCTTCGAGGACGGCCTCGTTGTTGGGATGCTTTCCTTGATCGGCCACTGCAACATAGTCAGAACAGAGAAATGAGTATCTTGAACATAGTCAGAATAAAAGAAACAAGTTAGACGGAAGACTTACGACCGAATGAATACAACCAATCTTGATCATTGAGGAGATCCCGGTTCCACTTCATAGATGGTCTCTTGGAATACAAGACCTCGAACTCCTCCGACCGTTTTTGGGTGATCTTCTTCGGATTCAGCTGGTCTTTGTTCGGGTCAGCCCAAGGTCCGACCATCTCAGTGTCCGGTCCCTTAATGAAGAACCAGTCCCCGTGCCATCCCTTATTACTGGAGGGAGTGTCCATTAGGGTATCTCGTCCAGGATTCTTTGTTACTTGATAGAAGCCCTTTTCCTTATTATTGGTGATGGAAAAGAACTGAAAGAAGAAGTCTAAGGCTGGGAGGATCGACTCGGAGGCACAGAAGGCAATAAAGCTATTTATATGAATGAAAGAATTGGGGAATAACTGGTTCAAGCTGAGCCCCGTCGTGTGTAATAATTCAAGAACGAATGGGCGAAGTGGGAATCAGACCCCGTATATCATAATCTGGCGATGGATCGGAATCCATCCCCCCTCTAGCTGATAATACATCCTCTCACCAGCCACGGGTCTCTTAATTTCATACGTTTCAGGAATATAAAATTCTGTATGGGCTAAATCGAAGTGGTGGTTACGGATGGAAGAGGGGGTGTTCGCCACTCTGTATAGGAGAGTGAAGTATTTACTCCTATTGTATTCTTCTACGTCCCTTATCCTCTCAATAATTACTGGCTTCCACGGTTGACCCTCCGGGATCCCTGTTTCGGCGACCGTGACCTCGTCTTCAACCCGGGAAGACGAAGTCTGTGCTCTCGTGTCTTGTGTACTTTTAACCATTGTGAAAATATGGGAATAGAGTGTGAAGAACTTACTTGATGCAGAAATGAGACTGATGGAACGGTGGGCAGGTAGGAGCAGAACTGGAACAAAGCAATCGAAATGAGGGATGTGAGTCTTTTTCTCTCAGACGTCTTTTCTTTAGAGTTAACTGCTTCCAGTAGAAACGGCGATTGTTCGACTTCCCTTATCTTATATGCCGTGTTTAACGGTCTGGATGCAATTGATCTAACGGATGGGGTGTCTTATCAGGGTTTTACAGTGGCGTAATAAATGTCCATTCCCGCGTGCTCGAGTCCAGCTGTCTTGGCACTATTTCGAAATTCAAACGGACGGAAACTGAAACGGTAGGGTAGATTATTGGGCTGAGCACGGTGGGCTTAACAAAGATTTGGGCCTGGTTATTGCGTTTGACCCAACGTTTGAAATTTCATTCATAAGGGCCCAGGGTCGCTTTGCAATAACTTTTCCCATCGGTCTGAGGCCTCCGGGCTCGCGATGGAGCTCTCCCATCGGTTTTAACGCCTCCGGGTTTCCGAGGTAGTTTTCCCATCGGTCTGATGCCTCCGGGCTCCCGATGGAGCTTTTCCTCCTCTGTTACTTTGCCCCAGAATTCCTATAACGTTCAAGAAGGGTCTGCCTTCGGTTTGATATCTTCTGTGTTCTTACACTTGGATTCCCGAAGAGTTAATTTCCTTCCGGATCTGATCCTTTATATATATTTTTTTGGGAGTTATTTATTCTACTCCCCCAGCACATTTATGTACCGAGGGAGTGAGGGGCAATGTTAGGATGAATATTTTGCTAAGACTGGTCTGGTAAATTTATGATAGGCTAGGCCCAACGGACCGTTAGCTTGACAAATTCTTATGAGGACTTCTAAGTCCAATAGGCTTGGGATAAGTCCCTAACCTATCTGGACTGTGGCTATTTACTATATCTAATCCGAATTAGAATAGGAGTCAGGTTCCTAGATGGTCTAGGAGATTACCTTCCTATTCAAACTATACCACGTTGATGGACAATTCCAAAGGGAATCGGCAAGAGTCAGGTATACACTATAAATACCCAGTCAATGATGGAGGAAAGGGTTACGCACACATGCACATTACTACTATACTAAATACTTGGACCTCCATTGTTGACATTTCTTAAAACCTTCACTAACTCTTACACCGGAGGAGTCCACCAACGGCCCAAGCCGTTGGGACTTTTGTGCAAGTATCCTATCCGGACGGCCAACAGGACAGCCGGACAGAACCAGGCGTCAACAATAATCAAACTTAAATTTTAGTATAACGTGAAATACTACATTGATTATCATTATTAAAAGTTAAAGTTTGATATAAAAATTTGTATTAAGTTTTATTTTTTAATAATAAACATTAATATAATATTTTATATTATATTCAGATGTTGTGTATTTATATTTATTCACAAAATAAAAATAAAAATCTATATGTGTGTGTGTGTGTATATATATATATATATATATATATATATATATATATATATATATATATATATATATATATGAGTAGTTAAGGACTACGTTATTCTCATTGTATGAATGGATCTCAAATGATTTGGTAATGTGTGGGAGGCTTGAAATGATACTTGCTACAAGACCTTGTCTCCCCAAGCCCTCAAGTGACTTACCCCGGTGGTGGACTAAATGAAAAAGGATAATTTTATATATATTAGAATCACAAATTATAATTAAATATTATATATATTTTAACTATTAAATAATAGAATTTAACTTAGATTTTTATATCAGATCTGATTTTTTACTGATTAAAATCAAAATATTATGTTTGATATTATGCACTTATACTTATTCAATACAAATGCATTATGAACTAAACATACAATAATGCATATTTTTCTTTTATTGTGTACTTTCTCTTTATTTTATTACAAGTTATTTTTTATTTATTTTTTGTGAAACTCGTATTTTTTATCCATTGAAGATCAGATTTACTTTTATTGTATTAGACATATTTTATGTTAGTTATGTATTTCTTTTGTACTTATCCCTCCGGTGGAACCTTAAAAAAATATGTATTGTAAATTTATGTATGAACTTTTTTATTGTCTTGGATAAATATTAATTGTATATCTTTTAATGAAATTTGTAATATAATATGTTACTTTTATAATTTTATGAATTCCATGTGTCGATCTAATTCGTATTTATAATTTGACATTTTTTTGCAAGAAATAGCATGACACAAAAAAGTAGTATATACATTGATTATCCATTAAATCACCTTCTACTTACCAAAATAAAATTATGCGTAAGTTGGCAAATGAGTTGGGCCGGTTCAAACGAGTTGGTCTATAGTTGGGTCGGGCCAAATATGAATCGGACTAAAATGGTTTAGTTTTTTTTTAATTGAAAAACAAGGTGTCCATAATCTAAATTAAGCTAGGCCGGATATGGACCGTTGTTTTTTACACACTACAACACCAATTTTTTATGAATTCAAAATCCATGAAGATGGAACATTAATACCACAAGAATCAAGAATAAAGAACAATTCACGCATTTTGGGTAGTTTTACTAAATATAAGCATTTTTCTCAAAAGCTTTGGATGCAGCAGAGGGGCTTGTCTTACTTGCATCATGATTGTGTTCCTCCAGTTGTTCTTAGGGATGTTAAATCCAATAATATATTGTTGGATGTGGAGAATTTGGGGCAAGAATTGCTGATTTTGGTGTTGCTAAATTCATTAAAGCCGTCAACAAGGGGGCCAGAATCCGTGTCTGTTGTTGCTGGTTTTTGTGGTTTACATTGCACCAGGTATGTCACCTTGGTTTAGCCATGTTGAACTTATTGAATAGCTCATTAAAGTGTTAGGATTAGCTTGAATCAATATTTAACTGCAAGGCATCATGCAATTAATTTGTGTATTTAAATAGGTATCTCCAGTGAGTTAGTAGTTGTGAATTACAAATTCTTGTCTTCATTTTCTTTTAAAACACGGTCTAGAGTTGTATTAGTTAAAAAAAATTAATTTTTTGAGCGGGATAAGTCAAAATAATCCAAATTTTCATAAATTATAAAAACAAAAAATTAATATTTTTACAGAATTTTTAATATTTTTATATAAAAAATGTCGCTATAGATTTATAACGACGATTTTAAATAAAGTTTAAAATTTAATTTTTAGCGGACGAAAAAAATGCACTTGGTGGAAGAGAGTAGTTGTCCATCCCAAGTCACAATATGAGCACCTCAAACAACAAAGTTGGTAAAGGGACGTGTGGACATGAGGACTACACATCGCAGGCTGATCCAAACTCCTCAGAATATCCCCCGAACCCACAATCTTCAGTCAATCCAACTCTTCAAGCTTCCAACTTAACTTCTCGCAGTTCTACTCTCCATCATCCAAACAATGCCTATCTTTACAGCATCTCTAATGGGATCAGCTTCAAGCCTTACTTTTCTCTCCCACCTCTCCGATAACTCCTCTTCTCTCTCTCCTCTCACACACACACCTTCCAATTTCTGCCGGAATTCTATTCCACTCAAAAGAACCTCAATTTGCACCCCCAAAGTTTCTGTCGAGCAGGCTGCCGGAGCTGCGGAGGACTCTTCTGTCGATGTTCGACCATCTCGGGTGTGTTTTCTTTCCCCTTTATTCTCTTTTTGGCATTTTGGAAGTTCAGTTTGTAGCGATGGTTAAATTTGTTGAGGTTGAAGAATTCAGCTAAGCACCCATTTGGCCCATTTGGTGGAATTGATTCTTAGTGGTTGTATTGGTTCCTTTTATATCAAAGAAATTTAACTTTTAAGTCACATTTTTTAGTGCAGTTTCTTTAATGGATAAAGGCAGAGAATTTGATGGTTTTATATATTTAACATTGCTCTTCAACATTGAGTAGCGATTGAGCTCAAGTTAAATACTGAATAGGTGAATAGTTCTTCAGAATTGACGGATTAGGAGCTTGTGTCCTAAATTTAATTGAATTTTGAATGTGACTAATGATAATGATATAGTTAAGACTTCCTAAAAGTTTTAGGTCTAAATGGGATTTTTTTTTGAGAAACTAAATGTATAAAGAGTAAGTTCATGAATTATGTAGGGATAACCTCTTCGTTAGTCCCAAACTATAACTGTTTTTCACTGTTAGTGCCGCAATTAATTTTTTCCATGTTAGTCTCCAAAATATAGCTGCTTTTCACGTAGTTGTTTTTCAGGTTTAGTTCTCAATCTATTTTTTTTTTTCATAGCTAGTCCCCTTCAATTGCTCTGTTTTTATAAGGTGAACTGTAGTTGTTTTTCAGGTTTAGGTCCTCAATCTATAGTATTTTTTTCAAATCTATTCCCTTTTAAGTTTTAATTGCTTTGTTTTTGTAAGGTGTACTGAGATTGCAGGAATTATAAAGTCTGAGGATGAAATACGCAAAAAATAGTTAGGGGAGTGAAAATCTGCTATAGTTGGAAGACTAATGAATAGATTATCCCCATTATTTATTAACTGTAATAATTTGTATGAGGAACTTCGTCAATATTTGTGATGCATCATGCTAATCTCAAATGTATTCAACATAGTATAGAGGTATGAAGCTCACATAGAATATCTTTTCGTTCATGATTTACTGGCATTTGCATCACTTTGGTATTTCTGATTGTGCTCCAATCATTCACATTGACTATCTCAGACCCACTAAAATGGGATATTTTCCCAAATTCAGTATTTTCTTTGTTCCCCATATACTTGCATATTCCTGATACGTGATGGGGACTTTCGCTCCCATATTTTCTTGCAAAAGAGTGAAATGACAAAGTAAAACTGTTAAGGAGTTTTTAGTCTTTTTACTTTTGACCATTGCTGTTTCCTTGTTATTAGAATTTCTTTCACCTTTCCTCTGTAGTGTTTATATTGACCTTTGTGCTGAAAAAGAAAAGCATGCATTTATGATACAGAAAATAAAGTAATAGCCCAAGTCAACTTATATTCTTGAGTGAAGAAGAGCGCAAAAGAAAAGAACAACAGAATAAGGCATCATAGCATTTTACATGGTTCACAGATGTAATGAAGTGGAAAATTGATTTTGATCGCTTTGTTGCAATCATTCAACTAACATACTTCACAAAAGAGTATTGAAGGACAGTGTTTCAAAAAGACATATATACAGAAAATTAACACAGTATATGCTTGTGTGTGGGTATCACCTTTTGACGATTGACTCACGTCCATGGGGTCCAAATCTTGTGTCAGTAATAATCTTTCTACGTTGTGCTCAATCTTCCCATTCTCTTCTAATCTTCTTTGAGTATTATCTCATCATTGAGGTCTGAAAATAGGTTACTAGAGTCTTCCTTTTGGCTACATGTTCACCACTTGGTTCTTGGAGATTCTCTTAGAGCTAAATAGTTTTCTATTGGAGAAACAAGAATTCTCCTGAAGAATTTTCCTGGTGAATTACACATATGTGAAGCATATCTAGTAACTACTAGTTATGCGACAGTCTCATGTCATTACTCCACTATGAAGATATGGGCTCTTAAACTTTAAATAAGGTTAGGATCCATGCCTCTAATAGGTCTGAGCCCAAACCCGCCTGAGTCGGATAGTAACAAGTAGAAAAATAATCAAATTACTTTAATTAAATTAAGTGCAACTGCAACTTGGTATGTCATTTGATACTTCGCTTCTGCAAAGAAGTAGGTATCTGCTGATTGGAAGGTAGCAAGGACTTATAGTGAAAAGGGACTCATTTATGAAGGCAGGATTGAAAATTTCAATGGTGGTGGTTTGCTGGTGCGTTTTCATTCTCTTGTGGGTTTTCTTCCCTTCCCGCAGTTGAGCCCATCCCATTTGTGTAAAGGTACTAATTTTTCTAGCTTACACCATGTTTCTTCAAGTTCTATTTTTTATAGTAGTTTTCCTATTACAAGAATTTTGCGAATGTCATATATCTCAAGGTAAATGTTGTGTTCTAAGAAACAATTGGACAAGAAGAGAAAAAACTTCAAATCCATTTATAGTACTATATCATATACAGACTTTATTTACACATAATCATTATTAGCACTTAAACCTTATAATAAATACATCTCTGTGAAACTAGTGCATGAATTAAATTTTTTATGACAATACTAGATCTAATTTGTTGTTTTCATCAGATATTGTGGTATAGGAAAGCCATAGCAAACTAATAATATAATTGATTTTGGTACTAAATTTTGGTTTGGAAGATTAGGTTCCTTATATGCCTTTATCTTATATGTCTTCAAGTATAGTTTATAATTTGAATTAGCTGTTATATACAGTCACTTACAATTTTTTGCATCCAAGCAATTCATATTAGCTCAAAGAACTTCTGTAATAGGGTGAAATATTTTTCATGATACAGTGTTCTAACTTATTACAACTCTTGTATTTCCATTATCAATTTAGAACCACACAAAAGCATCCAAGAAATTGCAAAAGCTCTGACTGGTTCTCTTATCTCCGTTAAGGTATCGACTTAACCAGTTTTTTTAATTTCATATGTTTTGCTCCAGTTACAATTTGATTATTTGTACATCATTTATGATCGAAATTGATGATTATTGCCAAATTTTTGTGTTTATTTCAAGGAATGCATTTATGGTGTCTAGATGGGCATTCACAACTCACTCCTAAGTGAGTATATACTATATACTCATGTTTTTGGAGCAAAATGAATGCAAAAAGGGTGAAACCTCTGTTTATTTTTCCCCTTTGCAAATTTGTCCCAGAAAGTACAGCTAGAAATTACTCGCCACGAAAAGACTGAAAGAAGTGTCGGGGAGACGGGGGAATCCACAAAGAATGCCTTAACACACATGTCCAAACCCAACTTAAGCCATGTCTTGGGCGTGCCCATGTTTAGTAAGCCTTTAAATTAATATTATCTAGATCATGGTTCAATGCGGTATGGAGAACGAAATCGGGAATGTAAAATGTTACTTTTCGTGGTTCAGAGTACACTTCAAATCGCTTAGTTGGTATAAAACACGTTTATCGGTTCGTGGGTAGGAATAACTTTCTAAAAAGAGATATAGTTAAAATTGGTTTAGTTGTTTCCAAGTGTTTTGTCACAATAATCATATTTTTAACGAGATTACATGTCATCTCTTACTTGACACCCACAATGCGCCCATTTGGCAACATTAGTTGGCGTTCCTTAGAATCTTCTCTTACATATTAGGGTTTCTAATTGAGTGTTATAGATTCCCTCTTGTGATTATTATACTTTGTTAGTATCCTAGATATTTTTGAGAATTATTCTAGATAGTCGATCATATCCTCCATTAGATTTGATCTTAGTCATTGGTTGTATGACCTAACTCCTAAGGGTTAAATAAGAGGATATTTCTCAATTGTAAACCATAAAAAAAAGTTGTAATCATGCTTGTGCAATAGAAGGTTAAATTTGAATCATCACATTTCTGTACATGTTTTAAAACGTTTATATCTAAACTCAATTCACTACTATGTTAACATTTTGGTAGCCATACTTCAACCTTCCGCTCTGTTATCGGTGGGATTTGAACTGCCTTACACGTGACGCCAACCAATTCCCCAGTTCATTTGAGTTCCAACATCGCTTTTGGCATTTGTCTATAGGCGAAGAGAATGATCAGTACACTAAATGAAAAAGAAGTACACAAATATGTGGTGGGAACTTTTGCAATCTACTACATCAAATTACACCAAATTTTCTTATCCTTACAATTTCTGGAAATCGCTTACTTTTGTTGAAATTTAGTTTAATTTACGTGTCAACAATGAGGTGTCATTATTGTGGGAAAAGAAACCTTTGTGTATTTTTTTGTATTCCATATTTTTTGGAAATTAAAATTACATATTTTAAATAACACAAATCCAAATAATCTCGAGACTTTATGTTTTTTCTATTATGAAGTTTGACGTTTTCTGGTGGTGTCTATTTTGTGGATGAACTTACTAAAAGCACACAATTAAATGCTTCGTAATAGTTTTTAATAAGAATTAAAAGTGGTTAAAACATATAGTACCTTGAACAATACCTAAATTATAACTCTTCATAGTTGGACCACATTATCTGTACATTTCTATGCATCATTTATTCACTTGGAATTTAAAGGAAAAAAATAAGACAAATATTTGGTGTCACCCAATCCCCATTTTCTAACTTCTTCTGCAAAGATGTATGTTGGTCTATATGGAATGTTGCAACCTTAATTTTAAACTCTTTTCGTTCCTAAATATAGGATCAATGTTGACCTTTTGAAATCAATTTGGGATTTTTCAAATCCAAAATTGATACAAGTTCTTTTTAATTTTAGACAATTCGATTATGAAAATCATAAGCTACATAAAAAATACTACTAAGTACACAATTTTATTCTTTCAAAAATAAAATGAATTACATCAATTTTGAATTTGAAAATATTTCATATTGACTTTGAAAAGTCAAACTTGTCTTATATTTCAGAACGGAGGTAATATTTTGTTGTCATTGCAGATTATAATTTACCTTTGAATGTTGAAGTGAAAATATAAGTGGATTTCAAATAAGCTATCTTGTAGAATTGCTGTAGAAATCATAATGAGAACTTGTTCTCACATCTGGATTTGTTGATCTACTAAAATGGATATCCTAGTTTGCTATAATATGTATTTCTTATCTTCATCTTTTTATAATAATCAATACGTTCTTTTATTTCTCCTTTCTGGATTTAAGTTGGATGTATATTTTTATGTTCTAAAGTGCAAACCTTCTCACTTCTCAGTATCCTGGAATGTCAATTAAACATAAATACTTCTCTTAGGTAATCCAAGCAGATGAAGAGCACAAGAAACTGATTTTCTCGGAGAAAGAGGCTGCCTGGTTGAAGTTTTCCCAAAAAGTTAATGTTGGGGACATTTTCGATGCAAGGGTGGGTTCTATTGAGGATTATGGTGCCTTTCTTCATTTACGCTTCCCAGATGGTACTCTCCCTCTTTAAAACCTTTTTCTTTTTGGAACATATGCTGATTTGGGTGCATATTATGTGTTACGGAATGTTGCTAATATCGTGATAAAACTATGATGCAGGTTATTATCATCTCACTGGTCTCGTACATGTCTCAGAGGTATCGTGGGATTTGGTTCAAGACGTAAGAGACATCCTACATGAGGGTGATGAAGTGAGGGTTAAAATAATAAAAATAGATAGGTGATATTGCCATTCCTTATTTATATACATTCTGCCGATCTTTACATGCAACATGATAACACTCGTTCAATAATTAAATCCTGACAAATCCTTTTAAGTTTTTGCATGATATTTTTTTTGAATATATTTATATATTCAAACAGCCTCCTGATGAAACTAGCGTTATATAAAAAAGAATATATATTTTTCATACTTCTATCTCATAGAAAAGAATGCACTTCAATCTTTTAAAATTATCTATATCCAGGAAGTTGCACTATGTTAATTTCCTTGCCTTTAAAATAGGCAGTCATTCATCTTTCTTAGAAGATACAGTTAATTAATTTACACTGATTATTTTCTCAAGCTATATTTTTTGTTTCGACTGTTCATTGTGCTCAGCAAAAAAACTGATTAACATACTTTTTCGAAGTAAAAATATCTTTTTGGCGTTTTTCAAGGAAGCAACACTTTCAGAAGTGGAAATTTATGAACTTAATCTTGTTTTCGTGTGTTGACAAGTTTATAAATGATGAATTCTTAAAGAATTGATCCCTCTTTGATTAATTCCCTTATAGCTTCATATTTTTATTTAAATAGTGTAAATAACTTTTGCTCAATATCAAGCATTTGGGCCTTGAATTTGGAACATGTTGTAGGGCAAAGTCAAGAATAACATTGTCAATAAAACAATTGGAGGAAGATCCGCTGCTAGAAACTTTGGACAAAGTGATTCCTCAGGTGTGTTAATTTTTTCCTTTTGCTTGTGTTGATATTCAAACAGTTATCTTCTTTCTTACTGTGATGTAGTTCAGTATTGATGATTACAACACTTAACACAGGATGGCTCAGGCAGCCCTGATTCTTCAAGTGCAGACAATAGTTATGATATTGAACCTCTTCAGGGGCTAGAAACAATAATAGAAGAGCTACTACAGGAAGATGGGTATGGTTAACATTTACAATTGAATTACAGAAGATTTAATAAAATCTAAAGCTTTTATTTGAAATATGTCCACACTACCTGTGCATATAATTATTGACTCGGTTTGAATTCAACTCGGTAAGAGTTAAAAATAGCGTCTATGTATCCTCCTAATGTGTGTTTAAGCTTTATAATCTGTATATTTTGTTGTTCTGTCAAAACTTGCAAACCATCCTGAACTAGCTGCTAATTTATTCCAGCAAAACATTTGTTTCCAAAAAGATGAAAAAGTTTTATCCAGGAGATCTTCATTGTGCACTTGCTTAATAATATTTATTTATTTATTTATTTTTGTGCTTTTCTGATCTAGTGTAAGTGATGTACGAATCACTCGGCAAGGATTTGAGAAACGGGTGGTTTCACAAGATCTGCAGCTTTGGATATCAAATGTGAGTGTTTTTATGTATAACAACATAAATTCAGTGGTTTTAAGTCGAGATCTATAATTTTCAGTGCTAAATTTGAGTCTTCCCTTGCCATAGGCACCATCTGTTGGCGAACAGTTCACTCTTCTTGCTCGAGCTGGAAGACAGGTATGTTCTTTACTCCTCACTCCTCAATCCCCCTCTCTGTGCATATATATACAAACATATATATATAAATGTAGGTTCTTTACTCCTCACTCCTCACTCCCTCTCTGTGCATATATATGTATATGTGTGTGTGTGTGTGTGTGTAGGTATACATACAAAGATACCTACCTAGATATATATGCATACATGCATACATACATACATATACTGTCATATATCTATACACGTGTTCCACATATTTATAAATATTAATTATATATTTTGTTTTATGTTTACCTCTTAAAATAAACTTATTTGTTTAATAATGGTGACAAGATAATGAAATTATGATTTCAAATTTGAGAACATTTTGTCATTTTATAATACTCCATATGTTCTAAATTATAATATCATTATTGACTTTTGAAAGTCAATTTGATATATTTTCAAACTCAAAATTGAGAAGATCCATTAAAATTATGAAACATTGTATCTTACAATGAAAAATACTTTTTAGACTAGTTTACAATACTTATCATTGTATTTTCTAAAATTAAGTGCTTTAAAATTCAAAAACCACTCTTTTCTATCTCCCTACTCATTTATCAATTCCTATTTTCTCTAATATTTTCTCAAAATTTATCCAAATATTTTTTAATTACAAAGAAAGTGCGTGCCATGAATACTATTATTTAGTAATGGAGGAAGTACTATCAACAAAAGAATACTCTTTTCTTTTTGCGGAACAAAAGAATTTGACAAGTGAGACTTTTTTTGTGGAACAAACAGAGTATTTATATCCTCGTTTGTGATTCAGGTACAAGAAATACAGTTGAGTACAGTACTTGATCAAGAAGGTATTAAGAAGGCGTTGCAGAGAGTATTGGAACGTGTCCCATGAGCTATATTCTTGTCGACATGCAAAATCCAGGTATAAAAGAGTAAAAATAAATATCCCAAATCCCGCTGTAGTTTTACCTTTCAATATGTGCAGCTGCTGTATAGAATACAATACAATACGGTCTGATCAAGATTTTTGGTCAGTGGTTTCATAGATTACTGTTTTGTTTTCCTTTCAACAGAATTCTTGATACGAATATCAATGACACTTGATCCGTTTTAATCTTCTAGCAATCGAGTATTCTGTTTGCTGTCTTTTGAATCCCACCACTGCTATTATACGTTAACTTCATACTGGGTTTTGCTGGTAAGTAACACCATAAGCTGGCTGTTACAACAAATTATGGCAAATACAGGAAATAATGAAAGAAATTGAAGTCGAAATCGGGAAAATGTATAGCGACGTAGAAAATATCACTATATCAAAATGTGAAGTGTGAATCTCGGCTAAATATGAGAAACAAAAGAATACTAGAACTTTGGTTATAATAACTCGTGTTATCTTTGCAATAAACCGTGTTCTTCAAATAAATAAACATCTATTTAAAATGATGGAGGGAATGAATTAAAACTAATATATATCTTGAGAAATTACTGATTACATAATATTTAAAATAAAATAATATTGTTCTCAATTACATCCTTCATATCTTTACGGCTTTTAGTTACATTAAGCACTTAAAAGAAATTAACTAATATATAAAACAAATTTATGTATGGCAAGCTGGCTCTATAAGCAGATTTGTCAATATTCGAGATATAAAGAAGTCCTTTTAATTTTGGATTTTTTTTTTCATTCTAGAAATTAGTTCTACCGTACAAGTTAGAGATTCTACATATTGAAATGGTCTGATGGGGAACCTTTTTGACTTACAACGAAGTTGCCAACGAAAGATGTGGGAAGGCTGGCAAAAATGAAGTTGCCAACTAACGTCATGTTTGTTTTCAAAATAACACTTGAAATTGAATTATTAATTTTAAGTTTTTTATTTGTAATAAAAATTAAACTTAAGACTATTGGTTTTAAAATAATAAAATGACTTGGAATTAGGGATGACAATTTAAACCAAAACCGATTTGAAACCGGTCATACCACATCAAACCAGTCAATTTTTATCCGAACTCTGTTAGTCTTGTCGATGCAATTTTGATACAAAAAATTTTAAATCAAGACCGGTGTGGTATGGTTTTGTTATTTTTTTTTGAACCATATAACACCGCTTCTTGAATCGGTGGTGCACAAGTAGTTGAACCACTCTACAAATACTTGTTTATTTTAATTATATATCTATATATAATCAGAGAGTTACTTAAACGTATATTTTTATTATTTTCTACTTTTGTATATCAAAATTTATGAATACTTGTGTGTGTGTGTATATATATATATATATATATATATTAAAACTATAATAATGTTAAAATTATAACAACCTTATCTTAATTTTAATTGAACATATATATTATTATGTTACTTGCTAATATTTATTGAGCTATTCTAATAAATGTTATTATAATGTGTTGTAAAAATATTAAACAAATTTAATAAAAATTAAGTTAAAATATTATTAATTTTTGACCGGTACAAGTCGGTGCGGTTCAAAATATAAACCGACTAGTGCGATTTTTGTAGAGAAAAATCTTAAACTGCTATTAGTGCGATACAGTTTCGGTTCAAATTTTTTTAAGACCAGTGCGGTTCCAAATTACTAAAAAACTAGAACTACAATGCACTATTGCCATCCCTCCTTGACATGAAGAATTATTTAATATTATGTTCAACCAGATATTATAATCTCTACTATTTGAAAAAAAATTGTGGACGAAATTAATTTTTACCTTTTTATAAAATGACCAGTGTATTATATTATATCAATCTATAGTCACACTATTGAGAATTGAATACAATCTTTTTATTATTACTGGTAACGGTATAATAATACAAACGATAAGTTTGTATTCAATCTTTTAAACAATCAAACATAACACAAAATTATTTTAAATTATCGTATAAATATTTTTTTTCTAAACAAACATGTGATTAAAATTATTTAATTTTAGAATTAATAGTCTTAAAATTATAATTTTTGTAAAATAAACATGGTCTTAGTCAGTTACTTCGTTTATTTTTTTTAGAAAGATACAAACTTAATAAACCTATGCAAAACATGGATTTCCTTGAATAAAATAATTTTAAAAACTCATGCACTTGACCTAGTTGAATGGATTGGTTTAGTTTATATTTTAACAAAAAAAAGTGTATGTGCATCGAATAAAACCTGTTTAGCCGGCAAAAATTGGAGTTACGAGGAAGTAAACAAATGTATTGAAATAAGATTAAGGAAAAAAAATACTAGATTTGTGAATTTAAGAAGTCTCTTTAAATGAATTTATTACACGCAAAAATAAAATAAAAAATTTGAACTGCTAAATTACAAAAAATTAGATTACTGAGTCAACTCAAGATAAAAAAATTAACTTAATTTTTGTGGTAGTAATAAAGTACAAAGACAAATAAATTTTATTATCATCCTCTAATTCTATTACTATAATTCCAATACAAATTAAAGATTTTGAGGGAACTTAAAATTCGGCGTAGGGTAAGGGTGCGCGCGGCTGGGATGGAATCATGGAAATACTAAAAAAATTAGACTTCCCTTAATTATAACTTAACTTCCCTAATTTTGTTTAGTATTTTATTGCAATATATTTTTTGAGAGCTTCATAATAAATTTTAAGACACTTATACATATTATGTTTGTAGTCACTAAATATTTTTTTTTCATTTGACAAATAACTAGGTAGACATCAGAAGCTTTATTTTTCTCTTTATATTGACTAGTATGTACACCTCGTGCAAAACATGGATTTTATTTAGAGTTATGTTATTTTTACTATTTTATTTGATTTTATTATAAATATATTACTAAATTTATTACGTAAAATAAGTCTAAGTAATAATAAAATTCAACTTATACTTGAAATATAATTACATATTTTAATAATAGTAACAAATTCAAGTTAGGTAAGTTGATCATGTGAACAAATTATTTTCTTCTTAAACTATATTATTTAAATAGTAATAAATGATAATAAATTAATATTAATATTAGGTAAGATAATCTTATGATTGTTTTCTAATAAAATTATATTACTTATTTTTGTTTCTGATGGTCATAAAGTACAATTATGATATTGTTAATTTTTATTGTATTTTTGTAAATATATTATGAAGTAGAGTAATTAATTTTAATTTAATAATTCAATCATGTTATAGGTCAATGTATTATATTTACACACACACACACATATATTAATATTAGTTTAGTTTAATTAGTTTAATATTTGGTAAGGTGATTTTCATAAGCAAATAGTTTCATTCTAAAATTATATTATCTAAATAATAACAAAATTCTACTTATATTCAAAATTATTTTTATATTTTAATAACAGTAACAAATTTAAGTTAGGTAAGATGATCATCGCAAGAAATTTGTTTTTCTTATATATTAACAATATATTATCTAAGTAGTAATATAACTTTACTTAAACTTAAATTGTTGTATATATATTTTAATAAAAATAATAAATTAATATTAGGTAAGATGATATATTACTAATTTTTGCTTCCTTATAAAACCATGTCAGTAATTATAGTTTCTAATTTGGATAAATAAATAATAAAAGTTCATTTAACGTAGACAAAGTCAAAAGTCAAACAAAAAAAAGAATGAAGAACCAAATTGTGATTTTAATTACGGTATATATTTAACATTATATCGAATTTTTATTTTTTATATTTGACTCGATCAATATTATAACTAATTTAATGTTTTGGTGGGAAGCGTGCTTACACTATAAAACAATAAATTAAAAAATCATACCGCATTATATATTATGCATGCTTGTTTTAAATTTTCCAATATCCATATTTATTAGGGGTTGTAGAGAAAGATGGTATGGTAATGGGATCACTTGAGGTCTATGTACTTGCCTTGCAGTAGAAAATTGAGAATTAAAGAAACAAGATTCGTATCTTGAGAAGAAATTAAGTGATTCAATTAAGTGGAATAAAATCTCAATCTTTTCATATACTCATTTAATTCGAAGCTAGCTAGGGTTTAACAATTGCACAGAAGCTAGCTAGGGTTTAACAATTGCACACACGTACGCAAGAGCACATATAGGATCGGCACATGTATAAGTAAGAACCAAACTCATGACATATATAGAGCATGCAACATTCATATAATCAACCAAGTGCTTGCTTCTATCCCAAAAAATGGCTGCTAAAATTTCCAACACTTTCTTATGCGTTTTCCTTCTTTTTCTTTTCCATTCAAATCAATCCCATGCAAATCTACATGGCAACAATCAAGAAAAACCATCACCATTTGATTTTTTGAACAAATTGCATGGTTGTCGCAAAGGTGACAATATTGAAGGGATTCATAAGTTAAAAATATACCTTCAAACTTTCGGCTATCTTATTTATGATCAAAATTCTAAAACCGGTGGTAGCACTGACGTTTTCGATGATTTATTAGAGTCGGCTCTCAAAACCTACCAGTTAAATTATAATCTCAATGTTACCGGGGTCTTAGACGCTAGTACAGTGTCGACGATGATGATGCCGCGGTGTGGTGTGCCCGATATTATCAATGGTACAACTCGAATGAGGTCAGGTACAATAAGAACTCAACATCATGGTCCAAACTTCCTCCAGATTGTCTCTCACTATGCCTTCTTCCCAGGTAATTAAGCATGGATGAAGTCAGGGGCAGAGCCATTATATATATATATATATTTATCGCTAATTGTGCCATTATATTTGGTCACAAAAAAATTAAAATATTTTATCTCAAGATATAACCGGATAAAAAAAAAAATCTCATCCTTGCAGGTAATCGTAAATGGACTAAGTTCGACCTCACCTATGCTCTTCTTCCGGGTACTCGCGGAGATGCCTCGGATCCTGTCCACCGGGCTTTTCTCAAATGGACCTCCGTCTCACCGTTCGCATTTACATTCACTACAGACTACGATCACGCGGACTTAAAGATTAGTTTCCAAAGGGGTAATCACGGAGATGGGGCCCCGTTTGATGGCCTAGGTGGAGTATTGGCCCATGCTTTCATACCGACCGACGGAAGATTTCACTATGATGCCGATGACGTTTGGGTCGACGGCCCAGTTCCTGGTGGATTTGATTTGGAGACGACTGCATTGCATGAAATTGGGCACCTTCTTGGGCTTGCACATAGCTCGGTGCATAATGCTATAATGTTTCCATCAATTAATCCTGGAGTGGTCAAGGGTTTGGATGATGATGATATTCAAGGGCTCAGGGTTCTTTATAGTTGAAAAGGTTGTCCCGAAAAATAGGAGATTTCGTGTGGTCCAAATCGGACTCCTCTTTTCAAATTGGATGATATAATGTATTGAATTATTAATTTTATAAATTAATGTATTGGATTAACGAATTTATCTCTCAAGTTAAAAGAGACAACAACATAAATATGTCACATTATATCACATCTTCTTTTAATATATTTTTTTTAAAATTCTTCAAAACGACGTCGTTTTGATAAAAGCGTGCTATTTAAAAGAGGCATGTTATGTAAGAAGTATGCTTTTGAACCGTCGTATATATATTTATTTATTTGCTATTGACTGCAATAATAATAACCAAGAAAAATTATATATGCAGAGAATATATAGTGAAAGAATCAAAAAATGTGTGTATCTTGGTGTAATCGTGTTACACTATTACTATTTTTCTTTTCTCTTTTGTCCTTATAAATTCAATTATATTAATGTTTTATCTTTTTTATTTAGTCTTACAAATTTTATAATTTTTTTTTATTCTGCATAATTTATATGCGTGTGTTAACACGGATGCTAGTTAAAATAAACCAACAACCCAACTAACAGCAGAATTGGTGCAAGTGTTTATAGTGAATATAAAAAGTGGTCCTAAAAAGTTAACGTGACTTTTAGGTGTGGTGTAGAGGTTTGGTCGGCCCCTTACATTAAACTTACAAATAATTTGCCTAATCACATAAATACTTGCAAATTTGATTAAATTTATCAAATAATATAATATTAAATATTTTATTATGTGTTACTCATCAACGATTTATTAAACTAATATAATAATAACATATTTTATCTATTTTAAAATTAAAGATACAATTTAATTATAATATTTACACTTTAAAAATAAATAAAATTTAATAAATTAAGAAAAAAAACCTAAAAACATAATTAATAAATAAAATTACATCAAATATCGAAAATGTCCATGAAAACCAAACTTAAATTATAGCGAATCTTCCTTAGTATTCCTCTGCAACATTAAATAAATATTTAAGTGGTCTATATATATATACCGGGGAAAAAGTGTAAGATATTTAAGTGGTCCTTAATATAACAATTTTATTATGATTAACAATTTATGCAATAATTTTTATAAAAAATAATAAAATTTATTATATAAATAATAATTTTTTTTTATTTTTTACAAAAATTATTACATAAATAATTGTTATTCATAATTTTTTAAAAAATATAATGATATGCTTTCGGCGCGTCCCATCAGTCTGTTAATTGTAGGGAGATTTTTGGGACAAGTTAATGTAGATGGTGACGTATATGTCCTACTCATCGCAAGGGGGCCACATCGTTTGCACAGTCCCATGCTCTGCCTAAGCGGCTTGATGTGACATAATGAGTCCCTGGGACAGAGACTTCATTGCGCAAAACAACCCTTTTAGTCTTTGTACAATTACACTCTCACATTAGTTTTATTTTTCCTTATACAATTTTTGTTTCATTATTGTTAAGCAATATTTTAAAAATCGAACTAATTATCTAATAATAATAAATAATAAATATATTAATTATTATTATATAAATATATATTATATATAATATCTATCAAATATATAAAATTAATTAATTTATCTATAAAAGAAATTAAATTATTTTTTATAATGTTTATTATATACAATTTAAATAAATACTAAATTTATATGAAAAGAAAGATATTAAATGTGACACCCCCAAATCTGGGCCCACACAATCCAAACTTGAGTTGTCAAAAGATCACAACAAAATTAATACAACGTTTAACAATAATAATACACAACTAAGTCTTCACTATTATTGCCACACTATTTTACAATATGTGAAAACTACGATAGCTATCCCTCAGACTCTCACTCCATCCCCCGGCTAGACCCAGTTACGTTCTCATTTCTTGTTGAAAAACAATGGAACAAAAAAAAGGGTGAGCTCAAATAGCCCAGTAAAGAATATCATGACTAAGATAATGACGAATAAATTATCATTAGTCTTCAACAGTTGAGCTCTTGATAGAATACAATAGACTACAAGGTTTATATCAAAAACTGCAGTTAAATTCTTGAACAATGTTCAGATCAATAATAGCAGCGGAATCAGCAATCTATCAGAAGAATAATACAGACTATAATGTCCACTCGGTTCTCTTTTTAGAAAAAACATCATCAACTTTTATCATTTGAAATATCATTAGTCAAGATAATACAATTTCACAGTTCCTGATCATAATCATGCAGATCAACAGTTCATCTTTGCACTACGGGCCAAAGATATTCAATATAGCACCAGCGGTCATGATTATACCAGATTCAGCCTTTGGTCATAATCATACCAAACAACAGTTCATCTATGCACTACGGGTCAAAGAGAACATTCACCACGTGCCATAAAAGACACCGAACAGATGTATCGCCTTTAACCTATTATATCGCCTTTAACCTAATATCTGTTCAACAATTATATCGCATCTGTGCCCCCGGTCACAGATATTCACAACAACTTGATTCTTGAATATTAATACAAATAACAGTGATACGAATGATGAACAGAAGAAACAGGATAAACAATAAGTATCGGAAGTTTACTTTGTGCAGATTCAAATAATGTCCAAATTGTCAACATGATGTGGAGTGAAATTTAAAAATGATATTCAAGATCTACAGTTCATAATAATGGTTACAGTTCAATAGAAAGGTTCAGAAAATAGGAAGGTTCAGTTGAAATAATGAGGTTCAACTATTATGGAACATATAATATTTTCAGGAATTATAGAAGCAATAGTTCCATAATAACTTTCGATTTAGGAGTATGAAAGAAAATAATATCCCTTACCGTAGCAGGTTTGATTAACAAAAAGTGAAGAAAATTAATATCCCTTACCATAGTAAGTTTGAATAATGGAAGATGAAAAAGATGGTATCCCTTATGAGTATAAAGAAAAATAATATCACTTACGAATATGAAAGAAAATGATATTACAAACAAATATCGAATAAAAGTGTCATGTGATAATTCGTGTAGACAAATTATTTTCACACGAGGCAAATAAAAAGGGTTATTCCACCAACAGGCGGTAGTCCGCGCAGTAAGGTTATTCCCACAATTTAATAAAATTTGAATACGAAGAGTTATTCACCAAACAGGCGGTAATCCGCGCCGTAAGGTTATTCTCAGAGATTAATAAGGATTGAATACGATAGGTTATTCACCAACAGGCGATAATCCGCGCCGTAAGGTTATTCCCACAATTTAATAAAATTTGAATACGAAGAGTTATTCACCAAACATGCGGTAATCCGCGCCGTAAAGTTATTCTCAGAGATTAATAAGGAATGAATACAATAGGTTATTCACCAACAGGCGGTAATCCGCGCCGTAAGGTTATTCCCACAATTTAATACATGGAAATAAATGGCACATCTTAAGAAAGAAACAATATTATTTTCGAGAATCAAAGAATGATAACCCCCTACCGTGGTAAGTTTAAATAATAGAATATGAAAGAAGATGATATTTCAAAAAAAATGACATTCTTTACCTTAACACGTGACTGGATATTGATTTAAATGAGGTTGATCAACCTATATATTTATAATAAAATTAGTAATTACCACATATAAATTTCAAAGTGTATGATAACTCATATATTATGAACTATCAAAATTATATATAGTTAACATAATTTTTGTAGTATAATATAACAACTTTAAAATAGTTTTTAAAATAATATTCCAAAATAAATCTTCCAAAGAAAACTTTTAAAAATGAATCTTCTCAAAGAAGAGTCTTCTAAAGGAAGATTTGTGAATACCGTGAAAAATATGAATTTATGAAATTACTACTCTTTAATAAAAGACTTACTTGAAAAATTCCTGCACTCCTTTTGGCTTTCAAACACTCAAGATAACCTTACTATTCTCAGAGAAACTCATAAAATTCTTATAGAAATTTTTTATGTTTTAGGTGTGATTTTTCTATTCAGTTGAGCAAGCTATTTATAGGAGAAAATAAGTTACTATGCGCGGTAGGTGAACTGAAAAAAAATTCAGTAGAGGCTGCTGCGCAGCCTCCACCAACCATCCCAGCAAATTCATATTTTTCACATTTCATGTGGGCCCCACAGTGGGTCCCACATGTTTCTTACTATTCACGTTACTATTCACGTTACTATTTCAAATAGTAATTTTTTTTATTTTTAATTTTATATTTATATTTATTCTTCCCGTGGGTCCAACATATAAAATAAAATAATGCTACAACAATAATTCAACAATAATGTAATAAACACGTTACAGATTATTATTAATTTAATAATATAAATTACAGTATATTTGCAACTGTGACAATTATTAGGTTCAATAATTTTAAAAACAGTGCAGTAACAATTATTGACTCAATGATATAAAATACAGTGTAATGACAATTATTAAATCAATAATGCAAAATACTGTGTAGCAGCAATTATTGAATTGATAACATAAAATATTATACAGTGACAATTATTGATGAAATGATACGCAACAGTTACGGTGTCAATTAGCAGACCAATAATATGAGACACTGTGCAATACCGTGTGCTACTGTAGAGTACCATGTGCTACAGAAAATACAATAAATTACCGTATGCTACTATTCTTTTATCACCGGTATTTTAACAGTTAACACCGTTGACTATTTTTATTTAGAAATGTTACTTCTGTCGTTTTCTATATCCGACAAATATTCTGTTGTGGGGTCCACCAATAATTAGTTATTTCGGCGCCGTCGTACGGCCCGAATATTCCCCGACAAAACGAATATTCCCCGACAAAATAAATATTGTCCGACAAAATAAAATTTGCACATAACATCCTTAACTTTCAATTTCGTCAATTTAACCACTTACTGTTTCAGGAAAAATATATATGAAGAAAAATTAAATTTTATATTTCATAAAATTCTGGGTCTTACATTAAATCATGTTCAAAACTCAAAAGTGATAAAATCAAACACAAATGAACATAAACATCTTAAGTAATTTTTTATTTTTTTTATAGTTAGCTTGAACTGATAAAACTGATGAATCGGTAATCGATTCACTGAGTAGACTGATTCACCGATTTTTACAAATTTTTTGTCGAAATTGAGTTAATGGTTCAAATCAGACTAGAGCACGGATCGACACCAACTTTTTTCGGTTGAATCGTTGATCCGATCCAATTTTTAAAATTTTGATTGTTAGTGTATAATTTTGTAGGTGAACAATATAGTGTGTGAGAGGTCATGTGTCATTGAGAAGAAGAATTTTTTAAATGCTAACATAGAATTTTTAGTCTTTTCTTTTTATTTTTTCTTACCAATAACATAATTTAAAATAAAATTTTCATAATTGATTTTATTATATCCAATCTTTATGTTCAAAAATTTAGAATTTGATTTTAAATATAATAATAACAAATAAATCAACACAACAAAACTAAAATTCAAAAATATATTTTTTTTATAATTAATTGTTACATAAAAAAGATACTAAATTAAAAAAGTACAAAAATTAAAATAAATCCATCCTTTTAAATTTTTAAGGACTTAATTATTTCAAGCGAATTCAATTAAAGAAAGAACAATATTTCGAGTCAACAACTAAAGAATGGATTCAATTTAGTTTTATTCTTTTCTCCGAGTTTAGTTTTTGTAGAAATTAAATATTACAGTATTTTTTTATTTTTCAATTCTGGTTTTAATATGTTAATTTATTTTTATTTTTTATTTTGGAATTAATTGCTAAAATTTTGTACATAAATTTTATTTTAAATTATAATATTGATAAAAAGGAATAAAAGAAAAATACTTATATGGAACAACCCAAAATTCTAAGTTGGAATTTAATTTTTCTTTTAAATACCATGTCATTACTTCTCACGTCTACTGAAGACATCCAGACATAAAGTTGTACGGAGACAAGTATGAAATAAAATTATACAAAGACTAAAATGAAATTAAAAGAAGAGTACAAGCACTAAATTCTAAAGTTTCCGGGTCATGCCTTTGGGCCTCCGACCTAGAAGTAGTCAGGCTTAGGCCTTGAATATGTTTGGACCTTTGAAACTTTATCCCAAAACCAATGCTCAAAATGATCTGAATATATATTACGCCTCAGCATTCAAATAGCACCCGTTAAAGAAAATTACAGAAAAGGGCCTTCGTTATTTAACCAAATGGGTTCGAAAAAACCCTGATCAGCTCTCTCTCCAACAATAAATTTTGGAGTTATCTTAAATTAAATTGTGAAAATCGATATTAATAGTACAAAAATTATAAAATCTGTGTAACTTAATTTTTCTTAGGTAAATATGTCACTGCTATTAAAAAAAGAGAGTAAATTTTGGGGAATTTATTTGTCCAAATAAAATTAAATTCACCTTTGTTTCTAGTAAATTTTAAATTTTACATGGTCAATAATATCAGCTCTCTTGAATGGCGTGGTATACGGTTGTGTTTGTTTAAATCTTAATATCTCTTAATGAAATCACATCTGAATCGGTAAGAGACGAAAGCTGTTTATTAAAATTTTGCTTATCTCTTAATGTCTCTTAATCAGTAAGATATAAAATGGAATCCAAGTCATTACTCTCAATAATTTTTTTTTGATAATTTTTTTTATATAAATACATTTAGCAATATTATTCACTTATTTTTATTAAATTGAATATTTAAAATTATTAAATAAAATTCTACTTTTTAAAATAATAGAATAGTGTTATTAAGAGACAATTCACTTTTAATTGTTAAATATTTTTTAAATTTTAAATATTATTTCACTTAAATAATTTAATTTATTAAAATTTATTATATTAATTATTTAATTTTATCAAACACCATTTAAATAAATATAGTAGAATTCCTATCCATTAATTTACCCATACTTGAGAATGCAGCGGTGAGTCGGTTGGAGTCCAAAAATGAACAAGTCCACTTAATTTGTCAGTTAGCGAACAAAAGGCCACGTTATAACCCCAAACCAAGCCACCTGTACAACCTTTCATGCTACGTGTTCAACTGCCCGAGCTTTAAACCCCATTCCCCTATTCTCTCAACTCAACAATTCCCTGCAAATAAGAATTTGAAAACGGAAGGGAAAAACATGATATCATCGACTCATGCGGAAGTTCCAGGAGAACCAACTCAAACGGGTACTGCTCTTCTGGAGACGGCCACTGCCACTATCCAAGGCTTCGGCCCTATCAACAAAATCCACCACCACCTCTGCGCGTATATAAGCTCTCTCTCTCTTCTTTCCTCCTTCCCATTCAAGCAACCCTTCTCTTTGGTTCCATTTAGATTTTACGAAATTGTCACACTTTTTATTATTGTGAAATTTAAATCAGTTGTTTGATTATCTGGCTGGCTCGTTTTATGGTCTCATCTCATGTATTAATTTTCGTATATTTTGGTATTCAATTATGAAGTCAATTATAGATAAATAAACAAATATTAGTTCATGAAACTGGGACAACATATGATACGGGAAACAATATCTGAAATTGGACAACATATGAGACAACAGAATTGTACTCATTATTGTGTCCATTATTTTTTGGTACGCAGATTTCATTTCTATGGCCACGACATGACCCGCCAAGTTGAGGCGCACCACTTCTGCGCACACCAGAACGAGGAGATGAGGCAGTGCCTAATCTACGACAGCCCCAACGCCGACGCCCGTCTTATCGGGGTCGAGTACATAGTCTCGGAGAACTTATTCTTGACTCTTCCAGATGACGAGAAGCGCATGTGGCACTTCCACGAGTACGAAGTCAAGAGCGGCGTCCTCTTCATGCCGGGAATTCCAGGACCCATACAGCACCAGGAACTCGACAAGGTCGTGAAAACGTATGGAAAGGCGATCCATTTCTGGCAGAAGGATAAAGGGGATAATCTGCCTCTGGGAATTCCACAGGTGATGATGGCCCTTACTAGAGATAGCCAGCTCTATCAAAACCTTGCCCAAGGTTTGTTTCTAAGCACTTCTTTAATATTTTAGTTCTTGCGTTAGGTTAGATAAAGGTTACTAAAAATGGCTGTGTCAATGACTAATTAAGTTTGTACTAGCATGTTGTTTTTAGGGTCACATTGTGGATTTTTGTGTTACTTAAAATTGCTTATTTTGTGAGATATGCTATCTGATTTTAAATTAAATATAGCAACCGTAATCAATTGGTGCAATTAACAGTAAAAATCATAATTTTGCACGGCTAATTACCGTAAAATGTAGGATTGACTAATGGTTTTGTTGTATCTTAATGAGGGAAGGATTTGCCGATTAGCTGAATAAAAGGATGAAACGTCACACAGGTCACACAAACGCGAGGGATAGTTTCTCATTTTAGTTTGAAAAAATGAGATTCTATTTTGGGAAGTATTAACTAGGAAATGAGACGCTAATTTTGGGATGGATATTATTATTGTGGTGGTCTACTTTTAAATTGATTCAATTATTCTGAGACAGATTAACAATGAAATGGGATAATTATTTTGGGATCGAGTGTTATTCGGGCAAGACTTTGGATATTATTATTGTGGAGCTACTTTTTAATAAATGGGACAGTTATTTTGAGACAGATTAACAATGAAATGGGACAAATATTTTGGGATACAGGAAGTGCTAATTACTTGTGGTTGACCTTTGCTTTTCATTTTGGTCTTTATTCTTTTCTCATGTGGTTCAGGGTGTTGATGCAGATGTAGAGAAGCGTTTTAATGTCTCCTTCGACAAGGAGAGGGAGAACAGGGAGTACATTTCAGGGCCGGCAAATGGGATACATCCTTTGGCGAATGCCGGTGGGAAGGGGATCAAAACAGTGCTGAGGGAGACTGACTGCAAGCTTGTGGACTCTGTTCCTAGGGTCTTTGTTTGAGTTCATCACTGCTAATTTTATATATGTTATGGTTTTTGGTTCTAAGCGAAGAAACTTGCGTGTGTAAGAAAATGAGATGGCCATATTGTATGCAAATATGTGGTTAGGGGAGTGTGTAGTATCTGTTCTTCTGGGTTTGTTTTGAATGCTGCTATGTTAGAGAGCTATATTCCTGAGGTTTTTTTTATTTTAATTATAATCTTTTACTTATATATATTTTTTGTTCTTATTGCATCGGAGGATATAGTGAGTATGGTGGTGTTTGAATAAAATGTGTCAGATAAATGTGTACAAAGATTTAAAGATTTAGATAAAAATAAAAAATAATTCAGATGTAACTTAGATCCATTTTAATATAATATCAATTGATCGTCAATATGGAGTGGTTAAACTAATTATGAAATTTATTATCGAAATGGAAACAGTAATCAAATGAGGTGACAAGTGGATATATATATATTTTATAAAATTATCCTCAGATGAATTTGGGACTTGCTTACTGTAAGACTATTTTATTGAAATATCAATTCCTTTAGTATTACCCGTTGTTCCACTATCTTGGTGGTTGAGAACATGGGCGAGTGGGTTCTAAAAGTGTGTTTAGTTGTCAAGTGCTTTTTCAATATTATAAAAGAGTATAATATAATATTTACAAGTCTAAATTAAAAGATTAAAAAAAATAATATAAGAAGTATAAAATAAAAATTATATTAAAAGTTGAAGGGTATTCTTGGAAGTAAAAAAAACTTCAAGAATTTATTAACGCCAAAGCCTCTCTCCTGCTTTATATATTAAATATGTATTTTTTTCATTTTAAAATGCAAGATCGTTATTAACTTTTTAAATTATGTTAAAAGATATTTTTAAAGTCGTAGTTGACATCAATTCTTTTCAATTAGTCAATATATATTGTAAAACGACCTAAAACTTATCAGTCAATGAAGATTTTATTGTCTCAAATATTTAATAAATTATCTCAATTTTAAATTTAAAATATTTTAAATTAATTTTTAAAAATTAATAATAATCTTATAATTTAAAATTCATAAAGTATAATTCATTTGATGGCACCTCCGCATGCAAATTAATCCCCAAAATCTTACTTTTCGTTAAATTTTTTGTAATTTATTTTTATTTTGGGGGCAGGGCTTTTGATTTCGTTTAATCTCTACGTTTCTTTGTTATACCTTTGTCAATTTTACTTATGACAATAAAATATATAGAGATGTCCCGTAAAATTAATGCTTTACATATCTAATAGCAACATGTCATGTTGATTATTTGACACAAATCAAAAAATGTAAATTTATTATGATTAATTAAACAATTTTATCATGATAAAAAATAATTATACAACTTGTTATTACAATTCAAATTTACTTATTTTTTCTTAAATTTATTTACGGTACGTATTATTATTGGATGGTATAAATTTATTCTCTTTACTTATTATTAAGAGAGTAAAAAATCGCAAAAAAAAAGGAGAAAGAAATATTAAATGTAAATTGCAGTACAATATTAAATGTAATCAACTAACAATATTATATGTAAATCAACTAAAAACATTAAATGTAATCAACTAACAATATTAATTAAGTCAACCAACAATATTAAATGTTACGAACTACCGTAAAATAATTAATATTTTTTAGACCTAATGACCACTAACTAATAAAAAATTTTGATATGTGAAATGAGAGTTATGGAAAAAAGAAACAAGACTAGAGTTAAAGAGTGGGAAAAAAAAAACGAATAAGTATAAGTATACTGTATCTATTTTAATTATTAAAATTCGTGTTATATTTTATTTTTTAATAATTAAAAGAAATATCATATTTAATTTTATATTTAATTATTGTGTAGGTAGAGTTGTAATTACATATCGTAAATAAACATGTTATTCACACGACATTTCTTATCTGAAGCCGTAGGGTTAATATCCAATAATTAATTGTTACATATATATAATATAGAAAATAATAAAAAAGAAATTCATACATTATTATTTTATTTTATTATTAAGAATTTTATATTGGTCACGATTTAATTCCGTCATAAAATTGGTCAATAAAAAAATCATTTTTATACTTCTATTCTTTGACAATCAATAAAAAATATATAATGTGGTATAATTGTCTTAAAGGTAAAATCAATCAATAAAATCTCATTAGCCCAACCAATTTGAAATTACTCCTATAATTCATAATAAATTATCAGAAAAAAGGAAAAATTTAATGGCTTAAAATGCTTTATTTCCCGTGTAATAATTCACAATAGTGGTATAATATCTGCTAGATACCAACCAAAAACATGTGGCCCCTCCAAATCCCGGTGGCCCAGGGGTAGGCCTGAGTCATCTTAACCGACACGTGGCCCAATACCGTAGGATAAAACCGACTATAGCCGGTCAACAACCCAATCCCCGTCACTTTAAAAAGGTCTGAGGTCTCTCACAATTTCGGAAACTCCATTAAGGTCTGCTCAGTCTCCCTTGTCACAGCCGCAGGGAAGAAGAGAGAGGAGAGGAAAAATGACTGGAGTTTTAGAGAGAGAAAATGGGGTAACCCTTGATGATTTGAAGAAGAAAATGGCGGATTTCGCAAAGGAAAGGGATTGGGATCAGTTTCATAGCCCTAGAAATCTCCTATTGGCCATGGTATATATCCCCCTTTTCTCTTTCACCCTTTGTTTGTCCATTTGTATTAATTTTAACACGTACATTTATCTGTAAGTATTGTTTTTCTTCTGTTTCTAGAAATACCCACAAACAAAAAACTTGAATTTGAGTGATTTGTCAGATACCCTTTTCCTTAGAGTGGCTTGGAAATATGACAAACAATTGGGAATAAAAAAATGAGGAGATAAACCCACTGATAACTTTCTCTCTGTTTTTTTGGTTTTTTTTATAGACCATTTATGATGTTTATTTCTTGCATGTTTATAGTATTAAGTTATACCTAGAAATTATGTTGGAAAAGTATGAATTAGAAGGTAAAATGGAAAGGAAAGTTGTTGAGGGAATTAATTATGTTTTATGGAAACCCAAAAAGGAAATATGCTAACTTTCTTTATTAGTTTTCCTTTTTCCTTTTTCTTGGTTTTCTTTTTAACCAATTTTTCTTTTTTTTTTTTTAATTTGACGCACTCACCCAAACACTCCCCCGATTTGAACTTAAAATATTTTTCTTAGCAAGAGACCTAAAATACTGCTGAACTGAAATTTCTCAGTACTTTTTAGGAGGGAAAAAGATATATATAATAATATTTTGTAATAATTTATGTAATGATTTTTATAAAAAATAATGAGACCCACTGTATAAGTGATGGGATCTCATAATTTTTTACAAAAATAAGTATACGAATTAATGGCCAAATCGATCTACATAACAAAACTGTTTTAGGAGTAACCAAATTGAGAGTAATAAAAAGTTAGGTTAATCCATTTCCAGAATATTAAATTATGGAGTCAGAAAACTGTCCACAAAACGTCCTCACTTTCATAGAAATGTCTCCAAAGAGCAAACACAGAACATGGAAACTCGTACTGCATTTATTCACTAACCAACCATAACACTACTTTTTATCCCTTTTACATTATAAAGGAAGTAGTACTTTAAATGTCGGAGGTTCCATTCAGGTCACTACTTTTCATACCCCTTTTTTTCTTGAAAAATGTTTTATATGTTCGTCTAATTTTATGAAGAAGTTGGATTAACTAAAGAGAAATTTATAAACAGTAAGATAGAATAATAATGAATGTGTCATTTATTTATTCTTTCTTATCTTATATATTTTTATATATTAATATTTAATATTTAAATAAATTTATGGTCATATATATAATTTTTTTTCTTATACTTTATTCATTTATGTATGTAATTTTATTTAATAATGTACGTGTGTTTATTCTCAGGTAGGGGAAGTGGGAGAGTTGTCTGAGATATTTCAGTGGAAAGGAGAGGTTCCAAGGGGACTGCCTGACTGGAAAGAGGAAGAGAAACAGCACTTGGGTGAGGAGCTTTCTGATGTGTTGCTATATTTGGTCAGGCTCTCTGATATTTGTGGTGTTGATCTTGGGAAAGCTGCCCTTAGGAAATTGGAACTCAATGCCATAAAATACCCAGTCGACCAACTCAAAGAAAAGTGAAAAACACAACCAACAAACACCACGACAAAAATGGTGTATTTTTTATGATGGTGTTATATTTTGTCGTAGCCTTTGTGCTGCTTCTTTTTGATATTATATTGTTGTCATGATGATGGGTTTAAGTATTAATATAAAATGGTACTTTCTTTTCAAGTATATTTTGCCTTTGAACTTTCAAGCCTCGTTGACATCATTCCTGTAATGTGTTCAATAGATTGTACTATGCACAGATTTTACAATTGGTTTTTCTTTTGGGTAAATGATCCTTTGAGCCCTAATGAACAATGTTTTTGGCAATGTTTTCAGAATTGGACATGTAATCAAATCAATGATTAAATCGTAATTGAATTAATGATGTGATAAATATATTATAAATAAATATTAAGGATTAATAAATTTTTAAAACAACATATTTTTTATAAAATAAAATATGATAAAAGTTGTTGTACAATTTATTAAAATATTAAAAAAAATGGTACCAAAAAACTATTAGAAACATTAATTTTAGGTACATATAGTGGGTTTTTCTTATTGATCGGGGTATGGGATCGGGACCCGCTCCACCCGGACACGTGTATATATATATATATATATATATATATATATATATATATATATACACATATATAATTAAAATTTATAAATAATAATTATATATTAATTTATCTATAGATTATAATAATATATATAATTATATATATTATAATAATTAATATAAATTTAATATTATATTATTTATTTCGGTTCTTTCGATATATCGATTTTTACCGAAATTCAAAAATATTCATACCGCTACCAATACCGAAAAGTATAAAAAATCGATACTAAAAAAAACGGTACCGAAAAAATCGATACCGATCAATTCGATAAAAAATCGAATTTTTTGAACACCCCTAAGTAACCATGGTGGCTTTTATACTCCATTTGATTGCACAAAGAGTTGGTTACTTGGTCCTTACATAATGCCTGAAGTGGACCCTCTGACAGCAGAAAAATTATTGAGGATACTTTAATATACATAAATATTAAATACAAATTTTTACATAAACTTTATCTCAACTGTTAAAAAATAGAGTCTAGTATAAATTTTCGTGCCAAATTTCACTTTTTAATTGTGAGATAGAGTTTGTATTTAGTTATTTGTGTAAATAGACTTATTCATTATTTAGTGATTCTAGGACACCATCTCATGCAAGGGCGGATTCAGGATATGTTCCCAACTGGGGCGAATTTTTTTGGGTTGAAACTTAGCGAGTTAGAGAGTGAAAGTTTGAATATATTATATACTGTATGTTTAGTTTTTTTTAGAGTAGTAGTAGTTTAAGTTTTTTTGTCCCTCTAAGTTTAACTTTTTCATAAATTTGCCTATAACTACAAAAAAAAAAGGTCCAGCATATGCATTGCCTATTCTGCCCTTTGAATAGATCCGCCACTGTGTACATAGACATATTAATGCCTTTTGATTAAAAAAGATGATATATTATGAATATTTAGGTCAATTTTTTTATTATCAATTACTTGAATAAGTATTAGTGATAATTGTTTTGTAGATATATGTAATAAGTAAGAACCTATTACAATTAAACCAAATCTTTTGATCAATGCATAAGATAACACAAGCTTTTAGGGGTCAAGCTTATGCCAAAAGGACAACAATGCCCTCAACCTGGATTTCAGGCTAGGCCTGTTAGGGGGTAGTCTCCAAAAAATGAATAGAGGCAGTTGCCTCCCCTGTCCTATGTATAGATCAACTCTTGGTCACATGATGTCTTAATTCAATCACGTTTTTCTATTTTAGTAGTGTTTTACTGTTTATAACTCTGAATCAATTGAAATATAAAGATGTGATTGACCTAAGTTATTATATGACGGTATTCCAAAATTATTGAATAATTATTTCTAACCGTATATGTGGGTTTATTTCGATGAGAATTCATCAATTTGGTTTTGTTTTATTCTTTTTTTTGTTGTTGTTTTGAAAAAGGACAGTCACGGTAGTGGCTGATTTAAGGTTTCAACAAATTAGTACCAGTAGTAATGAGTGGTGGTGACTTGTGCTTGGAAATGAACTTTCCTACTTTTTTGTTGTTCTTGTTCCTTGATTGGGCCTATATTTGTTCTTTTTAGACCCCATAAGTTAGTTAGGTAAGTTTAATGGTGTAAACTAGTTGAACTAAATCGGGAAAAAAAAAATTATAAGGAATTTGATTTATGAAATTAAAGTTTTATTTGAATTGATTTAAATTTAAATTATATTTGAAAGTTTTACTCAAATTTAATTCGGTTCAAATATTTATTACTCGAATTTAATTTGACTCGAATCGAATTATATTCAAATTACTCGTAAGTTTTGAATTCAAACTCAAATTTGAATCTTCACGTAGTAATTAATTTTATAACACATATAATTACCAATTGAGCTTATTATTTTATTTGGAAATTATAAAAAAAAAAATTACAATAACAATTTACAAAAATTAAAATTAAAATTAAAAACACAATAAAAAAATAATAACTAATTATTATAATTTTATATAATTGTATATATATTTTAAGACAATATATCGAGTATCTATTCAAATATGTATCAATTGAGTATGTATTAAATAATAATTGGGAATTCAAATAGTTTAAATATTAAACAGCCGAGTATAATCTTATTAAAATTTTACTTGTATTTTTACTTAAATTATTTTTTGTGTTTAAATTTAATTTATATTATTAATAAATTCGATTTTCGTTCGTATTTTTTTAAATCAATTCCGAATCGAACCTAAAGTCCGTTTGACGGCATTAGGTAAGCCCCCAAAAATTTAAAATAAAGAAAAGAAATAAAAGTTCTTCATGATACCCCTATTTTTAGGTGATACGGATAGACTGCTCAAAAATTAAGTGTGGGTTGGGTTTACAGTAATTATTTAAAAGAACCATTACAATATTATATGGAAAGTGATATTTTTATAGAGTTTTTTAATATTTTTGTGACGCCCCCAAATCTAGGCCCACACAGCCCAAACTTGAGTCGTCAAAAGACTACAACAAAATTATTACAACAAAGCACAACGTACAACAATACAGGGTATAATAATACACAACTAAGTCTTCACTATTATTGCCACACTATTTTACAACACGTGAAGACTACGACAGCTATTCCTCAGACTCTCACTCCATTCCCCGGCTAGACCCTGTTACGTTTTCATCTCCTGTAATGGAACAAAAGAAAGGGTGAGCTCAAATAGCCCAGTAAGAAATATCATGACTAAGATAATGACGAATAATTTATCATTAGCCTTCAACAGTTGAGTTCTTGATAATAGACTACAAGGTTTATATCAAAAACTGCAGTTAAATTCTTAAACAACGTTCAGATCAATAATAGCAGCGGAATGAGCAATCTATTAGAAGAATAATGCAGACTATAATGTCCACTCGCTTCTCTTTTTAGTAAAAATATCATCAACTTTTATCATCTGAAATACCATTAGTCAAAATAATACAACTTCACAGTTCCTGGTCATAATTATGCAGATCAACAGTTCATCTTTGCACTACGGGCCAAAGACATTCAATATAACACCAACGGTCATGATTATACCAGATTCAGCCTTTGGTCATAATCATACCAATCAACAGTTCATCTTTGCACTACGGGCCAAAGACATTCAATATAACACCAACGGTCATGATTATACCAGATTCAGCCTTTGGTCATAATCATACCAATCAACAGTTCATCTTTGCACTACGGGCCAAAGAGAACATTAACCACGTGTCATAAAAGACACCGAACAGATGTATCGCCTTTAACCTAGTATATCGCCTTTAACCTATCATCTGTTCAATAATTATATCACATCTGTGCCCCCGGCCACAGATATTCACAACAGCTTGATTCTTGATGATTAATACAAATAACAGTGATACAAATGATGAACAGAAGAACAGGATAAACAATAAGTATCAGAAGTTTACTTTGTGCAGATTCAAATAATGTCCAAATTGTCAACATGATGTGGAGTGAAATTTAAAAATGATATTCAAGATCCACAGTTCAGAATAACGGTTACAGTTCAATAGAAAGGTTCACGTAAATAGGAAGGTTCAGTTGAAATAATGAAGTTCAACTATTATGGAACATATAATATTTTCAGGAATTATAGAAGCAATAGTTCCATAATAAGTTTCGATTTAGGAGTATGGAAGAAAATAATATCCCTTACCGTAGCAGGTTTGATTTACAAAAGGTGAAGGAAATTAATATCCTTTACCATAGTAAGTTTGAATAATGGAAGATGAAAAAGATGGTATCCTTTATGAGTATAAAGGAAAATGATATCACTTACGAATATGGAATAAAAGTGTCATGTGATAATTCGTGTAGACAAATTATTTCCACACGAGATAAATAAAAAGGATTATTCACCAACAGGCGGTAATCCGCGCCGTAAGGTTATTCTCATCAATTTGAATACGAATAGTTATTCACCAAACAGGCGATAATCCGCGCCGTAAGGTTATTCCCATCAATTTGAATACGAAGAGTTATTCACCAAACAGGCGATAATCCGCACCGTAAGGTTATTCTCAAAGATTAATAAGGAATGAATACAAAAGGTTATTCACCAACAGGCGGTAAACCGCACCGTAAGGTTATTCCCACAATTTAATACATGGAAATAAATGGCACAAGAAAGAAACGATATTATTTTCGAGAATCAAAGAATGATAATCCCTTCAAGTAAGAAAGAA